>CM035807.1:66322995-66632995 GCA_020466095.1 Chlorops oryzae
TACTATACAGACGAACGCACATATCTGCAAGCATGTGCGGCGTAATGAAAATAGTTAGTACCAAGGCAAAAAAGGGTATAGCCGACTGCGGCACACTGAAAGTGATTTTAAAGTTTTGTTGATTTTTGAATGGATATTATCTAAAAACACTGTAGAATCCGATTTTTAGGTTTCTATTGCCCAGTGTCTTTGAAATATCCTTGAAAACCCTTTTTTTAATAAGCCGTTTTTCAAAGTAATGGATAAAACTGAAAAAGGAGATATAAATGTTCGAAAGTTTTGAAAAACTACGAAATTTGTGTGGGAAATGGAATAAAAAGACGGAAAACTTAGTACGTTGACGTGCAACAGTTCTATTATTTGCCTAATTCTGAGCCACTCAAGCTTACATACATGTACGTCCATCTGCATTCTGCGATAAATTCATTGATTAGTGCATATAGTAAAGTGACCATTCGTTGCAGTCCCACATTTGCTAATTTTATTACAATTTTGAATGCGACAGTGAATGTCTTCGAATCCGTTTTGCAAAATATTTCGCATTACCCCGCTTACGCTGGGTATAAAAAGGCCCCAAAAAGTGGGGTCATTTTCCATTATGAAAAATTACCCCAAATCAAAAATGAAATTTGGCCCCAAAAACAAAAATAGGTGTTTTTAATCGAAATGAAAAATGGCCCAAACTAGAAAATAAAACGGCCGTTATGGAATTTAAAAAATTAAAAATGAATAAAGGCCCCAAATGTAACATAAATTTTGAAAAATGCAAAATGACCCAAAAAATCGCCCTAAAATTCGTGATGTTGTATTTAATAAAAATTCTTGGGACCTTTTAATACCCAGCGTAAGCGGGGTATATTAGTTTTGTGCGAATCTTGTAACAGGGAGAACTAAGCTCCGGAGATATAGACATATATATATATAGAAATGATCAGGATCAAAAACTGAATCGATTTAGACATGTCCGTCTGTCCGTCCGTCCGTCCGTCTGTCCGTCCGTCCGTGGTCGGATCTCCTCCGAAACGGCTGGACCAATCAAGTCGAAACTTGGCACACAGGTATATCGGGATCCGAGTATGATCCTAAGTAAAAATGGGTGACATCCGCCCACTGCCACGCCCACAAATGGATATAATGTGTTTTCAGTAAAATGCTTGTAACTTGCGAACCACTCAACACATTCCATTGATATTTGGTGTACTGGTAAACAACGAAGAGGGACATATCCTGGAAAAAAATGGACGCCGCCCTCCGTGAGCCACGCCCACAAATAAGCCCACAAAAAAGCCCACAAATAAGGGCTTATGGTAACTTGTGAAGTAAAAGGCGTAGAAGGTTCAAATTCGCAACATAGGTTGACCAAGGCGAATGAAAGGTATAGGAAAAAAATTTATATTGCCCGCCCACTTCCACGCCCACAAATGGAGATTTTTCGTAACTTCCGAATTAATAGGCGTAGAAGCTTCGAACTCGCAAAATAGGTTCACCAAGGCGAATGAAAGGTGTAGGTAAAAATTTTATGTAGCCCGCCCACTGCCACGCCCACAAATGAATATTTTTCGTAACTTCCGAAGTAAAAGGCGTAGAAGCTTCGAATTCGCAACAAAGGTTCACCAAGGCGAATGAAACTTGTAGGTAAAAATTTTATGTGGCCCGCCCACTGCCACGCCCTCAAATGAAGACTTTTCGTAACTTCCGAAGTAAAAGGCGTAGAAGCTTCAAATTCGCAACATAGGTTCACCAAGGCGAATGAAAGGTGTAGGAATAATTTATGTGGCCTTCCCACTGCCACGCCCACAAATAGAGAAGAAAAACATAGTGCACTCATAATGTCGGGACGCTGGGTATTTCAAAGTCGGGCTTGACCGACTTTAGCTTTCTTACTTGTTTTTTGTTATAACAGACTGAGCTATGATGAAGCTCGCCACATATTACACACACGGTGCGCAATGTGCAATAAGATTCTGTATGTCCAAACTCTTGACAATTGGTACATTGAATAGCACCATTTATTTTATGTGGCTCTTCGACCGATATTTTGCGATGCAATAAATACTGTAAGTTATATAGGATGGACTTCATTTTTTTAGCTTTAAGTTGTCAGGCAAAATACCAACTTTGAACATAGGCTGAGGAACTTTTGATTTATTAAATAAATTTATAACCGATCTAGCGTGGAAGCCTTCTTCTCCCAGCGCATCTTATATTTCATTTATGTCGACGTCTGCTTCAATACCTTTGATCACTACTACTATTAGTCGCTTCAAACTCTTTTACAACCCTGCGGAAATTGTCCTCGGAATTAGTTTGTATTTTTGTTTCATGTATGTTGCCCTTTGTCAAGGGAACAACATGAAAGTTGTTATTTCCTAACAAACTAGCTAATTTGGCAACAAGTGCACTACAGCTCCGCTCGCGCAAGTAGATTGGCGGCGATTTAAGTTTTTTCTCTGGCTGTGTTTCGGAATTTTCATTCATGCTCTCAGCTAGAACAGCGAAACGATTACCCGTTAATGTTTTTTGGGAAGAAGGTATTTCCGTTTTGTTGAGTTTGGCCCTAGTGTCATTTTTTCCAGCAGGGCTTCTTTTTCTCTTAGTTAACATATCGATGCATTCCGATCAGCACCGCCTGCTGTTCGTTTTCTTTTTTTACCAATTTTTTTTTTGGTTGTTATCCGAATCAACTATTAAATTTTTTTTGGCAAAATTTTTTGTAGTTTTGGCACTAGAAATAGTGGCTGCAGGTGACACAGATTCAATACTATTGGGAGTGCTGTTTGAGCTATTTACTTTAATTGCATAACAATTTATTCCACTAACGGAGTGTGATCTTCGCCTCTCGCATTGGCTTTTTATGTTTGAAAATTGGCTTGTACCTGATTGTAAACTGGTGGACTGGTCTAGTTTGACATGATCTGGTGTAATTTTCCTAGTGGGAAGTTGCTGAACTTGGTTTAGTACTCCACACTTATGGTTAGTGTCGAGGCTGCTGCTTGGTGGAGGTGATCTGTCAATTGGAATCACTTCTTTTTTGAGCAGCTGACAGCTGCTAACAGCTGCAGAGACCTGTTGTCTCTGTCAAGTATGTGTCTGTATTTGGATTACGATGTAAAAACAGAAACACGTACGTATGTATGTCTACTGAAAAATCTAACCCAAATAAAAATTGCAAAACAACTAATCTATGAAATATGTAAACAAAGCAATAAAACCCGAAAGTGAACAGAATCGATCATCCTGTTTACCTGGAACTGGAGAAAAGTTCAACCCTGCATTTCTCAAAAATACCAGGATTACTTATTCTTCCTCACTGTCTGAATTTATTACAACTGTTACTTCATTTTCATCAAAAATGTTTATTAAAAGGGTCTGGCCGGTTCAGGAAAGGCTTGCGCCACCCTGAAAGGATTTTAAAGTTTTTGTTGATTTTTCCATCGGTGCTATCTAAAAACACTGTAGGAACCACTTTTAAGGTTTCTATTTTGGATATCCCTTGAGATATCCTTCTAAATCCTTTTTTAATAACATTTTTTTTTTCAAAATTCTATATGTCAAAAACTAATTAAGATAAGAAGCTGAAACAAACGTTGGCCGATTGGTTATATAACAGGAAATCAAAAAAAAATTTTTTTAAATTTTTACACTGAAAAATTGTTTCACAGGACTACTAATAAAATTTTTAAAAAACTTTTCAGTGCATTCCCAGTTTGGTGGCGCTCTACAAATTCTTTTTAAAAATACCCCTGTCCGTTTTTCGCCGTAGCCGCTATGGGGGAGAGCCCTTAATCGAACCGATTTAACGAAACCCTTTGCTCTCTCGCGTTCAACAGTTCGACCTCCAGCGACGACGGAGCTGTCTTGGATCGTTTTCGCTAGCACGCGCGTCGCCGCTCCGTAAGATCAATCAAATTTTAAGTGTCCGAATCCGATCGTCCGCGCAAAACTACACATCCACGTCCCGAGTGAAATACAAAAATATTCAAATTAAAAGAAAACCATAACGTGAACTAAAAGAACTAAGTTTAAGTGAATTTATTATCAAACAAAAACAAAAAATATAAAATTTAAATTATCAACCGCGTCGTGCATTCGCCGGCAGACGAAAGAAAAATCCACAGAAGGCTTTCCCGCTCCATCTGCAGCAAACCAAGGTACGTTAGCCCTGACATTAACATTTGGCGATCCCGTGCCAGGAGCCTGGAATCAGCTCCGGTAGACCATTCAGTGCAGAGAGTCCGTCCACCTGTACTACGTGCCACGACCTTCAACCGCCCTCCTGTTGCATTCTCAAGGGCATCGAATCACAGTTCCAGAACACGTGAAGCGTATGCATTGAAATCGTGGACAGACTCTGTCTCTCTCTCTGACTTAATACTTCAAATTGGCAGCGTACCCGTTTGCCAGTCGGTGTGATCGGTGGTTTTTTGTGCAAGGCAAATAGAGTGACAACAATAACTTAATAGCCAGGCCACTCGCAGTCTAATTTTCGTTTCCTCGTTTCCTTCAGTTGAGAACAAAGAGAGGAAGTCGGCCGGCTAGCGAATTAGTTTTTTTCTTTTTCGGTTCTCTCAAAATCTTGGCGAGACGATTTTTTTTCTATGCTCCATATATCAACAGCCCTTGGTGTTCATGCGTGCAGATATATGTATGTGCATTAGACTGTTTCTTATTTTGAAAATGTTGATCGATTTCAAACCGCCAGGCGGAAAATGTTTCCATTTAGCATAAAACTGACTGGTTTCAAATTTGGCGCCGATCGGAGGTGATTTTATGGGCGCGCTAGGGCTCTAAAATATGCAAAAAAAATTTTTATGGGAATTAGTGTGGCCATCCGTGGCTTATGATTATTTTTTATTTATTTAGATTCTGCGGGAAACGGTCTAGAAAATTGACTTTGTAGAGAATAGATTCACCTTTCTTTTAAGACATAAAACAACAAAATCGGTTTATATTGGGGCGACCTGGGACGCCTTAAAGTCAAAATTTTGAGGGTTTTAAAAGATACATCCGCTTGGCAGCCCTTGGTTACCGTTGGAAAAAAAATTAACATATTTGCTATGCATTTTCAAAAAATTAACAAAATTAGCCTTCAAACGAGTCTAGTATGAAGGATATTTAATAACTCTTTGTTATGTTTTAATTATCTGAAAAAATTACTACCATTTTTGTAAAACTGAATTTTGGATTCCTCCTTTTAACAGGTCGAAAAATGGGTATGGTATCATAAAATTAAATTTTCGATTTTGGTGCCGAAGACCGCAAAGTATACCAACATTTTATAGACTATAATCATTAAAATCGGTTAACGTTGTCTGTTCATAATTTTATAATTAAAACGAAAAAAAAAATTCTTATTTCTTTATATGCAACAAATGGTAAAATACGCATAAAACAGACAAGTGGCAGCGCCGACGAAACTGTCAACAGCTTTTCACCAAACTAGATTGCATTCTTACACGGCAAAAGACTTATTTTCCTCAATACAATATTTTTCGTAAAAAGTTTTTTTTATTAAAATAAGAGATGAATTTTTGTATAAAATGATTATTTTATGTTTAATCTCACTCATATTTACTTTTGCTCGACGACAGCAAAACGTAAACAGATTGCGTCATATGGATTGAGATGGCGTCCGCAAGAGGGACCACTAAGGGCAGTTTCCTACGCCTGAATAAAGACTGATTGTGCAAATTTCGATAAAATTTAAGTTTTTGTATTGTCTCACAAATTTGTTTTTCCATCACATTTTTACCCGTGCTCGACATATAAATAAATTTAAAACTCTAAATGCAGGATTTAACACGGTTACAAATTTCTCATTACCCTGATCAAATTCCTGCGCACGCCTTTGTTATTAATTTCAATGCGCACAGCTGTTTTGTTGGTTTCATCAGCGTTGCCACTTATCGGTTTTTTGCGTATTTAACAAATTGTTGCATATAAGGTAGTAAAATTTTTTTGCGTTTTAATTGTAAAATTATGAATACGATAACGTTAACGGATTTTAATGATTAATGTCTTAAAAATTTGGGCAAACATTGTGGTCTTCGGAATTTAAATCGAAAATTTAATTTTTTTATACCATACCCATTTTTCGATCTGTTAAAAGGCGGAACCCAAAATTCAGTTTATAAAAAAAATTCACATATGTTACATATTATTAAAATGTAGCAAGAAGTTATTAAATACTCTTCATACTAGGCTCGTTTGAAGGCTTATTTTATATATTTTTCCAATATGCATAGCAAATATGTTAATTCTTTTTCCGGCGGCAGCCAAGAGCTTCCAAGTGGATGTATCTTTTAAAATCCTCAAAATTTTGACTTTAAGGCGTCCCAGGTTGGCCCAATATAAACTGAATTTGTTGTTTTATGTCTTAAAAGAAAGGTGAATCTATTCTCTACAAAGTCAAATTTCTAGACCGTTTCCCGCGGAATCCAAATCGAAAAAAATAATCATAATCCGCGGATGGCCACACTAATTCCCATACAAATTTTTTTTCATATTTCAGAGCCCTAGCGCGCGCATCAAACCACCTCCGATCCGCACCAAATTTGAAACCAGTCAGTTTTATGCCAAATGAAAACAATTTCCGCCCGGCGGTTTGAAATCGATCAAATTTTTCAAAATAAGAAACAGTCTAATGTGCATACAACCATACATATCGAGGAGGTCAGTTTCGGCATCGTGTGCTGAAATTTGCGTTAAGCAGTAGCGTGCGCACATCGAACATACATCGATCGAGCGTGCATTCTCGATACAAGAGCAATAAGAATTACAAGGCGCGTTTGTATGTCGGCTCTGTTGTTTGATCCCTGTGCATTTAGGCATACAACTTCACATAAATATATGCTGCGTTCTTGCGCTCTGCTAACGTTTATGCATGACATTGTTATGATCGAAATTTGAAATTCTTATTCGAAACTTTTGGCGACAATAAGACGTACTCGAATCTGAAATTTATTGCGATTTTCTTTAACATATTGAACCGATTTGATTTTCTTTCATTGAATTTGGGGTTGCAGGAAGCTTGCGGGGTGTTGCGAAAGTGAAAGTCCATAACCAGTGCGCTACGGCAGGCATTGATCGAAAATTTGTGCAACCTCGACTCTTACGGAGTCGATCAGATTACATCGATTGTGAAAAGAAAATTCTTTATTCTCAAGTGCTCTACAACCGGCAGTGGTCGCTGATATACAATTCAACGAGATTAAGACGCATTGTTGCAATCTCGATTTCTTAATATTTTTCTGCGATCATCATGACGTCCAATGGGAATTTCAACTTTGAGCTAGCAAATCTCAAGGGCTTGTGCCTTTATGCGGCTGATTGTGATCCAGGGACTTCGACGGAGTCGCTGCTGGAGATCGTTGCGGAGGACATCAAGACCGCTTGGCAACGCGTCAACAATGCCTTCAGTGTAGCTTGTGAAAGAGGTGAATGGAGTGTTGGAGCCGTCGCACGTTCTCGGATCGCTTTGGACGAATGTCAACAACTCCAAGTTATAGCCAGAGCACAACTCCGCAATATGCTATGGGAAAAAAGATATGCTCTCCCAACGCAATCATGTTCTTTACATCAAGAGCCTCAGTCCTGGGAAGAAATTAATGCTGTCATCAGACGCCGCTGTAAAGCTCTTGAGTGCCATTCCAAATTCAAACAATTTAAAGCTCCAACTGCAGTCTTCAACCAAATGGATTCTTCAAAACACGAGTCTCTTACTCAAGATCGAACTGCGGAACCGTGTATTTTATGTAGCGGCAACCATCCTCTGCTCAATGTGATCAATTTCTCCAGATGTCGGTCGACGAACGGGTTCAAGCTGTTTCGCAGCATAATCTATGTTAAACTGTCTCTCGGCCGGTCATCTAAAGGCAAAGTGCAATAGTACCTTTCGCTGCGCGAAGTGCCAACAACGACATCATACCTTGCTGCATTTTCAAATTGCTACTGCAACACCGGATGGCGAAGTTTCTTCACCCACATTGACATCCCCCCGGAGATGGGCCCGTCGCCGACGAGCCAACCGGCACATATTTTTTCGCAACCGAAGACTTCGAACTCCGTGAGCATCCCCCACGTCACTGGCACACGCACACGTCTCCGACAGGCAAACTCAGGTGCTTTTGCCCACGGCCATGGCACATATATCAATCTTGGATCAGGACTCGCAAAGGACATTTATTACTGAGCAATTGCAACAGCAGTTGAATTTACCAACATCGCACAAAGTATGCACTCAAGTAGCGAAAAGGAAGTGTACACTCACTCGCGCCTCGCCACGCTCCGCGTGTAAGCAAGAGATCGACGCCATTCTACTTCCGAACCTCACAATCCGGCTTCCAGCCAAAAGGGACACCCATCGGGATCCTAGACACATTTCATCGCTTGAGCTCTCCAATATGCATTTTATGAATCCTGGCGGAATCGACGCGATCATCGACTCCTATGGTGTGCCTACATCGTTATCCTTTGGAGTCAAAAGAAATATCGAAAGCAGTTCTCTTGCATCATATTTTCTTACCGGATGGCTTTTGAGTGGGCCCATCTCCAGCAAAACCATCGAAGCGTTTACGACGCACGTGAACCTCGTCCAGGAGTTTGTGCAGGAGGTGCGCAGCCAGGAGCAGGAAAAATTTATTGCGTAGCGCAAGGCGGGCAGTACGTCCGTTTTTAGCCGTAGCCGCTTTGGGCGCGAGCCCTTAATCGAACCGATTTAACGAAACCCTTTGCACTCTCGCGTTCAACAGTACGACCTCCAGCGAAGACGGAGCAGTCTTTGATCGTTTTCGCTAACACGCGCGTCGCCGCTCCGCAAGATCAATCAAATTTTAAGTGTCCGAATCCGATCGTCCACGCAAAACTACACATCCGCGTCCCGAGTGAAATACAAAAATATTGAAATTAAAAGAAAACCATAACGTGAACTAAAAGAACTAAGTTTAAGTGAATTTAGTATCAAACAAAAAAATAAGATACATGTTAAATTATCAATCGCGTCGTGCAACCGCCGGCAGGCGAAGAAAAATCCACAGACGGCTTTCCCGCTCCATCTGCAGCAAACCAAGGGACGTTAGCCCTTAATTGTCCCTGACGTTAACAACCCCTATTATGAATGTTCCCAATATGATAGGTACTGGATATTAGTACTAGAGCATTTATGTGCACTTCAAATTTTTCAATATCTCACTGCTCCGCCATTTAATTTCAATTAAACTTTTTTTAATGAAAGCAAATACTAAGGGGTATTTTTTAAAAATTTTTTCAGTTTAAAAATTAACAAAAATTTTTTTTTTGATTTCCTGTTATATTAGCAATCGGCCATTGTTTGTTTCATCTTCTTATCTTAATTGGTTTTTGAGATTAAAAATTTTTAAAAAAGGCCCATTAAAATGGATTTACAAGGATATCTCAAGGGCTATTCAAAATAGAAACCAAAAAAGTGGTTCCTGCAGTGTTTTTTAGATCGCACCGATCGAAAAATCAACAAAAGTTTTAAAATCTTTTCGCGGTGGCGCAAGCCTTTCCTTAACCGGCAGGACCCTTTTAATACAACTTTTTGATGAAACTGAAGTCAAAGTCGTATTAAATTCAGACAGTGAGGAAGATTAAATAATCCTGGTATTTTTATACCCGACACACTCTGTGTCGAGGGCATATTGCGTTTGTGTGATTGAGTGTAACACCCAAAACCAGTCGAGCCATACAAAATATATATACAAATGATCAGCGTCAACAGGAGAATCGATTTTGATATGTCCGTCCGTCTGTTTGTCCGTCTGTCTATCCGTCTGTCTTTCTGTATACCGTTTTCTTATCGAAGGAGTTGAGTTTTCTTGACGAAATTTGGTATGCGTGCTAACGGGAAAAGTCACAAAAACTGCTCTACAATTGGGGTTTTTCAAGATGTTTTGATGAACTTTGATATTTGAACATGTCTAAAGGCAAGTAATATTATTTCCATAAATGTGAAAATTGTGCGTGCCAGAAGGGCGTTTTTCGAAAATTCTATCCTTCACCCGAAATTCAAATGGGACTTGAACGAAATTTTGCACTTTTGCTGCCTTTGTAGCCATAAACATTCTCATCAAAATTGTTCTTGATCAGTCCATTATTAGGCGTACCTCCAGAACTAGGTTCTGTCAACAAAATTCCAAAACTGCTTCAAATTCGGACTTTTCGAGATATTTCTACGAAACTTCGAATTTGAGCCTATATTTTAGCCTCCGATTAGAATATATCAAAATTTTGAGAGGTTGGCGTGGGGCGGTTTTCATAAAAAAATAACAAAAGTCGGCATATGGGGCCCCTTATGCACTTAAACACCTCTTGATTGAAACAAAATTATTTTAACGTGTGTGTCTGTGTCGGGTAATTTATTGTCAGACTCGCCTGACTATAACACCCTTACTTGTTTAAAAATGCTGGGGTGAACTTTTCTCCAGTTCCAGGTAAACAGGTAGATCGATTCTGTTCACTTTCGGGTTTTATTGTTTTGTTTACATATTTCATAAATCAGTTGTTTTGCAATTTTTATTTGGGTTAGATTTTTCAGTAGGATTAGCGAATATTTGGACTGTGGTTAGATTTTTCGGTAGAATTAAGCAATTTTTTATTTTTCTTTGTTGTTACACAAATTCACATGATATGACAATACGGAAAAATCATATTGATGCATACCACTCACAGTTATACCCGAGAAGTATGCAACATTTAATAACTTGCCATTTTTAAGGATTTGCAGGCGCCTGAGCCTAGCATACCTCGAACAAAAAAAAAAGTTGTCATGGAAAAATATCCTTCGACCGGAGCATGTATTTGTATTACCAAAATTACCTGAAAACAATTTTTGTAATACTTTCTGAGAAATTTTGTATATATATATGCTTTTGCATGAACATTCTATCTTTATAGTTGTCTTAGATATAATTTTTTTTTAAAGCGATATTTTTTTTTATACCAAGCGTAAGCGGGGTATATTAGTTTTGTGCGAATCTTGTAACAGGGAGAATTAAGCTCCGGAGATATAGGCAAATATATATAGAAATGATCAGGATCAAAAACTGAATCGATTTAGACATGTCCGTCTGTCCGTCCGTCCGTCCGTCCGTCCGTCTGTCCGTCCGTCCGTGGATCTCCTCCGAAACGGCTGGACCAATCAAGTCGAAATTTGGCACACAGGTATATCGGGATCCGAGTATGATCCTAAGTAAAAATGGGAGACATCCGCCCACTGCCACGCCCACAAATGGATATAATGTGTTTCCAGTAAAATGCTTGTAACTTGCGAACCACTCAACACATTCTATTGATATTTGGTGTACTGGTAAACTCCAAAAAGGGACATATCTTGAAAAAAATTGACCTTTTCGAGCCGCGCCCACAAATAAGGGTTTATCCTAACTTGTGAAGTAAAAGGCGTAGAAGCTTCATATTCGCAACATAGTTGACCAAGGCGAATGAAAGGTGTAGGACAAAATTTAATGTGGCCCGCCCACAAATGGAGAGGCAAAATATAGTGCACCATAGGGCTTGGCCGACCTTAGCTTTCTTACTTGTTTTAATTTGATGAGGCAGGTTGGCTAGAATACTTACTATATTAGTATTTCATATTAAAGGATATCCTGTGTAACACTAGTACTGAAGGTACCCATATCTATCCAATCAATATTTTTAGTGATAGTGCAACAGTTTTGCAATTAGCAACGATTATTAGCACCGCATACACTACATGAGGAGCCATTAGAAGCCGAAAACACCGTCTATCAAGTGCGAAACGAGTTTGAAGTAGGTACTCAGTACAAGGTACCTACGGTCTTCGAGCCCATGTGTACCTATCAACAGAATTTCTCCTAAATAGTAAACTTGCTGCCAGCGTTTGATCCGACATCGCCATCGTCGTTGAATGCAATCCAATTCGTAAAACGCGTAAATGTTTTGAGGAATGCATATGGATGGAACGAATGCACCCTTGCATTTGCAGTGCAACAGAAAATGCTGGGAGCAGCGAGAATTTGGGTCGACGCATAAAACGAAGTCTTTCGAACATGATCGCAGTTTGCCGAGTGATTTGTTGAAGTTTTTCCGTGTATCAATAACGTTGCTGATATTCATATCCAGCTCGCAAATACCAAGCGAAGTACATCAGTCACCCGGCGAGTACTTCTACCAAATGTATGCATTAGGGTTGAAAGGCGATTTACCAGAGCAAGCTATTGCACGACATATTATCAACGGAATCAACGACAACGACTTACGACACAAAATATCGATAAAGATATTATGTGTTACTGCGCCTATAATGAGGTAAAGGGTTCAACGGGTACTGCTCATCGAAAACAGGAAACAATCAACAGCACACACAAGCCCAATATGCCGCGATCGTACACTTATTCGTAAATCTCTTGCCAACAAATTTCATAAGACTCAATCCTGCACCATACCGTTGGTTGGTTTCGCGGGTGGCAAGTACGCTTGCACCGAAAAATTGCAATCTGTATTGGAGATCGGCAAGAGGGAGATCGTAGCCGAGTTGCTGGTGGTTAAGGATAAATTTTTGGACCACGATATCCTGCTCGGGAAAGACGTCCTTTGCGATGACCGACATTGGTTGATAATTATCAATTATAATGGAGGGAACGGAATGCTGGCTGGAAGAGCGTGATGTGTCGGCATCGTGGAATGATTTAAAAACGGATGAAGTCAAACAGCTAAGGCATATTTTATCGAAGCACCGAAGAGTATTTGCGACCGAGACAGCAGAGCTAGGGAAATGCTCAGTCGCCAGAATGGAAATCAAATTATCGAATCCTGTACCGATTAACGTGAAACCGTACAAGCTTCCGTTTGCCAAGCGACCAATCCTGGAGAGAATTATTGACGACTTGCTCAGAAATGACATTATTCGTCCATCAAGTTTTCCTTATTCGTCTGGCGTCGTCTTGGTCGAAAAAACTAGTGGCGAACATCGAAAATGCGTTGACTATCGACAATTGAATAAAATTACCGTCAAACAACCATATCCCATGCCAGTCATAAATTCTTTTGGGCGTTGGACCTACGTATGGGATATCACCAAATCGAAATCGAGGAAGACTCTAAGCCATACACAGCTTCGCAACACATAATGGCCATTATGAATACAATCGCATGCCGTAGGCTTCGTAAACGCTCCCGCGGTTTTCCAAACGATTATGAATACACTGGTGGCGAAGATGAAACCAGGTACCGTCACGGCCTACCTGGATGATGTCGTTATCCCTAGCGCAACAGTCGCTGAAGGAATGCAGCGCCTGGACGAGTTTTTGATGATCCTCAACGAAAGTGGACTTACGCTTCGCTTCGAAAAGTGCAAGTTTTTGTGCACCTCGGCCACGTCGTAAACGAAAATGGAATCCGACCTGGGGAGGAAAAAGTCGGCGCAATACGGAATTTTAAACAGCCGGAGAGTGTGACTGAAGTCCGTCGCTTCGTGAGCCTTACTGGGTTTTTTCGGAAATTTGTTCCACACTATTCTTTGATATCGAAACCGCTCAAATCATTGTTGCATAAAACGCAGCAGCAAATGTTGACTTGGAATGAGGAACAACAGCAAGCATTTGAGAAGCTGAAGAGTATCCTTTGTTCGGCGCCTGTCCTAGCATTGTACGACCGGAACGCAAATCATGAAGTCCATACGGACGCAAGTCGCCTTGGGCTAGCCGGTGTTTTGCTTCAATCATCAGATGAGAGCGCAAAATGGCAACCTGTTTTTTATTTCAGTGCCATAGCTATGAGCTGGAGGTTTTGGCGGTTGTGGAGACCCTTACACGTTTTCGGATATATCTGGTGGGGAAACCATTCCGTTTGATAACCGACTGCAGTGCGATTACCACGGCGAAGGCGAAGAGCGAAATGATTCCCAAGGTTGCAAGGTGGTGGATGAAGCTACTCGAGTTCGATTTTGAATTGGTTCACAGAACGGGAAGCAGAATGTCCTACATGGATGCGTTGAGCCGATGTCCGGATGAACCGCCGAGGAAGATGGATCCAGCGGGATTTGTTTTGAAGATAAGCGAAAGTGTCGTCGATTGGATTCTGACCGCACAATTGCAGGACCCGAATATTTTAGACATTGTTCGTCTGCTGAAGAGTGAAGAAATTACGAACGAAGCCAGAGACGCAAAATTAAATTATGAGATGAAAAATAATCGTTTGTATCGCAGGGTCGGGTCTGATCTAAAATTGGTCATTCCAAGAGAAATGAGATGGCCAATTGTGAAATCATCCCATGACGACCTTGGACATTATGGGTTAGAGAAAACCATTCAACGCATCAATCAAAATTTCTGGTTTCCACGAATAAGACGATTCGTGAAGAATTATATCGCTGCCTGTGTGGAATGCTGTTTCTATAAGTCCCGTGGAGGAAAGCCGGAAGGCCGCATGCATAGATCAGATCAATCGCCAGTGCCTTTCCGAGTGGTACATATCGATCATCTGGGCCGTTTATTCGCAGTAAGAAGAGGAACTGCTACATTCTCGCCATATCTGATGCATTTTCGAAGTACGTTATAATCAAAGTCGTCAAAGATACGAAAACCGCCCCTGTAATTAACGTCCTGAACGAAATCACGAAGTATTGCGGACTGCCATCGATCATTGTCTCCGATAGAGGAACGGCGTTCACCTCGAAGCCGTGCGAAAAGTTTTGTGAAGATAACTACATCCAGCATGTGAAGAGTGCTGTAAGGACCCCTCGTGCAAACGGGAAAGTCGAGACGGGACGATACTGAACGCACTCCGAACCTCCACCGCAACCGAAAAGGATTGGGATAGTAAAATTCGAAATATACAATGGGCGATCAATTCGCAGACGAACTCGACGACTGCATTTTCCCCCAACGATTTGATTTTCAGTTTCCGTCTCAAAGATATCGTTAACACTAAGCTGATTGCTGCCATCCATACCGACATAGAGCCCCTGGCAGACGTCTCCGCCGAAGAGAAGCGAGGAACTACATTAACGAAAATAACAACGGAACGCGAGAAATGGAAAACTCGATTTGATCGAACACATGCCACTCCCACCGTATACAACGAAGGCGATCTTGTCGTAATCGAAAATGAACTGCCTGCAACCGGCGAATCACGCAAACTACAACCCCGGTACCGCGGTTCGTATATTGTTGCCAAGGTTTTGGGACACGACCGATATCTTATTGGCGACATACCAGGAATGCAAGTGACCTCTCGAAAATTCTCATCTATTTATGCGTCTGATCGAATGAAACCTTTTTGTTGTTATAACCCCCAAGATGACTCCGACTTTGATTCAAGTCCATCAGGGTCCGAGGACGAACCCTAGTCAGGAGAGGCCGAGCTGTCACGATAAATAACTGGCAACGCTATTTGAGAGTTTGAAGTAAAAATCGATAGCGATAAAATGGGAAAGCGGCATTCAGAATCGTGATTCGAAGCAGAGCAGAGGTGAACTGCGGCCCGCGTAAAATATTTAATTTAAACAGTAAAGTCCGATCGTGTAATATTTCTTTCTTTTTGATTTCTTGAAATGAATTTTCTTTTGTTTTCTTTGTAATAAACAATACCTTGTTTGTCCGTTTTTATAAATTGAAAACTGTTCGTGTCAAATTGCTTTGAAAAAACGATTCATCCTCTGTACTCTTTAAAGTTGTAAATTTGGAGATAACTTCTAACTTTTTCAGTTCATCCTCGAAAAATATTGATCCAATTAAATGTGATGAGCAGCAACGATTACCGACGGGAATGTAAATTTTGGCTTTTTTGTAGACCTGCACACGACCTTCGATTGGAACCACCTTCATATCTGGGTGTACTGATTTGCATATGGCGCAGACGATGTGACTTGCTGCAACCCGATTTATGCTTTGCTGCACAGAATCTCCTTAATCATAAGCTAAATCGGGATCGGTTTCTTCATCATCACATTCGACAGATATTGATGAATGACAAATTATCTCTCCCGGATTTCCAGGATCTTCAGATGTTGTTGCACTATCCACTGGCTTTAGGCGACTGCATAAGTTGCAGAGTCGATCTTTTAGTAAAATTGGCTTCTTCAGGCGGCGGGTATATGTTTCGGCGTCCACTTATTTATTTGATGCGCCCCTTGCATCTTAGTATATTTTTTTTTACAGTTTTCACATTTAAGAGGTATATTTGGATTTAAATAATGAACGTTGATCTTGGTAACGTAATTGTAAGTAAAAACAATGAAAATGGTATATTTTTGACATTACCTTATATAGCTACAAAAAAGTATTTAGGTAGCTTTGAAATAACCAAGTGCAATGTTCTTATTTATTCAACCCTTATCCACCTACGTAGCTGCTTAAATGACAGATGTACGAGGTAGGTGGTTAAAACTTAAGAAATTTATAGGCCAAATCGATTGGTAAAGTTTAAAGAGGACCCATTTTGCTCTTTAAATATTTTTCCGCTGAAAGCTGGTAGAGAACTAAGATAAGTGTTTTTTAAAGAAAAGTTATTTTGTTATAAGATTTCATAGGAGTTGGTTTATTAAAAAATTAAAAAATTCTTTGTAATAGATATATTATATATAATAAATGTATATAAAATCGTGTTGGATGAAACATAAAATTACTTATATAAAATATTAAGAATAAAACATTAAGGTCAAATCGCAATTTTTGTGCAACAAATCGACTATACCCCTTGTTGCAAATTTTAGTGTATAATTATATATATGTTGGCAAGCGGAATCCTTACTTGATATTTGTAAAAAATTCAATCGAATAATAGTTAATTTGAACAATGTTACTCTACCACAAAATATGATGCCAGCGCAAAAATGTAATCACTTGATCAGACGTCCGAACTATAAGCCGTGATAAGAACCTCTGCATACCAATCTAGGCAGCTATGCGAGTACTGAGAGTGTCTAATGGCTTACGTTCGTTCTATGATCTCCTACAATTACCTTTTGATTTGCAAACTGCTTATCATTTTCTTAGATGGTCCAAATTGTTGTACATATTCCGAGTGTAATTTTTATGAGAAGCTACTGTAGATAATGTGGCTGCAATACCAAATAACACTGAAAATTGCGTAATCTGGCTTATTTTTATCTTTTTCGCAACGTTTTCGCTTACGTTTGCTAAGTGAAACTTTTATAATACAACTTAGAAATAGTCGATTTTATAAGCTTCAGCAGGATCCATGATTGTCTTATTTTTTTGCTAAACTCGTTGAGAACTAATGAAATGTTTTAATACACTTTTAAAGTTTCCAAACTTTTTGGCAATCTTTAGCTCTTTTGCAATGAAACAGTGCTAACATGACGGTGACTCGATAATTTCCATGATTTTATCGACATTTCGACAATTGGCCTTCCAGTGCGTGTGCATCCTTGACATGAATTACGGAACGAATCGACGAAACCAAAATTGCGCATGATTGGCTGTTACAGTATCAGGTCCATAAACTGTATTAACATTTTCACGCTGGCTTGCGTTTTCTCCCTTATCGAAGAAAAACTGTAAAATGTAGCGAATTTTCTCTTTGCTGATGCCATCTTTGAAATCTCAAACAAATGAATCATCAATCAAAACATGTGCAAAATTTAATGTTTTTTAGTAGGAAATGTGCTTCGAATGCTTCCTAGTCTTGGAATTATCAACAGATGCAGATAAATACACCATTATAAAAATGGATTTTTTACTAAAATAATATTAATAAATGTATATAAAATCGTGTTGGATGAAAAAAAAATACAACAAAATATGAAAATAAAACATGAAATCAAATCGCAATATTTTGTGCAACAAATCACTATACCCCTTTTGCAAAATTTTACTGTGTATAATTATATATATGTTGGCAAGCGGAATCCTTACTTGATATTTTGTAAAAAATTCTCAATCCGAATAATAGTTAATTGTGAACCATTTACTCTACCAAATATATATGAGTCCGCGCAAAAATGAATATTTGAATAACGTCCAACATGCCGTATAAGTCATGCCTCTGCATACGCATGTCTAGTGCAGCATATTAGTACTGAGAGTGTCTATATGGGCTTACGTTCTTTTAATATCTCCTACAATTACCTTTTGATTTTGACAACAACTTTTTTAGTTAAAGGTCATACTCAGAGGTATTTTTTAGAAGTAGCGAGAAAGTGGCGCGAAAACGGAAATAAACTGAAAATTGTTTTTAATTTTTATTTTCTTTGTTGCAAAAGTTTTTTTTGCAGTGTAAAATTAAAAAACAAAAATTCCGTTTTATAAGCTATCAGCGGCCATTTGTTTCATCTTTTTATCTAAATTCGTTTTTGAGATATATGTTTTTGAAAAAGGGCTTAATAAAAAGAGTTTTGTAAGGATATTTCAAGGACACTGGGCAATAGAAACCTAAAAATCGGTTCCTACAGTTTTATTTAGATGTTTAACTCTCCATTTGTCCACAAATTCTTTTGCCTGCGACGGGGTTCGAACTCTGATCTTCCATATTACAAATCTAGCACACTTCAACTAGGCCATCGCGAGATATATTTTAGGGTTGCTAGTTTTATTATATCAATGTAGGTGCCAAACAACTGTTTTGTCTTTTTAAATTGTGAAATGAATACAGAATTCATATACTTTTTTAAATCAATAAGCCTTGATTTTAATATTAAAAAGGCTTCTTCTTAAAGCGAACTTCTTCCAATACGAATATCTTATCAAAACGACATTTTTATAAGAATGTCACCTTATTATTTGACTATATCAAGAAGGTTTCCATATTCTTCAACAGAAATAATAAGATATTCATATGGAATATAGGAGGATATCTATTGAAATGTTTCAATAAGATTTTCTCTATGCATTTAAAGAGTTTTCTCAATGGAAAAAGCATATTATTTACATAGTTTAAGCAGTCATTAAGTCATATTAAGTCATATTTTTCTGTGTGCAAAAGTATCTTATTTATTTGTTTTCCTTTGCTATTTGATATTGCTGAAAGAATTTCCGGTAAGGCACAATGGGCCCCGTAACATATGCTTTCAATTTTTTCAATCAATTCAAATCCTTTTAAGCATTCCGAAAATGTAATTTCAAATTACAGCCCGTAAAATGTTTTTTTTTTTTTTAACAGAATTAAAGTATTAAGCCAAAAAATGCACAGACAAAGGTATAAAGGTACCTTTATATCCCAATACAGGTAAGTGTTTCAATCAGTTCATTTGAGTCAATAGTAGTTTTAAAACTGTGCAGTACCAGATAACTTACTTGAACGCATCTTGTGGACTGTTTACTTGCTTTATTGTCAATCCAGCCACACATATTTGTCCGCAGGCATCTTCGTGTACTTTCAAGACCTTACAGCAACTAAACGGATCTAAAAGATCCTTGATGTCGTCATTGTATATCTCCAGAAATTGAACGGCTATGCTAAAGTGGCACGAGTTAGACTCTTTGGAAGAATCTTCGACGCTTTGTGACTGAATGCTTTCAACTCTAGAAAATATTTGTCGAACCGCACGTGGTATGATGCCTTGATGCTCATTAATGTCCTTATCAAATCCAGTCCCCATTGTATACGTTTTTCCAGAACCAGTTTGGCCATAAGCCAACACCGTAGCATTAAAGCCATTCAGCGCTCCTTCAACGAGATGATCGACACATTTTGAATAAATTTCATTCTACGGAGAAAAGACATTTTAACTTTTAACATCAGCTTCAGAACACTTCGTTAGCAAGTTATTAGAAATAGAAAAGCGATTTATATAACGCGAGCTGTGTTTTGTAAAACAAAATTGATTTTTCCATGCAAACAAAAAGGTCACGCCGGTGAGTTCGCTTTTACAGACTCTAAAAGTCATTATTCAATGATGAGATGAAAAGCAATATTAATTTTGCCGAATTGCGTTCGACTTCTGTAACTCTACTTTAACACACGAATATGAGCCGTTTATTTTGAAAGTGGCATAAGTCACTATTTTTTTAAGTCGAGATATTTAAGGGTTTGCGTTTTAACACGTTTAAAAATATGGATGCTAACTTTCGAGAAGATTTACTTGTATTTGTGATCTAATGATACTGACATTTTTGAGTGCAAATTTTTTAAAAATGAAAAGATACCGTTCAATTGTATTTAGTGTTGCCATTAACTCGATTTTTTTGAAAAAGTGACTTATGCCACTTTCAAAATAAACGGTTCATATATTGCACACATAAGGTTCATAATTGGTGATCTTAAAACCAATACATGCCAAAATTTCAGTAAAATTCACTTGTGTTTGTGTGCAAGTTTTCATGTCAAATAAAACAGTATGGGAAATCCTGTCAAAATGCTATATGGCCCCATATGATGTGGTGAATTTGAGTAAAAATCAGCTGACTGTCAAAAACAAGTCGATGATTTTGCGATTTTTAAACATGCCGTAAAATTTTATTATGACCTCTTTTAGGTAAGGTTGAAGTTGGAAACACCAAAGTAGAGATGCTCCTTCATTTTAGATAACATTTGAGCATCTGCGAACCTCGCAAATCAGTATTCAATATTGCATTTAAATTCACCGATTTTGTCAGCGATGCACATATTCACTAAGCGCAAAGCTTTTATCGATACTGACCGAGTACTCAAAAGAATTCTTAAAACAAAATAAAACCGAATAAAAAGCAATAATAATTGTTTTTAGCAAGATAATTCGACATTAGAGGAATTTATATATATTTAAAGTGCTTGTTTCAAAATTAAAAAAGTGAGGGTATTACAATAAGGCGAACCTGGCCATAAAATACTCCACAAAGATAAACAGCTATACGATTTTTAATTGGAGGCTAAAATGTAAACTCAAATTCCTTATTTCATGCAAATATCTCTAAAGATTGTGACTTTACAGCAGTTCAGACGATCTCTGAGGCTGACCTTAGAGCTGGAGGTACCCAGCACTTGCGTGTAAAATTTAATTTTCGAATAACGCATTTTTAGGCGGCCACTTTTCAAATATTTGGAATCTACATATTATGCCTTTAAATAAATCTAAATAAATAATTCCACTAAGTATTTCAAAAGTTTTTGGTCTTAGAGTAGCATTTATGAATTTTATAACAAACCCTTCAAAGAAGGGATACCCTTGAAAACCAGACGGAGAGAAAGTCTCATTTCTAAAAGCTAAACGTTTAAATTGTAGTCGGTAGCTATTTTCACCATCGATTTGCACTATTGACTCGTTCCATTTGGCACCATCTGTTCTAAATGGATGCCACAATCACGTCTTAATTAAACCAGACCAAAAGTTCGGAAATCCGTTTTTCGTAGTACGTGAATTTTTCTAATACTAAAAAGAAAAAAAAAATGTTAAAAGAAATTCCACAGTTTAAAATGGTATAATCATTCTTAAAAAATCCATATAATATCTGATTTTCTCCGGTTATTAATAAAAAAAAAATCCCGTCAAAAAACTAACTGCTTGTATTTGCCCAATTTCTAGAGACGACAACAATGGCCAAAGTGGAATCGTGGATTGCCTGGTATGCCGTGTCGTTGTTGTTGCCTTTGGTGAATTGCCTATTAAGCTCGTTGTTCATACTGTAACATAATACTTGATTCATCTGACAACGATCCTTCCTCTTTGAATTTCGCAGCATGACTGAATGATTTTTTCGCTTCTCTTAATTTGTGTACGTATACAATCGCTTACTCTCATTAACTCTCATTTGCATGGCGGACATGGCTCAGAAACCACCTGAGCGAAGAAAAATTCATCAAGTTTTTTTTTCAAAATGGCTGTTTCTAAACAGAATACCGGAAGCGGAAGTCAGAGCAAACTTTTAGTTACAATTGGAAAAAAATTAGTCAAAATTAGTTTTTTCCTAACTAAACTTTATTCGAGTTACTATTTTGGGGGCTTATTATCAAAATATTCTTTGACAAATTAAAGAAAAAATTAAAGAAATCGATGCAGAATTTTCATATATATTAGCAAAAGCAAATTGTACTTTAAAGTTGACGACTTTTATAGTTTTGATGGGGGCAAAAAAGTTCTTCCGGCTTGAGCCGTCTTTAAACTCTATAGAAATGAAAGAATGGAGTCTGTTTTGTTGATTAATGTGAAAAAATGTTGCTAAAATTTTACACAAGCCCCCTTTTTTGTGCTTTTAATGTCGAAAAATTTTTATGAAACTTATAAAAAAAAAGGTTAAAAAAAAGAGTGGCATACCTTTAAGGTTTTGCAAATTAATTAGCATAAAATTTACAACCCTGAATGTAAACAAAAATAAGATGTAAGAAACTGAAACTAAAATGAAAAAACAAAAACAATAAATTATTGCTTACGAATATACGGCCTGGCAACCACCTGGATATCCGGTATCCGGCATTCGGCCGGATACACTAGCCGTTGCAACACTACCCTGTACACTGCGCAGGCACGGCAGAACAGAGTTTTCCCGAGGGGGTTATTGATCGAGCGTCTATTTTGCAAAAGTCAAAATTCACACGATTTTGTTCCAAAATCAAGAAGTATAAATGATAATAAAAAAATTATTTCATACCTCACTTTTATTAACCAAAATTTACATTTAATCGTTCCGCTGGTGGACTTGAAGTATAAGTGCCTAGCTGGTGGATGGTCTGTTTGACGAAATTTAAAATGATTTTTTCGCTTATGGTACGATTTATTGCTACGTTAGAAGAGACGTTTTTTTTATACCTTTCTCCTATTTCTTTAACTGGCTGCATCAAGCTTTTTCTTTAAAATTACTAACGAAGAAAAATTCCTGCATAAAAATTGACATTTGATCCACAATGTGGGGGCGCTGTTTGCAAGTGAGTGGCGAGGCATACAATCTGCAATACAATTGCAATCGTAAAATAGATTGTTTAGTTAGTTGACAGCATAAAAGAGGGCCCTGGTCGGAAATTGCAGCATCCGAAACAGATAAGCTGGTTCCATTTATACCAAACCGTTTTCAGGCAGTCACGACGTTGAGGGTGAAGTAACTAAAGACTTATATATGTTTCAAGTGCTTGAAATCAACGAAATCTAAGGCCAGAAAATACATACTATTTTTGAAACTTATTTACAGTTTTGCCCTAAATTCTTTTTAGTTTTTTTTCTCTTTTACTGTTATATACGCGAGAGTTTATGTTTATTTCGTTATTATATATTTTTATATACGGTCTTTCAATCAACTGCCTACTTTCATTTTTGTTAAAATAATTCGCTTTGCTTTAAATTGGCTTTTATGGGGTGTATTTAAACTTTAGTATTTGACTGTATATAGCTAGAACCATTTCCTGCCAGGGATTCGAAATTTTCAAAGTTTGTGTACGTTGAGTACAAAACAAAACTAAATGTTCTCTCAATTTCAGAAATATCTCACGTTTGACGCTATTGACGATTTTGAATTTGAATACCTTTCGAAGATAACCAGCAAACATTTGGATAAGCTTTTTACAAAGGTGCTTACACTTCATTGATTTCCAAGTAATTTTCCAAACTTTTTCCACGCATATATGTATGTGCTATATTAAATTCGGAAACATTTCCCAAACGCTTTCCAAATGTGTTAAGGAAACGTTGATTTTCTCAAATACTTCGCAAATCCACCCAAAATATTGTGAATATTATATAGATATCGTACATGCATACAATCGGCTACAGTTTGATTTTTTCGAACGTTAATATGTAAAACATTTATGCGTCAGCTATACGCAAATAAAAATAATTCGCACATAGTTAACTCACTGCTTATACGGCAGTTCAAATACGCAAATAGCGCAACTTTTCAGTGCTGCCTGACTAAAAAATACAATTGCGTGGCAACATATCGTCGGCTTAAAGTGTAAACCTGCTAACTAACAATTTCAAAACTTTACAGGGTAAACAAAAAACACTTTTTTTTCAAGACTTCAAAGTAGGGAAGGAGACCCAAAATATGAATGGTTTATTTTGTTCCTATATGAAGTCTCTTCTAAATTCGATTCTGTGCACCATATAAAGTCTACTTGGAGTCACTTGTTGGTGTTAGCTGTGAACTTTGACCACAGTTGGACTTAGCAGTTTTACTCATCACCAATTTCTATGTATTTAGAATTTGAAATTAAAAATGATTTTTTTGCCTGACGATGCAGTGTGCTTTTTTCTTTCGAATGACATCGAAAAGTCGGAATCGGTTAAAAGTGGACTTAGCAGGTTTACACTTTAAGCCGACGATATGCTTTTGTCGGAAGCCTTTGTTTTGCATGGGTTAGCTCTACCATATCGTAGAAAATAGAAAAATCGTCAAAAATAAGTGGCAACACCTTGAGCTTTATTTGCAAATAGCTTCGTTATTCACGACTTATTTTCGCGACTAAATTATTTGCAAATAGGAATTCAACTCAGCGTTTATGTGGAGAAATTTGCTATATATACGAGTGATGAGGGCTAGCTCCTTTCCAAACCACCAGCCATGTATTTAAATAACGAATTTAACATAGAGATGTCAGGGCAGGGACAGAGCGGTACGTTTTTGCATTTACTTTCACTAGACGCTTCATTTGGACAAACTCGTTATCTACTTAGCTTACAAAAAATGTGTAGCAATTTTTATGGGCAAAACAAATTATTCTTAGAATTTTCATCCAAATCGGACGCCATGATTTTTTCGGATTTTTTTGATTTTTGGTCCATATTTCTCCTAACTTCCTATTGTGGGTGAAATTTGATTTACATTACCAGCAAAATTTTAATGGTAATTAAATTTGATTTACATTACTTGTAAAATTTTAATGTTAACTTAAAGTATAATGGTAATGGAATGTGCCCATCTATGCTTCATATAAACCATCTACAGACCGTCCTTAACTGTTTGACAGTGAGAACCACTGCAACCCGATTTTGTTCAAGTTTAACATGAACCATCGCCAGACCATGCACAACGAATCCTGAAGTTTTGAATAAAATCGGATGACGCGTTTGGCCAGTAAGCGACGACACACGAACGGGTTTTTTGTTATTTTTTTTTAAATATATAGAACATATTATATACGTCTGTATAAAATTATCAGATATCATTCAAATTATTTTTTATTCTTAAGCAAAAAGGAATAAAAATCAAAATTTTAGTTTTTTTGTCGAGCGAAAAAATAAAAATCAGAAATTGATTTCTATTTTCAAGTGAAAATATTAAATTCAAAACTTACGTTTAATTTTTAAGCGAAAAATTAAAAATCAGAAATTGATTTTTATCTTCAAGCGAAAAAATCCAACTCGAAATTGAATTTTTATTTTTGAAAGAAAAAAAAAATCAAGAAATAATAAGTACTTCTGAGTTTGGGATGACTCACATATTTTCATAAAAACGATATATATAACCAGTCCAGCAAAAATTAACGCGAGATTTCTGATTGATTTTGTTTTATGAGAATTGTCACCTTTTTTTTCTTTTGGTTCTGAAACACACAAATAAATGCTAGAATTAAGTTCATTAAATAACAGCCAGAAACAGATTTGGAAATATTCATACATTCGTGTCAACGCCGACAATACACGGTGTGAAGTACCTTGAAAGAAAGTATCGAACAACATTCCACGATAGCTCATCGCCATACTGACAGCCAAGGAGCCAAGTATCGGCCATCGCTACATCGCTACCAGCTGTGAAACGGCTATTAAAGCGTGGGCAGTAGAGAAATCTACCTCTTGTTTCATCGCAGCAGCAACTATGGGAGATCACCGTGTCCAAGCCATCTACACCAACGGGATAAAGAATTTCGGAACATTTCTAAACGGAAGTACTATTGGCGCAAACTATACGTGGGTAAGTTTTTCGCCGAAACGTGAATATTGACTTTCGTAAAGAAAGAAATTGGCTAGACTGTTGCGCGTAACGCTGTGATCGTGTCCGTGTGGCTAAGTGTATGTACCTATTCCGCATGTTCACGCGTCACCGTCGTTGCCGTAACTTCATTGATCACGGAATTTTTGATTAAGCGTTATATCGTGTGCAACACGAGCCTGCGTCAATTCCGAAGGACCTTTCGTAGCGCATAATACTGACGCAGTGTATTTCTGATGGCCGCATAGCAAAGTGAAAGCGGTGGAAATTGTTGCGCGTAATCACGTGGTCGTGTCCGGGTCGATTAAGCGTTATAGCCTGTTCCACACGTACCCACGTCACTCTCGTTGCCGTAACTTATTGATCACGCACGTGTGGATTAAGCGTTATATTCTGTGCTTCACGTGCCTGCGTCAATTCTCGACGGACCTTTCGCAAAGGTTTTATTCAGACTAACGCAGTGTACTTACGACGGACGTGTAGCAAAACGTAAACGATAGTAAATTGTCGCACTCAACCGTAGGATTGTGCCCGTGTGGATTCCTATACGCATACCGGTCGCCGTTTCTGCTTGCTAGGAGTCTAGCGCCTCCGTACGTCCATATTACACAGTGAACGTATGCCTCTCCGTAGACGCATTCACTAAGGGAACACCCCAGATCGTAATCGTAGGAGAGAAACACCTTATCGCCGTGCACCGAGGGTAACCCCACTCGTGTCGTTGTACATTTATTTTCGATTACCGTAAAGAAGTAATCCCTTTCTTTAAAAAAAACACCTTTCTTCATAGCGTCTAGCTTGTGCGTTCCTTCATTTATACATTTTTGTAAGGGATTAAATTTTGGTTACTTGACTGAGCCAATACCCCAGCTATAAAAAAAAAACGTTCTTTACAAGTTTTACAAATAAAGCTTATAATAATTACATTCCCTGATATAAATAAATTTACGGATTTTATGGGTTTTTGGTCCACAACTTTTACAAAACTTAACTTTCTCTAACCCCCACATTTTTTTAATGTGCTTTAGTTGTTCAATATGCCACTTAAGAAAAACGTAGTAAAACACTGTTGATGAAAAAACGAGTTTTCTGTGCGGTCGCGTAATATATTTAAAATAAATAAAGTTTATAGTCCGACCGGTCCTGAAGCAGCCTGGAACGGAAGTCGGAGATCAGCAGCTAAACCTGGGATTGGAGGACTGACGCCGCCAGCTCTCAAAGGAAGTATAAATATTTTAAAAATTAAAAGTCGATCGCCACGCTTTGTTTTTGCCTTGTTGATCCGTCATTTCATTCTACATTCCCTTTTACCTTAAGTTTATAGCTTTTTCTTCTTCTTTTCTTTTCCACAAACGCCAGACATAAGTATCACCCCAGCCACGATCCGACTAACTTTCTTACAAACGTACGCATGTCAAGCGAAAGCTCCGTACGCACACGTCGTCATTCAATAAGTGAGCCTAATGCGTGGACCGCTTACATTAAAATAAACGAAGTAAATACTTCGCTTGAAAAGCGCATGCATAGCGACTCACAGTGGCTTGCAGTGCGAGCAAAAACAACACACACAAACAAAGAAACTAAGAAAAGTATCGCAGCAGCTACTAACGCTAGCTATAAATCCAAAGAGTCGGCAATCCAGACAGGAATGGATCGCTATATTACTACTAAAAAAAAACTAAGCCCAAAAAAAACAAATGTACGCAAAGCAAAAATTACAAAAACAATCTCAACTGCTACTCCTTCAAATGTTTTAAAAGGAAATAGATTTGCAGCACTGAGTGTTACAGATACCGCAGAAACTAGTGAGAAGGAAAATTCTCCACGAGAGCAAAAACCTCCTCCAATATATCTTCGTGAGCGTATCTCCAATGTCTTGGTAGAAGGCCTTATTCAAATACTAGGTAAAGGTTGATTCCATATTGTTCCGCAAACTAGGGGAAACATCCACGAGACAAAAATTCAGATTTATAAAGACAGCAATTATCGACTTGTTACAAAGCACTTCGATGAAAAGAATAAGATCTACTACACTTTCCAGCTAAAACGTAGCACAGGTCTGCCCGTTGTAAAAAAGGGCCTGGAATCAGATATTCCAATATCTGAAATAAAGCAAGCGTTTGAAGAAAATGGATTCCAATTGAAATTTGTTCTTAACATATTTTATTGCAAAAAGGTACCTCAGCCAATGTTCAAAGCTGAACTTGCGGACATCTTAAAATTGAAAAAAAAAAAAAAATAAAAGTGAAACGCATTCAATATATGACCTGAGGTACCTTTTACACCGTGAAATTTTGGTTGAAGAGCTTCTTTAGCGAAGTGGACTAGTCCCATGTACTAACTGCCAGGAGTATGGACATACACGGTCTTAATGTATCCAACGTGTGGTCTGTGTGGTATGTGGAGAGTTTCATCACTCTTCCAAATGTGCCTATAAAGGTAGCAATGAGGAAAATAACAGAAGTGTAGCAACTGCGAGAGTGACCACACCGCAAATTACAGAGGCTGTCCTTTTTATAAAGAACTAAAATGCTGTTTATTGCAGCAAAAGCAAACTACACGTAATTGTCAAAATAAAATTGTTTTCCTTGAGGGTTCTGCTAGCAAAAAAGCTACTGAAATTTTTTTAGCTAATCCAAGTGTGTCCTGTGCTAGTGCTCTAAAGATAGTACAACCAACAGTCAAATTCCAAATCAGTCCCAAAGCAACAATTTAGAAAACATGATATTCAAATTGACACAATACATAACTCAATTTATGTCATCTATGCAGAACACACGTCAATAGCTAGTCCGAGCATAAAATCAGATGCTCCAAATACTCATTTCTAAAAGATGGACACACTAGTCATATGTTCATGGAATGAAAACGGCGTTCCTCTATCAGAGAAACACTTAACTGATAATAATAATTTTTCTATACCGGGATATCGATTCAACCAAACAACCATCCTGATGGGAAATCGCAAAGTGGAACAGCGATTTTAGTTCGATGCAGGATTAAACACTTTTCATTTGAGTCCTCTGCCTCAAATTTCCAAAATAAGATAAAGATAACTGTTTAGTTCAACAGATTGATAACCCTTTTTTATCTCATTGCGAAAGAACATTAGAGAATTAGAAACAGAAGCTTTCAAAGACAGAGACCGCTACTATTTCCCTTTTCAATCAATTTCTTATATGGTTTCCAGACTATTGCGTTAAACTGAATTTAGTACCTTAAGCAGACTTCAGTTGTGAGTTTAAACTGAGTTTAGGGTATTTAAATTCAGAAATAAACTCATGAGTTTAGGCATTCGTTGCTGCAACCCTTAAATTTCACTACCTTTTTTGACAACGATGAAGTTACCTGTTTGCTTCTTTTTTCAAATCTTTAGAGGTGAATTGAATTTTCGTTTGTTTTAATAATAAAAATAAATAAAATATCTTTCTCCCCAATTAATCTTGGTTGCACCCGGATTCGAACCTCAGCCTTTCGGGCTCCAAGGCGGAAGCCTATCCACTATATTACGATATCTTTTCGATCAATGAAAGCAAACATCTAATTTAAGTTCGAACAGACGTGTGAGCTCGTAAACTCAGAATTTACAGTCTGAAAGGGTATTTTCTAAATTCAACTTAAGGAGATAAAAACAGATTTTAAGTTGACAGTCTGGAAGTCATATAAGTCTTTAAGTCGAACTTTAAGACAGCTGAACTTCCAGGTTCCATTCAGGTAATAAAGCGCTCCTTCGCTAAAAACTGACACTCTTAGGTTTTGTCTAATACCCGGTTTTTTCGTCTTTCTTTGGTGAATTTGATTAATGCTCTACACAAGTCATATTCAATTTCGATGTTTCATTACAGTTCACTTTCCTCCAGAAAAAACATTGGTCCTTCGAGCCGGATCCTATTCGGAATTTTGATCGGAATAACCTCAAGAGACAGAGAGCCATCGCAGCAATCCAGCGCTTTTTTAAATTTCAATTCTTCTTTAATCAAGGTATGTTTGCATATGTGTGTGTAGAAAAGTGCATTAAATAAAAAACGAAAAAAAGGGTTTTTTGAGCTAAAGTAAAAATATATACTTTTCCGGTAAAATACATTTCCTTCTCGCGCGCGCAAAAATTATACATAACATACGCACCTACGTGCAAAAATCTGATTCATTCGATTGCGCAAAAGTGTCATCGGTCAGTACCAGAGAGCTGCAACGGATACATGATTTTTGTATACACTCGAGTGTATGAATCAGATTTGGTTTGAATCAAACCCTTTAGTACAACATTCATACTGATTCGTTTGCGCACGAGTTCAAGACGAGCATGTTGTGCGCTAATCTCGAGTTCTATACATACGCTCGATTCGGGTTCGGGTGTTTTTGACTCGTGCAGACCCAATTAACTCGAGTGTATTATCTAGATTTTTCTGCAATGTATCAAAGAGCCGCAACGGAGAGAGAGAGAGAGCAGTTACAAAATCGTTCCACCGTTCTAGCCCACATACATACACACAGACAATTTTATTCTCCGCATTTGCCTCTGATATTTTCACCTTGTTCTGTTTGTATATCCGTAGCACTCGAGTTCGACTCGAGTTTGATTGGTTTTTTCGGATCAGTTTGAGTACAACATACCCGAAATGAGAATCTGCATACACGTACAACAAAGTTCGAGTTAGCTGCTCGAACTCGAAACCAGATTTCGGGTGTGCAGTTCGATCGAACACATATCTGCGGAGTTTGATATTCTACGTGTTCTGAATTTTCAGCACGGTTTATCGAACAGACTCGAGCACACTCAAAGCAGTTCTCTGGTCGGTATATAGGCAAATACATAAGCCTTTCGTTAAACATCCATACATATCGTGATTAGTCACCTTGATTGACTTTCTTTTAACACGCGTCTCTTCTCTTTCCTGATTCTCTTTGTTTGCAGGTTTCTAGTTGAAATATTTAGTGCATTTCAGGCTTTATTATCGAGTCTTATTTGTGCAAATATCAAACATATATAGATACGCTCCGCAGCAGACATAAGCTTGAACAACTTATCGGTATTAATTTTTGTCGTTCTTTTTCGTATTTCCATACATTTTCGAGGCAAATTGTATATGGTCAATGACTTCAAGTTGCTGATAAATATCTGTTACATAAAAGCGTTCGGTTTTTATACCCAGCGTAAGCGGGGTATATTAGTTTTGTGCAAATCTTGTAACAGGGAGAATTAAGCTCCGGAGATATAGAAAAATATATATAGAAATGATCAGGATCAAAAACTCAATCGATTTAGACATGCCCGTCTGTCCGTCCGTCCGTGGTCGCATCTCCTCCGAAACGGCTGAACCAATGAAGAAATTTGGCACACATGTATATCGGGGTCCGAGTATGATCCTAAGTAAAAATGGGGGACATCCGCCCACTGCCACGCCCACAAATGAATTTATTGTGTTTGCAATAAAATGCTTGTAACTTGCGAACCACTCAACACATTCAATTGATATTTGGTGTGCTGGTAAACTACGAAAAGGGACATATCTTGGCAAAAAATAAAAAAATGGACGCCACCCTCCTCGAGCCACGGCCACAAATAAGCCCAAAAATAAGGGCATATCGTAACTTGCGAAGTAAAAGGCGAAGAAGCTTGAATTTCGCAGCATAGGTTGACCAAGGCAAATGAAAGGTTTAGGAACAAAAATGTATGTAGCCCGCCCACTGCCACGCCCACAAATAGAGAATTTTCATAACTTCCGAAGTAAAAGGCGTAGTCTTCAAATTCGCAACATAGGTTCACCAAGGCGAATGAAAGGTGTACGAAAAAATTTTTGTGGCCCGCCCACTGCCACGCCCACAAATAAAGATTTTTCGTAACTTCCTAAGTAAAAGGCGTAGAAGCTTCGAATTCGCAACATAGGTTAACCAAGGCGAATGAAAGGTGTAGGAAAAAATTATATATGGCCCGCCCACTGCCACGCCCACAAATGAAGATTTTTCGTAACTTCCGAAGTAAAAGGCGTAGAAACTTCAAATTCGCAACATTGGTTCACCAAGGCGAATGAAAGGTGTAGGGAAATAATTTATGTTGCCCTCCCACTGCCACGCCCACAAATAAAGAAGCAAAACATAGTGCGTTCATAATGTCGGGACGCTGGGTATTTCAAAGTCGGGCTTGACCGACTTTAGCTTTCTTACTTGTTTTTGGTTGTCATTCTCCTTTGCCAACAGCTTCTTCCGTTCGGTTCATTTGCGACAGCATCGTCGCGGCTTAATTGGTCGCTGCTACCGATTTTTAAAAACATTTTTTTCGTATTTCCTTTGGCAACGTTTCAAAGTGAGCCGGTATTGCTTACAACACAAACAAAAACAAAGCAACGCAATTCATTCCACAACACTTGAGTTTAATTACAGTCCCGTACAAAATAGTTATAGCACCATATTTTCCACCGGTGAAAATTTGTTTTCGACTTTTGGGCTATAATTTCGATTTCTGTTTTCGTTTCCCATTCGATAAAATTTCCCACGCGATTCTTTGAAAGCATTTGGCTAATCCCAGCATTGGAATTACAGTGAGGAACAAAATTTTATTAACAAAATGAAAATAATTTTTTCGTTTCGCATCGAATTCACAATAAAGTGCCTCTAATTTAGCACTAATTCCAATCACTGCCATCTTCGACTATAATATTTCTTTTCCTTTATCAGCTCATAATGGCGCTTAAAGTTTTCATCCGAGCCACTGACAATTGGATGGAATTTGAAGCAAATTTTAGTACCATGGAGGTATCTAGGCATTCCATAGTTTCGTTCGATATCGTTAGTGATGCCGAAGCTAACAGGTGATCTTCCCTTCTGCTTCATCGAGACCTCGTATTATTTAAATATGCCTAAATTTCCTTTAGCAGACAAAGATTTTGCGAAAAGAGCTTTTGGTGGGGTCCTCCTAGGTGCTGATATATTTCCGACAATCCTCCTTATTCGCATCAAACGAAATATTTGCGGGTCCTTGGTCGCGCAAGGGACAGCTCTCGGGTGGATTTTAACGGGTCCAATCAAGCCACAACTTCCTATTTCTGTAACCACTTATTTCTGTTCATGCGATATCGTTCCTTTAGAAAGAGCACTTACTCGTTTTTGGGAGGTAGCGGATCTGCCACAGCAGGGCCGCTTCATAGTTTCTCTACCCTTTAAACTCGGTTTTCCAACAAAAATTCAGATAGGCGCGTCTCGTAAAATCGCATTTGCGCAGTTCCTTCGCAATGAAGCACGGTTTAATAAAAACGTTCAAGCTAAGAATGAATATGAAAGCGTACTTCGGGAATATTTAGATCTCGGGCATATGGTTCAAAGTCCACTAAATTCTACTGATCCCATAGAAGCCACTTTCTATTTGCCACATCACGCTATTATAAAGGCGAAAAGTACCACCACGAAGGTTCGCATTGCGTTCAATGCATCGAGCTCGTCCAATAACTCTGTGAGTCTCAACGATGTACTGCTTACGGGTCAAGCGTTGCAATCCGATTTGACTCTGCTCACTCTCCAATGGCGTTTTTTCAGATATGTTTTCAATGCTGACCAGCGTTGCCAGATGAATTTTCTTAAAAAGCGGGATTTTTTTAAAATATATCCAAAAAATGCGGGATTTCACAAGCAATTGTGGGACAAATTTAAATTTACTTTCGCGAGACAACAAATGTGGAATTCCAACAAAAACCCCTTAACAAAGTATTAATTATGTATATTCAGAATTACTTTTTCTTTCTATGGCTTTATTGCTCGCATTCAAAGATTTTAAACATTTTGTTACGTTAGTAAATTATTTTGAAATTTCTTACATTTTGTTACATTAGTAGATTATTTCAAATTTATTTGTACTTTTCTGACCCTTTCACCAAATCTAAGATTTCTTTTTTATCTTTAACAAACTAAAAGTTAGTTTCCATATATTTGAAAAAAAGCGGGATTTTTCATGTCCCGGCGGGACATTATAATTTTAGGCCAAAAAGCGGGACATCCCGCAAAATGCGGGACGTCTGGCAACGCTGATGCTGACACACAAAAACTGTATAGGCAGATTTTTGTTACGCATAATCACACTCCGTTGCAAAGAATTATAATTCGTCAGGCAGCAGGACGAGATGTCGAAGATTTCGAATTAAAAACCGTTACTTTTGGCGTTAATTGTGCACCTTATTTCGCTATTCGAGCACTTCTACAGCTAGCAGAAGATGTGAAGGAATCTCTCCCTCTGGCCAGCGAGATATTGAAAAAATACATTGTATGTTGATGATGTATTAGCAGGTGGTCATTCGATAGAAGCAAAAATTGCTGCGCGCAATGAATTAGTGTCCGCGTTAAACACGGCTGGATTCCCATTACGGAAATGGGCGGCGAAAGCTTGAGAATTGTTACATTACATTCCTAAAGACCGCCTTTTCCGCGAGGCTTTCCACTCTTTAAACGAACATTCTGTCGCCAAAAATCTTGGCATCAGATGGAATGCTCAATCTGATGTTTTTATTTTCATCCAGATCCGTTGCCAGACCACCCCAACTACACCGAAAGGGGGATTTTGTCCCAAGTCTCCAAATTATTTGATCCCGCCAGCTGACTCGCTCCCATAATCGTTTGTGCAAAAATATTCATGCAGGAAATTTGGCTAGCGAGGATTGACTGGGACGCTCCGCTCCCTGCTCCATGTGCTATCAAGTGAAATTTGTTCCGAGACATTTTTTCATGCTTCCGAAAAAGCATACGCACCTGAGATTTATCTCCGCGTGCAGTTAGGCGACAAAATTTCCTCACACCTACTCACAGCTAAAAGTCGAGTAGCCCCGTTAAAATGATGTCTGTGACTCGGTTAGAACAGTGTGGCGCCGTCCTTCTTGCTGAAATGATTCAGGTTTTTTCTAACCACCTACCTTTCAATAGAGAAAAGCTGTTTTTATGGACAGATTCGACCATCGTCCTTGAATGGCTCCAAAAACCCCCCTGCCACTGGAAGAATTTTATAGCAAATAGGGTTTCCAAAATTCTGCAATGTATAGGTCCATCGAAATGGCTTCATGTTGATTCCGAGTCGAATCCCGCCGATTTAGCAAGCCGAGGTGTGACCGCTAGGGAACTACGGCCAAACCTTTCATTTAAATAGTCGCGAAATTTCTGAAGTTCAATTTATGATTGTCAAACTAGCTCATCGAAGGGAATACGCGATCGAATGTACGGCACTACAAAATAAAAAATCCGTAGCCTCAACTAGCCTCATATGGGTGGTCTCTGGGAAGCCGGGGTTCAAAGCTTTAAAATGCAGTTCGTTAAAGTAATTGGAGTTTGCAAATTAACTTTCGAAGAGTTTATGACGGTACTCAGTCGAATCGAAGCGTGCTTAAAATCGCATCCTAGTTCGCCGATGTTGGAAAATCCTGTTGATATCGCTGCGCTGACACCCGGTTACTTCTTAACCGGTGGATCTTTTCTAGCTTCTCCGGAACCTTAAATTAATGAAAACCCGTTATCGATCATAAAAAGAATTCTGTATTCGGTAGAAGAATAATTATTTAACTGAACTCCATAAGCGCACTAAATACAAACAGGCACAGGACGATTCGCGAAGAAAACTTACCGGTGTAGCAATGGCGTCTCGGTCGCCTAATGAAGGTATATACCGGAAAGGACAACCAAGTTCGTGTCGAGGATGCTCGAACGGAACGAGGTGTTATCACGCATTTCATACACAAAAATACATCATAATGCTAAAAGTGGTGTCAGAAACTCCGCAAAAGACCTAATATGCATGCCGGGTATCATCCGTTGCGTTACTACACAAAATTTCTCGCGATGAACACTGAAAAAGCATGAGGACAGTGCTTCTGCTTCGCTATTGTCCTAACTATCTCGCGCATCGCCATTACACTGATACTTGCAGAAGCCCTGCTCCCTGCCAGTACTGTGAGGAGAAGCGCCACATCCTTCTTCACATGCACGAACGCTTGGGTCACCTAGCTCGGTAAACATCCCTCCGACGGGTCGGTGTAGCGGAATTGCTGCACCGCCAGACAGCCATCCCTCTTCCGACCGCTCAAGTCCGTATAAAACTGGGAGAAAATTTTCATCTAGCGCGGGCATTAATCAATGCATGCAGCCCGATCAATCGCATCCATGCGTCTTTAGTCCGAAACCTACGGATCCCTACCACTCCTCTCGGCACCGAAAAAATATGCTCTCTTATCCTTCGAGCGAGACATAATCTGAATGTCAAAAAGGAAGTCATCCTGCGAGTGCATGAGGAAATTGCGGGACGATCTCCGTTCCAAGAAGTGAGCTGCGTGATAGCATCATGCTATCGCAATCAAATACTAGCAGGCCTTTGTTCTACCAAGCGAGTCCGATCATCGTCTTAGGCAATGAGATCTATCCAAGGATCATAATCAGCTATGGGCACGGAAGCTTTTTCGGAGCCGCGCTCTCTCAATCATGTATACGTACACAAAAACGAAAAAGCAAGCAGAGTAATGAAAATTGATTCAGTCTGACTAAAAACTCGAAGCAAGTCAGACGTGTGCCGCATCGCGCGAATAGATGGAATATAAATAGACGAAAAAGTACATTGTAGAAAAGCGAATTGAAATATTTTTGACTGCGTTTGTTGCTCATACCGCTTCATTTATGCGCGTTAATTTAAAGAAATATTGTAATATTACACGTTTTTAACACGTTTTTTTTTTTCAATATTTAATAGTTTAATGGTTTATATAAAAAAGAAATACAGACATTTATTGACGGACCAACATTTGGAAAACCTATTAAGAATAAAAACTTTCAGGTTTTCAAAACCATAAATTGAACAACCAAAAGCCTTTTCCTGTTACAGTTATGAAAGAAGCAAATCTGTTTTATAAATTTTTATTTCACGCAAAATATTTTTTCCAGTGCCACGTATACAAATATGCACGCAAAACAACAATGTAGTGGTGCCCATACCTGATCATGATCGAAGGCATCCGACGGGCCCAAGGCATTGAACCTTTTGCCCAAAACACGGTGCTCAGCTGGGTGATATTCGGCACCTACTCGTCTCACCTCCATTGACTATACATACTCCATTAGCGTAAGCATAGCTATTCAAACAGCGTAAATGTAGCTATTTCACTAGCGTAAATCTAGCTATTCAACTAGCACTTTCGTAAAAAAAAAAACTGAATTTAAAAAAATTGAGATAAACAAATCCATATTGAACTAATATGCACTTTACACATATGCAAACGACAATTAATTTATTCCTTTTCCTTTCCAGAATTCAATTGGGATCGTCTTTGAATGCTTCTCTTTCATCACTCCAATAGGCCTCGCATCAGCATTTCGTTGCCATTTTTTCTATGGCCTTAGTCGATGCTTATTGCAGTATCCTGCAAGGCGGGCGGCGATGTTTAGTTCAACAGATTGGCAACCCTTTTTTTAACTCATTTCGATAGAATGTAAGAGAATTAGAAAAAGTAGCCTTCAAAGACAGAGAGCGCTACTATTTCCATTTCCAATCAATTTCTTAGTCTTTAAGTTTAACATTAAAGCACCTGAACTTGAACGTTCAGTTCGTGTTCTCCAATCCAAAAATTCAGGTAAAAAAGCGCTCCTTCGCTAAATACTTGCACTGTTAGAAGCTGTGAAATGTCGACGACTCAAATAAATTCGAGCGATTTTCCGATACTCTTCCACGCAAATGAAATAAAGAAAATATTCTGCGGTCAATTTTCACCCAAAAAAATTCTCCTGGAGAGGACGAAATAACTCAAAAAATTATTATAAAGCTGCCACTAATTGCAATTGGGTTTATTACAAAGCTTTTCAATGCTATCATGCGATTCAAATATTTTCCTATAATGTGGAAATACTCGTTAATTAAAATTATCCCAAAGCCTGGTAAGAACGCGACAATTGTGTCGTCCCAAAAACCAATTAGCCGTCTCCCATGCATATCAATACTTTTTGAAAGATTACTGCTCTTTAAATTGACTCCATTTAGATCAGAAAATAATATTATTCCAAATAACCAGTTAGGTTTCCGTTAAAACCATGGTACTATAGAGCAAGTCAATCGTATAACGAATGAAATACAAAAAGCGTTTGAATATAAAGAATACTGTTCTGCTGTCTTTTTGGATGAAGCTCAGGCATTTGATAAGGTTTGGCACGAAGGACTTATTAATTAAGTAAAGTCTCTCCTTCCTCCTTATGTTCACGGGATTTTAACATGAAACTTAAGGAATAGAGTCTATAAAAATAAATTTAAAGACCACATTACACAAAATATAGAAATAAGAGCAGGAGTGCCGCAAGGGAGTATTCTTGGACCATTCCTATACTGACTGTACATAGCGGATTTCCCTGTAACCAGTGACCTTAGAATTTCTACTTTTGCCGACGACACTGCTATTGTTAGCCGTCATCAAAGCGAGATTTCTTCCCCTCAAAATCGGCAATCACACTTAAAATAAATCGAAAAATGGCTTGCGATATGGCGCATTCATATAAACGAACAAAAATATAAGCACGTGACATTTACTCTCAAAAGAGCCACATGCGCACCTATAACAATAACCAATATACTAGTCCCTCAGACAAAAAACGTCTTTTACCTAGGAATTCACTTGGACAGGCGCCTTACAGGGCGGGAGCATATAGAAGCGAAAAGAAATGCATTGAAAGTGAAAGTTTCTAAGTTTCATTGGCTTATAAATCATCGCTCGCCCTTAAAAATTTAACATAAAATTCTTTTGTATAGAAGTATATCAAACGAAATATGGTTATACGGAGTGGAATTCTGGGGAAATGCTAGTTCCTCCAGCATTGAATTAATGCAAAGGGTACGATCAAAAATTCCTCGTGTAATGACAGGTGCAACTTCGTATATACGGAACGCAAATATCCGCCGAGACCTGGAAATACCGTTAGTAAGGGATCATCCCAACGAAATGGCTAGGTCCTTAGCCTTTACTGCTTCGAGTTCCAGACTAAGAAGGAATGATCGTCCGACTGCTACACTTTAAAGTATTACCGGGTCCGCATATAGAAGCGGTCGATGCCAACCCTCGAAACCAATTTCCTTGCGACAACGATTGTCCAGCTGCGGCAATCACCACCCTTCGAAAAAAACGCGTCTACGCGGTCGACTCATCACTGTAGATCTTGTTCATAAGTCACCCATCTACTTGGTGCGAGATACCCGTCGAGCACTTTGCGACAAACTCTCTCCGAAAGGCTCAAATCCAGTAGCAGCCCATCTTTTGAATTGAGGGCCATCGTATCGAAATGCTACTTAATACTTTATATGCGGTATAAGTAGGTAAGGTTTATTAAGAATTAAGATTTAAATACTAATTGTTAGTTCTTACTTAAAGGAAGATTCAATAAAAAATGGAAAGTTGCAAAATAAACCTTATAAGTTCTGTAAAATCTCTTTTTTAAAATTTTTGAAAACATTCTCTTCCATTCAATACTTTTGTTACGCGAAACCAAGCATCAATTGGAAATTTCAAATTGTTTAAACAAAGAAGAGGTTGACGTGATGCTTTTCTCGGCAACTCATCTAACAAACAAAACTTTATCTTCGATTCCCAGTTTAATCTTCTACCAAACAAACCACCCAGACGGCAAGGCGCATGGAGCCACTGGTATACTTAGTCTTCGAAGAATCCAGCATATTCCCCTAGATGTCTATAATTATGATTTTATTCAAGCAACAACACTTGGCGTGTAACAAAAATGGCAGAAACCTCGTTTAATCGGAAATGTATTGTCCACCTCGCTTTTGTATAATAGACAGAATCTTTCTAGACTTCCTTGAGCCACTAGGCGAAAAGTTTAACGCAGCAGGGGACTTTTATGCAAAGCATCCCTTTTGAGGAACTTGTAATCCAAAGTTCCAACAATTATACAACGCAATTATCAATAAAGATGATTCTCTTGACTTTATATCTCCTAGACAGCCAACTTACTGGCACTTCGACGAAGAGAAAGCACCGACTTTGCAGAACACCTCAATAGAGTTTTCAAACTAAATCCGAGCACTACTGGACATAATATCCCAATTGCACCTCAAAACAATCACAAAATTTGAGCTAGTATTATTCCGAGTGAAGTTTCTGACACCACCGAAAATGAAAATATCTGAAAAAAAAATTCTGGGCATGATCAAATTTCTCCAAAAATGTTCACAAATATACCTTTCGTCGCAGTAGTTTTTTAAAAGTGCTTTTTATTTCTATTATAAAGTATGTGTTTTTTGGTTAAAAGTAGGGAGATCAAAGGAAAAAACGCGAGAAGTTTTAGATTTAAAATCACTTTTATTTAACTTGCTCAGTGGTATTTCTAGACGAGTCAAAACATTTCGATAAAGTGTGGTCTCACAGACATTAAGGCAATGTCGCGAAATTACTTCTGCGGAATAGTTTAGGTGTATCTTGAAGATAGATACTTTCGAGTTAAATACCAAAATACTTACTCACAACTGGAGAAAATTTATGCTGGAGTTCCACAAGGAAGTTTTCTTGGCCCTCCACTCTATCTGCTATATACCAGCGATCTTCCCTTGGAAAATGACCACACTACTGCTACCTTTGCAGATGACAGCGCTCTTCTAGCTATGGGCCAAACGGTGGATATTGCAACACAGAAACTGCAAACCGCTTTGAATTATGTTATAAAGTGTGCATAGAAATTGCGCATCCGATTACACAGCAACTTATCCTATAACCTACTCAAATTAAGCAAAAGCTTCGCTGGAAGGAGCATGTAAAGAAAAAGAGAGAAGATCTCAACATAAAGTTCTCAAAATTATATTTATTACTTGGCAGAAATTCTGACTTATCAACTCAAAATAAATTGATTTTATATCAGCAAACTTTACAGCCGATACGAACATATGGCATCCAACTAGGGGGTTGTATCTGTGGGAGCAATGTCAAAATAAATAAAATAAAAACTTTTATTTAACTTGTATTTAACACTATCACACAGCTTCTTGAAATCGAGAAAATAGTTTACAATAGAAAAAAAAGCCAAGGCAAATAACATGGCGAAAGAGCGGGCCTTAAGCAAGCGAGTTGGCGATCGAGTGAGTCGAGTGCACTCCAATGCACATCGCCGTTGTCTTTAAGAACTCTATGGGCAAGCACCTTTTAACGGGTTTAGATTGTCGCACATTGACAACATTTGTCGCACGGCAATCGACAGGTGGAAAAAAAAAACAGAAAAAAGGAGAGAGCGGGAGAGGAAAGAAGCACAGGGCATGCTAGCAATAAGGGGACAAGAGTTGAGAAAGAGAACAGAAGGGAGCCGTTGCCATTACGTTGGGCAGCTCCCGGACAGCGCAAATCTCAATATAGTGTTTTTTGCGTTCAACTGTCCAATTCTAGTGGGTAAAACGCCAGGCCGCATCAACTTCGGGTAGATATCGAGCCCCAAGACGATATCCGCCGCTCGAAACCGGTAGAATTCGGGATCCGCGAGCACTATGTTCAAATAATGCTCACGAACCGAACTTCCACCCGTGAGTACGTTTCGACCTCCACGTTGAGATCGAATCCCGCACGCAGCACGAGCGTGCAGGTCAACATGCTCGCAGCATCCACGGTAGGTAGCCGCCACCTGCGGACTAGCATGGAAGTGATGGTGCATTGATGTAAGCAGGCGTTTAGAATCGCTGGAGATTCGTATTTAACTCTGCCCACTCGCACCTTCAAATAGGCAGCACGGCGACCTGTCGCGTGACGGTTAAGACCACGGATATCGTGGACGCGTGTAAAGACGGGGACGCCGGGACGAGCGCAGAGGCCGCCACTATCGATCCTCGAGGAAGGTGTTGGCGGCGAAAGCGTCGAAGATTAAGCGGCGTGTTCCCTTCTTGAACATGGAGAGTGGTGTTGTGTTATAGTCGGCACAGCGCTCAGACTGAGTCGAGCACACATATGTCACTGAATTCCAACGTTAGGGTACCAAGCGCTCAGACAATGTCGAGCGTATAATAGTCCCTGTTTTTTCTTTGATAAATTAAAAACATGAACAAATAGGATTTAATTCTTTTTTTAATAAACTGAATCCTATAACTTCAACACAAATATCCCTACTACTTTAAACTAGTTACTTCTACGTCGTGGCCCTTGGATGAGTAAGTGTGCAGAAGTCCTCCTCCATAGATCGAAGCGTCGCTTAAATAGATCAATATTTCCGATCTAGCAATATTGGATATTGATTCTGCATCAGCTAGTTTTCGGTCTTCTTCTGCCGGTGTGCCTACGTTGCACTTGTTGTTGTTCTTGTCTCAGCAGCGGCTAGTATCTTGCTACTGCAACTGCGTTTCATGCCCTTCTCGATCACTTGTTGTTGTTTTCGTTTAAGCAGCGGCTTGCCTCTTGCTACTGCTACTGCGTTGCATGCTCTTCTCGATCGCCTGTTGTTGTTGTTACGAGTTACACCAATAGCTTGATTGCTATGTTTCCATTTTGGCTTTCATTTTTGACGTAGGTCAGCGTTTGAAGGCATTGAACCTCTTAGGCATCGCTTATGCAGTTGTTTATGATTGCTGACTCGATTGCTCGCTTTTTGCACACGTTGCGTTGATTGCATCAGCACGTCTGGCTATTGTTGTTGTCTGGCTGTATTGGCGAGCTTCCGATCATTGCATAGGGTCTTGACTGAACAAGCGTGTGGTTGTTGCTCTGCCGTTGCACCTCTGGTCAACGCTGTTGTTGTTGTTGCTAAAAGAGTCTCGACTTTCATTCTTGGCGTTGTGTCGTCCAACTCCTCTGCTGAGTTTTGATTGTTTGACGTTATTGGTTTTGACTATGACTCACAACAGTGGTGTAGTAGTCTCCTCGGCTTTTCAGGCAGCGCTTTGCGCTCGTACATTTTCAATTTAAATGCGACGATGCCAAACAACTTGAGCAATATCCGCATAGCAAAAGCAGACGCTGTTCTAGTAAATATGCTCTGTACGTGCGATACTGGGACAAAGTGTGCCGTCCGCAACATACAAGGCACTGCAACTTTGGTCGCCAGTGCTGAGCACGTCTGTCCTTTAGCCGGCGGGTAAAGTTGTCGACACCGACTTCAGTAGTCGTTTCCTCTTCGATGGGAAAGGATGCGGAACCTCTATCAATTTATTCCACAAGAGCCGACTCGGCTAATAGCTCCAACATATATGGTTGCAATGGGTCGAACTCTTTCACTTCTTCCGCCCACGACTGAATTGTCGACATGTTGAGGTGTCTGCAAGAAATAAGAGAAGGACAGACCGACACACACAGAACAGAATACACCAACGAACACAAAGAAACATCGATTAGGGCATCTATTACACTACACCACAAAATTTAAACAATTCTCATATCCTTGACATTTGATACATCATTTCTATGTAGAATTTTGCGCCGAATCCAAATATGAAGTCAGATTTTCAAAAGTAGAACAGTTTTTTGGTTACAGAAAAAGATAACGTCAATTTTTATTTAACTTCTTAAATATTTGTTAATCAATTTTTTATTTTAGTTTTATCAAATGAAAGAAAATTAAATAATCTTTTCTTAAGTGAAAAAGTCATTAGAATTCGTCGAAAAACAAAGAGTTATGCTCGATCAAAATCTATAATTTGTGTAATTTTTTTTAAATCGGTTGACAAATATTGTAGATATTACATAAAAAGTGAGGCTATCTGTTCCTGTAACCCCAAAAAACGGAAATTTTGCACTATCTAAAAAACTGTTATACTTTTGCACAATCTGACTTCATATTTCACGCAAAATTCTGCATAGAAATTATTTATCAAATATCGAGGATATTTTTTTGTACAGTTCTGTTATTAGAGGGTGATCACTAGCTGGGGAAGATCACCAATTTGACTTTTGGATGAATACATACACGCGGTACAAATGTCAGCAATGCGAGCCCGTTTATCCCGACCTGGATGAAGTTTCACGACACCACCTAAATGCAACTTAACAGGTTGGCTGATAAGTCCCCGGTCTGACACATAGATGGCGTCGCTAGTATTAAATGCATATTATTTTTATATAGTGGCAGCCTTCAAATGATTCGTGTCAAAATTTGACGTCTGTAAGTCAAATAGTTTGTGAGATAGAGCGTCTTTTGTGAAGCAACTTTTGCTATTGTGAAAAAAAAATGGAAAAAAAGGAATTTCGTGTTTTGATAAAATACTGTTTTCTGAAGGGAACACATACAGTGGAAGCAAAAACTTGGCTTGATAATGAGTTTCCGGACTCTGCCCCAGGAAAATCAACAATAATTGATTGGTATGCAAAATTCAAGCGTGGTGAAATGAGCACGGAAGACGGTGAACGCAGTGGACGCCCGAAAGAGGTGGTTACCGACGAAAACATCAAAAAAATTCACAAAATGATTTTGAATGACCGTAAAATGAAGTTGATCGAGATAGCAGAGGCCTTGAAGATATCAAAAGAACGTGTTGGTCATATCATTCATCAATATTTGGATATGAAAAAGCTCTGTGCAAAATGGTTGCCGCCCGAGCTCACATTTGACCAAAAACAACAACGTGTTGATGATTCTGAGCGGTGTTTGCAGCTGTTAACTCGCAATACACCCGAGTTTTTGCGTCGATATGTGACAATGGATGAAACATGGCTCTATCACTACACTCCTGAGTCCAATCGACAGTCGGCTGAGTGGACAGCGATCGGGGAACCGTCTCCGAAGCGTGGAAAAACTCAAAAGTCCGCTGGCAAAGTAATGGCCTCTGTTTTTTGGGATGGGCATGGAATAATTTTTATCGATTATCTTGAGAAGGGAAAAACCATCAACAGTGACTATTATATGTCGTTATTGGAGCGTTTGAAGGTCGAAATCGCGGCAAAACGGCCCCATATGAAGAAGAAAAAAGTGTTGTTCTACCAAGACAACGCACGGTGCCACAAGTCATTGAGAACGATGGCAAAAATTCATGAATTAGGCTTCGAATTGCTTCCCCACCCACCTTATTCTCCAGATCTGGCCCCCAGCGACTTTTTCTTATTCTCAGACCTCAAAAGGATGCTCGCAGGGAAAAAATTTGGCTGCAATGAAGAGGTGATCGCCGAAACTGAGGCCTATTTTGAGGCAAAACCGAAGGAGTACTACCAAAATGGTATCAAAAAATTGGAAGGTCGTTATAATCGTTGTATCGCTCTTGAAGGGAACTATGTTGAATAATAAAAACGAATTTTGACAAAAAATGTGTTTTTCTTTGTTAGACCGGGGACTTCTCAGCCAACCTGTTATTTGTAGAAAGCGTTTTCTTACGTGTGACGACCAAATCATCGACCTGGAGGTTTTCAGATGGTATTTTTCACTTCGTTCCCTCTTTCCATTAACGACAAACTTATTGGGATTACTCTTTTGTTGTTTGCCAACGTTGCACTAGTGAGAGTGAACTTTGCAAGCTCATAGTTTTCGGGGGGCACGAGGAGTGCTCCCCCGACAAGGAAATGTCCCTGTGTCGAGGCTTCAAACTCATGAGGACTAACTGACATCGCATGAAGAGGGCGGGAATTAAGAAAACTTTTTATTCTCGCTTACAACGAAGAAAATTTGAGATTTACTGTCATTTTTCCAAAAGAGTCCTGAGCAGCAGACTCTTTACACCAGCTTCCCAGGCACCGCCCATGCGGGGAGCCCCTGGAGGTATTAATGCCCAGGATACTTCATGGTCGGAGAATAGATGATGAGCTTGCTGTCTGGTTTCCATCAGACATTTCTGGAAATTAAGACAAAGCTCTTTGAAGGCGCCGACAAAGTTAGTTCCGTTATGGGAAAAGACTTTATGCGGACGTCCACGGCGGGCTGCGAAACGAGAGAACGCTGCCAGAAAGAATGCGGAGGAAAGATCACTCGTAGCCTCTAGATGCTGTGGTAGCAAAGCAACAAAGAGACATACTTACCCCTTGGTCACACGACAAAATCTCCTAGTAAAGCTCTTGAAATCGACACCAATATTGGTAAAAGGTCGAGATAAGGAAGTGCGCTCTGCGGAAAGCGCCGCCATGAGTTGCGCTGCAAGCATTTTCTTAAAAAAATTAAAAATTTTGCTGCTACGGGTAACAAGCTAAATCAAAGCTTTAGATTGAGGCAACCAAAATTGACTTCGAAGAATTCGCAGCACGAGTTGATTTCCTCCATGAAGGATCACGTAATGGCTCTCGATATGGCTGACCAAGAGTCGCGCTAAATGATAATTCTTGGGTAAAACTATGGCGTGTCTTTCAGCAAAAGAGAGCTTTTGATATGGGGTCAGCCTACCTTCAATTCGATTGATGCATGAAATGATTCAACGAATAAAAGCTACTTTTGCTATTCCGCCAACGTTTCTTGCATAAATACGCATATTCAATCGGCAAATATCGCAACTAAGCCACAACTAATAAACGGAGTTTAGTTTAACGAATCTCTTCCGGGTGTAACTCAGAACCAAAGACAGTCTTGGGAAGGTGGGTTCGACGTATTCGGGCAAGAACCCGAAGAACATAACTCATGAAACGAGGTGCTCGAGCAAAGCTCAAGAAACGGACAAGGAGGTCATCTTGAACAATAGGCATCGCTATGTGAACGTGGACAGTTTTTTTTTCGAGTGAAGTAGTGCAGTCTTGTAGATGCGTTGTAATCGGACATTTTGTACGCTTCAGCGTTAGCTACAAAGGGTCATTCCAACAGAGCGTGTTCGAAACAAGTTCTGACGCAGGGTAATCAGCCGATTCAAAATGAGACCAGCTTTGATTTCCTCCTATTTTCGTGATTTTTGACCCCCGATTAGCGACAAAGGTGGTTCAGTGATATGCAGGTTTAGCCAACCATGCAAGGACAATAGTAGAATCAGACTTACAGGAATTTTTCGGTCGTTCCACCTCCAGAGATGGAAGAAGCAACTGCTCTAAATAAGCTAGCAGAGCCACTCCACAGAGTTCAGAGGGCTCCGATACCCAAGCACAAATACAGGCTGCATATGCTTTTTCAGAAGCATCGCAAACAGCATGAAACTTTACATCGCCCGATAGGGAAAACTTTGGCGAGCGGGGAATTCGAACTTCGTTCAGCTTATCAAAATTTTCCAGAAAATGTTTCCAACGTTTAAAAAGAAGAGGAGACAAAGCGCTATCCCAACTAAATTGCGCGAGCCAAACTTGCTGCATAATGATTTTCGCAGTCACCACAATGGGAGCCAACCATACTGCTGGATCAAACAGCTTAGCAATACCTGAACGAACTTTCCGCTTGGTATATGAAGCCTAAAGTGCAATCGGTCAGACTAAGCATTAAACCGAATACCTAACGTATTTTCTTCACTGGGTTCATCAAGGGACAGGAAGTCTTCAGTGAGTCGATGCTCCTTGGAGATATCAAACAAAAGGGCAGTATGGTTGGAGGTCTATTTTGGAAGAAAAAATCCGACTGAATCCAAAGCTTTGATTACTTCATTGCGGTTTCACTGGTGAAAGAAGTGTTGGGGAATTTTTTCCATGATGAGAATCAGAAAGTGCTTCAAATATGGACCACTGTGTTGTATGTGGGCTGAACGACAGGATTGTTCGAGTAAGTAAGTTGAACCGACAGGGCAATAAAAGTTGGATATAATCATTAGTGTCACGATTTAATTTATTTGAGCCTCCAAGTCGTCAAATTTATTTTTAATCGCTATTTCATCTTGATTGAATACATGGAGAGTTAAATCAATTATTGAAGTCGGATTTTTCAAAAGTTGTAAAAGTCAGCCATCGTCTTCTTCCAGGGGACCTTCTGGTCTACAGCACGAGAAGTAAGGGTATTTTCATGAATTTGTATTTGTTTTTTGGTATTAAGCCAAATAAAAAACGGGTTTCAAAGTTTGCAGGACTACTGTCTTATTTATTGACACTCCGAAAAAATGTTGTATTTTTTTTTTTTTTTTGTATTTTAGAAATCGCGCCGAATTGGACGCTTTTTAAATAAGTACCTCCTTGGCGTACACGACTTGTTAATTTCGGGTTATTTGAAGAAAAAACAATTAAAATACATATAATTAAGCGGAATTCATGCGGCTATCGCGTGAGCTTGAACAAACAAACAGTGAAAATTGACATATGGCGCAATTTTTTTTTTATTAAAAAATATGAAGTTCTTGAAATAAAAATTTGATTCTAGCTCACGCGATAATCATTGATGTTGTGAATAACATATAAAATTTTCAGACGAATCGGCTCGATGGTTATTTTGTTTTCATGTACGCCAGGTCAAAAAAAGTAGTTTTGAGATCAACGCGTTCAAAGTTGCTTCGATCAAGCCCGCTGCCTGCTCTCCACTTACTAAAATGGCTGCAGCAAAGAAAATATTGTCAATATATTCACGCAACTTTTTTAGCATATTCTAAGAAGTCTTTCCTTCCGAAATATTAAGAAAAAAATCTATATCCAAAAAATTCTAGACTAGAAGGTCCTTTTTATGGAACAAATGGTAGTAGACATTTGCTCTGCATAGGTTGAGTCGAGGATTCCAGGAGAACAATCGTTCTTTAAGAGTATTGCAGTGCACAAATGTCGAAGGGCTGATGTGCCATTTTCAAGTTCTGTAATTTGTCTCCAATATGGTTCAAGCTCATAGTATGGTATGAGATTCCAGTCCGATCTAGATATTTTTGTGATGCTGATACCCTCGAAATCAGTTCCAGTGTTAGGATCAAATTCGGTGATTATTACTTTATTTGCCATAATAAGTGGAAGGGTAAGCAGCATTACCAGCCAGGCATTCATGACGCTTAAGGACGAGGTCTTGCGCCTTTTTGAATGTGTGATATGGCTTTTTTCATCCTCTTCTTCCAAAGGTGTTGCGATCCCTTGACCCTCAGACGGGTCGTCAATCGGAAGCGGCGTCAGACGGTAAATGGTTCGCTTTACTACTTTGGTTGATGTCTTGATGTCTGCAACTCTAACGGCTCCATCAGCGCCCTTATAAGTTTGGGTGACTCTTCCAAGTGGCCATTCCACGATGTCGTCTTCTTTTATGATGACAATAGAACCTATTTCCAAGGTGTCTGAGCGTTTTTTCCACTTGTTGCGACCCTGTAACTCGCTGATGTAAACTCCTAACCATCTTTTCGAGAAATCCTTTTTAGTTTGTGTGACAAGCCTCCATCTCGATGTAAGACTTCGACCTGGAGACTGGGCAGCAGGGTTCAATTGTGCTATTAGTGGCTACCCAATCAGAAAATGTGCTGGGGTGAGCGCTGATATATTGTTTGGGTCGTTAGAAAGGGGCAAAAATAGGTCCTGAATAGAGCACATTCTCGATTTCTATTATTAAGGTTTCTAGCTCTTCATTTTTAAGAGAGGCTTTACCCAAACTTCTTAGTACGTGATATTTGGTAGACTTTACAGCCCCCTCCCATAAACCACCGAAATGCAAAGCTCTCGGTGGGATGAAATTGAAATTGATACCATTATGACAGCATTGATTTGTGATTGCGGTTGTAATTAATGGCTGTAACACATTCTGCACTTACGTTTCTGTTCAAATAGTTAATATGATTTTTAAAAACCTGCATTTACTCCTGTTGTACCTGAATTCGCATTTTCGTAACCAGGAACCAATTTCTCCCATCCCACTTATATCGAGCCCTAACTGTATGCAAATATGTATGACAGCAATCAATTAATCTCCTATCAAAATTTAACGGCGAAAAGCTGTAACGGAGGTAATGCAGGATAGGTTTTATAATTTGTATGCCAGTCAATGCAAAAAATTAGAGATCTTTAATTTCTCCAATGCGGGAAAGCTTTTAAAGCTTGCTCATTTCTACCTTTTTCAGTTCGAAAGATTTTACGTGTTCTTAAACTATTCGAAAAAGGTACACAGCAGCATTTTAAAGTTACAATTTCCTAGCATCTCTAAGCGCTGATAAAAAAAGGAGAAACCTTATTTTATTCATTTTCTTACCTGTTGAGAATTTTCGCCAAAAACGTGATCAAAAGTAAACGCCTTATCTAAACCAAGTAATATTTGAGGCTCTCCTGGGGTAACAGTAACACAAAGACGGCACATGTCAATCTTTTCCCGAGAATTTTGGGGGCGTATGCTGAAATAAACCGAAAAAATGTCAAAAAAGTTTCGATTTCGTATCTATTAGCAAAATTGGTTCTTTATAATTTTAATAAGGACCGCGTTTTAATACAGCAACAATTGCTATTTTAAACGGTTTCTTAATGTGAAAGCATATTAACTTTCAAAAAATATTTCAATTCAGCCGGTTAACAAGTTCTAAAGTATAATATTTAAGGCACTTGATACAAATAAGGCTTAACTTATTTGAAACGCTCATGTCTTGATAAATTATTCGAAAAAGGTATATATATATAGGGATATAATTGGTCAATAATATACCCCTTTCTCCCATTTTTTTTTTTTTAATCCGACAGTCTATGAACCTTATGTATATTTAAAAGGGTTTCAAAACTATGTCAAAATATATTTTGTATTTTTTATATCCAGAGCGCGAAAAGAAACAAAGCGATTCGCAATTGCTTGCTGAAAAGATCAAAACAAAAAGAAATTTCCAATCGTTTCGTACTCCAATACAATCGCAACCCCATACTTTTCAAAGACTAAGAGCATCAGCGGTACGATTGCCTTTCCTCTCATTCGGCTTTGCTTTGATGCATAGCAACGTTGCTGTTTTGGGCTTTTTGTACCAAATTTGGTCGGAAATTTTCTGATTGGTAGGTTAGAAGAACAAACTCGATTTGGGTAGGTTTTGGGGTCGTTGCTATTATTTATCAAAAAACTTAAAATTTCCTTATTTTCGTAGTGCAAGAAGATTAAAAATCTACTTTTTGGCAGCCGTGTTTATAGCAGCGCAAAATTGTAAACAAATTTGTACTCACTCACACAATCTCATTTCCTATTTTGGAGAGAATATCAGAGACAGAGCAGAAAATATCAAAACTGTAACGTTTTAAACGTAGACGCGCTTTGTGAGCAACGACCAGAGAAAATTCAATTGAAGACGGGCGCATATTGCAAAAAGAAAAGGAAATATTCTGGTGTTTTTGGAGCATCTAAGAATTTTTCTGAAATTGTGGATAAGTAAGCACGCTCTAAAAACCTTATTTATATTAAAACAAGTAAGGGTGCTATAGTCAGGTGAACCTGACAATAGAATACCCGACACAGATACACATGTTCAACTAATTTTTAATATCAACAGGTGTTTAAGGCCATAAGGGACCCCATATACCGACTTTTGTTAAATTTCGTTATGAAAACCGCCCTTTTTCCACGACCACTTTTCCAATTCTTTTGAATTCATATCGGAGGCTTAAATATACGCCCAATTTCTAAGTTTTATTGAATTTGAATTTCGGGTGTAGGAGACAATATTCGAAAAACGCTCTTCTGCCACGCCCACTTTTCCAATTTTCTAAAATTATATAACTTGCCTTTAAATATGTTGAAACACCTAATTTCATCAAAATATCTTGAAAAACTCTGGTTTAAGAGCAGTGTTTGTGATTTTCGTAACAGACCCTAGTACTGGAGGTACGGCTAAAATTGGTCCCATGGAGTCTATTCTCGAACTTGATCTTACTTATGTTCCCGTGAGCACGCATACCAAATCTTGTCAAGATAGCTCACCTCCTTCGACAATAAAACTGTATACACACAGACGGACAGACAGACAGATGGACGGACAGACAGACGGACAGAGGGACATGTTTTAATCGAATCTCCTGGTGACGCTGATCATTTGTATATATATTTTGTATGGCTCGATTGGTTATGGGTGTTACACACAATCACAGAAACGCAAAACATCCTCGACACAGAGTGTGTCGGGTATAACAATAAAAGCTTTCGGTTTCAGATTTTAAGCAAAAAATCAAAACCTTTTCAACAGGAGAATATTGATAGTGATATTGCAAGTGTACAACTTATTTGCAGTAATGAATCCGTCAAACAACAAAATGAAAAGAGGAAGTTTCGAGAAGAGTGCTTTCAATCTTTCAATTGGTTGTGTGAAAACAAAGGGACAGCGTTTTGTATTCCGTGCGCAAAGACTTTAATCAGTCAGCTTAGCCATCTCAAGGCTCACGAGAAAACTTCTCTCCACATCAAAAACTATAAGTCGCAAAAGAAACAATTTACAATGGATAAGTTCTGCGATGTCAAGCAGCAAAGACTAAATAAACAAGTAAGGGATGCCGAATTAACACTTCTTATGTTTTGCATAACGCACATCCTCCCTCTCTTCAAGAAATGAAAATGTTCGGAATTGTAACTTTTATTTCAATCGCTTTATTTGTATATTGCTCTATACGTATTTCCGCGTATTCGCTTTCGCCTTCATTAGGATGACTCCTAATTCTAATTCGTTGATTTCAATTTGGCCGCTAGCTGGTTTGTTCTGCTGGTGTTAATGGATAATCTGCCAACGTTATTGATGGAATGCTGTCCTGATGACTCGAAAGCAAAGCTCGTAAAATGTGGAAGAACAAAGTCTACGCAATTAATAGAACTCACAGCTAAGCAGGCAAGTGATAAAATTATGTCAACGTTAAAAAAACAAAATTCTATTTGATTGTGGACGAAATAACTGGTGTATCGATGACTAAATGCATTGTTTTAGTTGCACGCTACCTCCACAACGGTTGATTAGTACGAGATGGGCCTATCGCCTTATTAAAAATCACCAGAGCAGACGCCGTTTAAATTTGTAATTTAATAAAAGAGTTTTTTTCTATGAATTGCATTCCTCTTAAAAATTTAATAGGCTTAGCAACAGACGGCGCCAATGTTATGGCTGGTGATGTTGGTGGCTTAAAAGCGTTACTGTAATCAGAATTTGATTTTTTTTATATAAAGTGCACATATCACTCACTGCCCTTATGTTCTAGTTATGCTTGTAAGTGTTTACCGAAGAGCATTGGGATTCTTTGTCGCAATATTTATTGTTTATTCTTCCCCAATCCTAAAAGGATAAATGAGCTAAAAGAGTTTCAAGAATACGACTCAGTAAAACCTCATAGAATTTAAGGTGTGTAGCAAACTAGATGGCCTGGAGGGCGTTGTGGCTATTAAGGGAATGTAGCAGTCTGGCTCCTCCAGACTAACACACAGACCTAAATATCCTTTGTAAATAAAAACCAGGACACAGGGAATTCAATTCAGTCCTTTTATTAATTACTTATTATTTCAATTACATTATTTTGGATCCTACTCTATCTCCTATTTTACTCGAAAGGACTTCCCTAATTCCCTATCTAATAATTAAGTCTACGCTCCGCTGTCGTGGCCTTTGGGTGAGTACGTGCATCGGAGTTGAGACTTTGAATACTTGATCATGAGTTCGCTTGTCGACGTTGATGCTTCCCTTTTATAAGGAGAAAGTGCTCAGGCTGAACTTTCTCGCCAAATCTGGAACACTTCCGCAATCATGAACTGCTGTTGTAAAATCGACTATTCCCCAATTTTGTTTTTCTCTATGACTTCGTATATCAGATGGTGCTGACGTATTCGTCGTTCTCATTATCGCTGACCTATTTCTGCGTTCCAGCTCTAATTCTGCTTTGGTGACAATATTTCGTCATCGTCTTCGGTCGTTGCATTTCTTTTGTTCGCTCTTGTCTGTTATTCGCTGTTCTTGCGAAAACGATTGACTCTTTCTGATGATCAGTACAGTGAGTACTCGTATGTTGTAACTCACAACATCCCTACCCCTTTTGAAGATGTCGCGTTTATCGTGACGGAATTAGCCCTCAGAGCAGTAAAGTGCTGTTCGTGCTCTTGCAAGCCTTGGAATTTTACGCTGTAATCAAGACGATATTTCTTTATAACGCTTTGGTGTTGTTTTGGGTACTTCTCTTGACTGTGTACGCGATTATGGATCATTGACTTTAATTTCGAGTGCTGTTATTGTTTTGATAGCACCTTGAGAACAATTTTTGTTGCTGGTCCCAAAAACCGTTGATGCAGCAAATATGACTCGACCTTGACAATGCAGCTTGGCAAATTGTGGATATCTGATGTATGCACGTAGATTGTAGTTTTCCATCCACCAGCTCGTGAGTCTATATTGACTGCCAACTCTCCCCCTTGTAACGTAGTCGCGAGCATCGTGACTGTGAAATGTTTCTGCCGAACACTTTGCTGTTTACGAGACATTGGGCTGTTGTACTGATTTATATTTTTGCTGGCAATATGACATCTTGGTTCCGGGCGTTGTTGTTGGGCAATTAAGACGGTTGCCTTTTGATGCTTCTTTTGTTGTTATGTTGATGGGCCATGTTGATGTGATCCAGATCAGATGCCGAAGTATACTTAAAAATATTATCCATTTTAATAATTCTTTAACTAATTATACAAAATTTTAGAATACCATTCTTTGCTTAAAACCAAAATACAAAATTGTAGAACATTATTGTGGATTGTGAACATAATTGTTTTGAATATTCATATATTCTTTTTGCTCAATTCCTTTTATTTTTTCTTATTTTTAATTTTTTTATTAGTTCTATATATATAAATAGAGATTTATTTGTTCTTCTCAAGATTTTATAAGACCGTGGGCAACTATTACAATTATTAAATTATTATTTTTTAGAATAACAGATATATAAATTCTCAAAATTTTACGTAACATGGAGTAATGTTCTTATTGGATTAATTTTTTTGTTATTTTGTTTTGTGTGTGTTGTTTTCAATGTATGTTTTCAATTTGCATTTTTTTTCTTTTGCCTCTCTTTTTTTGATTTTTTTTTTTTTTAATTTATGCTCTTGACTCTTCAGTCTCTTTGTATGTACTTTTTTTTACTCTTTATTTATATACAAAATTAGTTCTTATCCATTAATTTTTCAAAATTTAGTATGGGGTATCTTTTTAACTATTATTCTCTCCATTTTTTTTTATTAATTTAAAAAAAAAAATTTTTTTTATCTTTCTAAAATGGTTTACAGAGTTTTCGTTATGCCAAAAATACCCATATTTTCAAGGTATTGTCTTTTATGTTTTTTCTCTTGAATATATACAGATATTTAGTAAATCTCTGTATATACTAAATACATACCAACTTTTTTTTCGTTTTTGTTGTTATTATTCCCTCTCGTTCTTCTGGTCGGGCCAGTTTTATTTTCACCAAGTATCATCTTGTGCCTGAGCTTGTCTAAAAAAACTAAAAAAAAATATACAAATTACGGTTCTCGAGTCCCTACTGCATTCTCAGTTCTTTTGATTTTATTTTCTGCTTATTAATGCTTTTAATTTCGAAGATTTTAGTTCAATATACCAGGGCTTGTTCACAATATTCGTGACTGTAAGATTCAAAACAGTTTTCGAAATATCTGGCTTTTATAAGTTTCGATAGGGCATTCTTATTTATACATCGCCTTAAGCGATGTTAAAAAGAAATTCCTAGTCATAATTAAATTTAAAAACAGTAAGACCTCACTTAACGTGATAAAAATCTTTGTTTATCGAATGATTTTTTTACATTAAAGAACTCTTTACGGCACTTTAAAATTGTACGAAAATATTTTGTTTAAAGGATGCGTTTTTAAAGTTTAAATTTCGCTATCACTCCTATTTGATTTTACGTTGCGGTTCACGCCATCCCATTTAAAAATATTTTGTATGAGAGCAAATATTTTTAAAAAACGCTTATAGACTGCTTTCATTGTATCAATTAATTTTTTTTAATACTTGTCTAATTTTAATATTATTGACAATAACTGACATGTCACTGCAATCTAATTGTTTAATTAAATATATCATTTCATGATATTTTACTCTTTCTTTATTTTCTTGCGAGGTTAAAGCTGGTGCCTTTATTGAATTTTCTTATTTAACTGAAACCTCATCTCTCTTGTTAATTAAACTACCATTACGATTTTTATCGACTTCCTCGTCGAGTTTATAATCTTCTTTAGTACCGGACTCTCAATTAATTTCAACCTCACTGCTGTTAAAAATAGGTACAACTCGTTTTCCATTTATGATTCTTGTAAGCGCGCTTCCTACGAAAACATTTGGTTTTATCTCTTTTTTATTCATTATAATATTTCCTTCGAGTCCTTTTGCACATATTGCTATTATTCTTGCTTCCCTAGCTTGGATTGTGACTGGCTCTGCAACACAAATTCTTTCACTAGGATAAGAAGCTAACAGGGGTAGTGACGTTATTCGTCCCCCAAGACCAAAAATGATTTCTTTATTGATACCATCTATTATTGATCGATTCCATAGCTCATCTCTACCTAAAACTCTATCTGCCGGAATTCTGCTTCCTTCGGGCAACACCTGAAGTTTGAATTTTAATTCCGGATAATGAGAATGGGAAATTTCCTTTCGTTTCACTATTTATGTGACCCCCGAGTGCTCCTAAGACCCGGATTGTTTCTGAAGCATTGAAATTTGTCATGTCTTTTAGTGCTTCTATTTTAATTAAACTTGTATCAGAGCCAGTGTCCACTAGTAAAAAGACTTTGTTGGTTTTAGTTTGTCCGCATGGGAACACTATAAACGCGTCCTCCGACACTGCCCTACGGTCTCCATCTTTTTAAGCTTCTAACAATGTGTGACTAACTTTGTGGCAATATCCTGTCTATATCCTCTTTCTCACTAGAATCTTAAACTTGTAATGACATTTCTTTTCTACCGCTGACGCTTACGATGTTATTATCCTTTTCTCTTTCGTTTAATTCATAAAAAAAAATTTCGTTTAATTCTAGGTCCTTTAAATCTTTTTTTTAAATCAAAATCTCGCTATATGCCCATTTTTCGAGCACTTATAACATTGCATTATATTTTGAGATCTGAATGGATTAATATGCTGTTTCGGGTTTGAATTTGGCTGCTCTATATTTTGCTCTGAGTTATTGAATTGTTGTCTGATATTCTGCTGATTTGGCTGCCCATTTGTGTTTTCATGCCTTGATCTACAAAATCTATTACTTTCGTGACCTTTTGTTTTACATATATTGCAAAACAGATTCCTAAGCCTGCCAAAACAATTACCATCTATATGGCCTCTTCTTGATTAGCTGAGGGTCCGTGGGGAGGCATTGATTCACAAATTGGTTGGAACTAGATTTTATATTATTTTCAATGTGAAGATCTTTAGAGTCTTCAGCTAGTTTGATTAACTCAGAAATCGGTTTATCCTTAATTGTTTCGAGTTTATTTTGCATATAAGGATCCCTAACACCAAAAATAAACTTGTTTGTGGCCAGTTTTCTATATTCGCTTAGTGCGGATACTGCCTCTGAGGAATTCCACGACTTATTGCTAATTTCTTCTGCCTTATTCCATAGAAACTCCAATTTTCCTTCAAATGCTGACGCTCTCTCGGTATCCTGTTGCGCCGCTCCTGCTATTTCTGATCTTATCGTTTCGAGACTCCTACGCTTTAAGAACTCCCGTTTTTGTATGTCACAAAGCTCATCCAAGCTATAAATTGTCCGCTGATTAATTTTTACATAAGCTACGCCAGATAGTCTATTTTTTATGCATTTTATAATGTCTCTTATATCGCTGCCATTTACTACGCTTTTCAATAACTCTATTCCTGTCAAAAACATGTCCACTTCCAGGCTTATTTCTGGATTATTTGATTATTTGCAGACCCCGGGATAGACCGGGACAGTTAAACACGCAAAAGAAGAAGAAAGATTTAAATGCTCGCAACCGGGTCATATGGCGAGAAAATGTCCGAATAGTCAGAGAATCCTCTCGCGGCCCGGTCTTGGGCAAAAGATCGGAATTCCAACATCAAACAAGCGTCTCAGAGGCCAAGTCAAATTCGAATTTCGGAAAAACCAAATTATAATGACGAATTAAAAAAGCTAGATATAAATAAAATGGTTTTGAATGATGTTGACGAAAAAAAGACCAGTATAAATTGAAATTGTAATAATTCAGAGAAAAAAAAGAATGATGAGTTCAAGAATATTGAGTAAAAAAGAAATTCTATTAAAGAATAATCAAAAGAAAAAGCGAAGAGTGCATTTTAACGAAAATGTAAGTTTGCCTTTTTACGCGTTAAATGCCAATTAAAAATGCAGAATCAGGAAAAACGGTTGAAGATAAAAAGAGTAAAAACAAAGATAGGAGTCAATTTTTGAAATTATTTTTATCTTTTGAGTTACCTTTTTTAGCAGCCATAAACAAAAAATTTACTATTCTGCGCAATCAAACTTGGTGATGGCTAAATGAACAAAAGCAGCACCCCTGTAGGAACCTGACTAGAAACAACCCCCAAACCTTTAATACACAATGTTCAGGCTAAAGGAATTATAGACGTTGGACATTCAGATAATAAAGAGTTGAATTTTAAGTTTCACGTTTTACCAAAAGGAACTAAAATTCCGGGAGGTGGTCTATTAGGCAGAAATGGGCTCTGGAATAAACCAGAAATAGATAACACAGCTAAGGAATTTAAATTCTTCGAAAATGGCAGATAAATTGCTTCACTACCACTTGTTCGTTCCACTAACAGCAGTCGGGTTTGTATTATAAAGTCAGTCAAAATCCGTGCCAGGGCAGCAATTGTAGTAGAAATATACATAGAAGAATTTTGTGGAGAAAATGTTATACAGAAAAAAGAAATTATGCTTAACGTATTCGTGGGAGGCACAATTACAGGAATTTTAAATGGGAAGGGCTATGTGCCCATGTTGAACGCAAATCAAACAGATGTTCGAATACAATCGAGTGAATAAGAATATGACTGTGGCACAGAATTTGAAAGTTTGCACGTTCCAAACATTTATCAATTACAAGGCGGTAATGAGAATAATCGTTTTAACATTTTGATGAACTCAGAAAATTCAGATAAAAATCTAAATAAAGATGAATTGCATTCCATCGAAAAAATATTAAGAGATTATACAGATATATTTCATTTGCAAGGGGACAAACTTTCATACACTACGGTATTAAATCATGATACTCCTACGGAACTAGGAAAAGTCCCAATGAATAGTAGACAGTACAGGTTGCCGGAACATCAGAAAGCAGAAATAAATTCCCAGGTTAACAAAATGTTGGGAGACAACATAACTAAGCCAAGCAAATCGCCTTGGGATTCGCCCACAATTTAAGTTCCAACAAGGACAGCAAAAATTGGCGAGAAAAAAATAGAGATCAGTAACTGAGTTTAGAAAATTAAACGAAATTACTCTTAAACTAGATCTCCCTATTCCGAGAATAGATGAAATCCGGGATCAATTGGGATGCAGTCGCTATTTTTTACGTTGGACTTAGCTTTTGGTTACCATCAGGTGCTGGTTGATGAAAAGGACAGACAAAAAACAGCTTTCAGCACGGGAATAGGCCATTTCGAATTTATAAGAATGCCTTTCGGTCTCACGGGAGCACCAGCAAATTCAAAGAATTATGAATAGTATTTTGACTGGTCTTCAGGGAATGGATTGCTTTGTTTATCTTGACGACATTGTCATCTACGCCAAAAATTTAGAGGAACATGATATTGGATTAAGAAATGTTTTTGATGTTTTAAGGGAAAATAATCTGAAACTCCAAACAGCCAAATGTCAATTCCTAAAGAGAGAAGAAGTTTACTGAGTGCACAAATGTACAGAATCAGGAGTTTTACCTGATCCAGCAAAAGTAGAATCAGTTAGAAATATTAAACCACTCAAAATATTAAAGAATTGCAGTCATTTCTCGGTTTAATCAATTACTATAGAAAGTTTATACCCGAGCGAGCCAAAATATCCTTGGCATTAACAAAATTATTAAGAAAAGAAGAGAAATTCATTTGGAATAAGCATTTCCAAGACGCAATGGATAAATTGAAAGAGGCAGTTACAAGCTCCCTTATACTACCTATCCTGATTTCGAAAAGTTATTTATTCTTACAACAGACGCAAGCAACGAATCATTAGGTGCGGTATTGTCGCAAGGTAAGCCAGGACAGGATCCAAGGATGCCAATATACTATGCTAGTAGGGCACTTGGTGCAACCGAAAACCGATATTCCACGATAGAAAAATAATTTTTGCCAAAAGTTTGGGCCGTTAAAAATTTTAGAACATACCTATTAGGCAAACATTTTAAAATTTATACCGACCATGAATCACTTAAAGGCATAGCGAATTTAAAAGACCAAGATACCAGAATGGGCCGTTTTCGATTTTAACTCTTAGAATACTATAATGTCTTTATTCAGCAATTCATTCTTACGAACTAACTTCTTACATTCTATCTTAACACCGCGTCTTAACTATGCAGAAGACGACAAGGTTTAACCTCAGGTCTTGACTGTACATATGTATGCTACATGTCCCTCCTTAAGATTATTACTTTTTTTTTTTTTTATTTAATTTATATGAGTAACTATTTTACAGTTGCAATTCAATAACTAGGTGTACATGAGTGGATGTTTAAATTCAATTTATATAAGTATCTATTTTACAGTTGTAATTCAATAACTAGGTGTACATGAGTGGATGTTTAAATTCAGAGTGAATTTTGTAACCATTGTGAAATTAATCCAATTTTGAATCGTTTACAAACCCGGAAATAATAACCTTAATGCAGATACACTAAGTAGACTCGCAATTTCAGAAACACCAATAGTAGTAGTAACCAGATCAATTCACCAGAAGAATTCGATACGTCAACAACTGTAAGCCCGAATGATAATTATAACGCAGATACGACAGTTGTGCTAACGGATCTAACAGAGATACCAGAAATTATAAAAATTTTCCATGACAGTCCAATAGGAGGCCATAAAGGGTTTTTATAAACATGCTTTCGAGTTTAAAAAAAACAATTTAAATGGGAAGGCATGCAGGAGCACATAAAGATTTCATAGACTCATGCCAGCTTTGCCAAAAGAATAAATGTTCCCGCATAGAAAAATTGCCTATGGCTATAACCAATACTCCCCATAGACCGTTTGATAAAGTATTCATGGAGATAGCTGGTCCTCTTCCGCTCTCATCAAGAGGGAATAAATACAAACTTACATTTTTAGACGATTTTTCTAATTATTTCATTTGCGTAGCCATACCAGATGCAGAGGCACCAACTGTGCCAAGAGCCTTTTTCAATGAAATAATTGCCAAATTTAATATCCCTAAAGTATTTATAATAGACAATAGTACATATTTCACTTCCGTTTTATTTAAAGCAGTTTGCAATATTCTTGGCATTAAAAAGCCGCAAACTTCACCATACCACCCGCAAGCCAATGGTGCTCTTGAAAGAATTCACCGGCCTCTTGCGGAGCTTCTTCGACATTTTGTCAATGAAGATGGCACGATTTGGATGGTGGCACCACGCAATGCACGTGCATAACAACACAATACTTTCATCGACAAAACGAACACCCAGTAGAACACTTTCTGGCTTTGATTTCGAAATTCCAATTAAATTAAAACATAAACCCGGTTCTTTCTATAATCTCGACGACTATAGCAAAACTTAGAAGTACCAAATTCAAAGAAGCTATGAAATTGTTAGACAAAATCAAAAATCTTCAAAAGAAAAGTCAAAGATATATTATGATAAAACTTCAAAAGAAAGAAACTTCAACATAGGACATAAGTTTGGTAAAAAATCAAAATAGACAAAATAAATTTTCACCCATTTGGGAGGGACCATTTGAAATAATTTTCATCCCTTCCCCGGAAAATGTACGATTACTTATTAAACGAAAAAAGAAAACCTACCACAAAAATTTGTTAAAATTAGACCATAGTAAAGAGGAGAAAACTTATATCGTAGAACATGTAACAAGAAGACATTCGAACGATGAAATGGTTGCTGACAAATATTTCACTCTTTCACAAATGGTGGATCAAGCAAACATAAAAAATTTCCTAAAAGAACCAAACCAAAAACAGATATTCAAATGTTCCCTGTCTTGATCACAGTAAGGTGAAATTATCTAACATGCATAAGCATGACTACATTCACGCCAGTTATGTTGATGGTTTTTATAGAAATAAAGAGTACATTGCAACACAGGGTTCACTTAAAAATACACTAAAAGATTTTTAATACATGGTTTGGGAGCAAAACTGTTTTAACATAACCATGCTAAGAGGAGGTCTGAAATACAATATTCAAAGAACTAAAAAATAGAATTCGCCTGGAGCGAGCTCACGCAGTCAATTGCATCCAACACTACAAATTTTTATTAAGAGCATTGACAATTCATTCGGGAATAAAACGATAAAGCAAAACAAACAAAAAACATTTAGTTTTCCTTTTCTACAAACTGAACAAGACAATTCAGAAAAGCTAACTTGGCTGAATGCACCCAAAAAGAGAGAAAACCAAAAATTCGAAATCGCCAACACAATAAACCAAAAACAAAAACTCGGAAAGTAATTATCACGTGCAAGTTCATTGATAACTTCATACTCATAAGGAAATATGAACTAAAACCATATTGCGGGATCGGTTCGCAGCTCAGCGGCACAACCTTCCGACCTAGTCCGCGGCGGAATAGGGTTGGAGCGGATGCGATTTGGGCGGCCGTGATCCAATTCATTGTACCAGAGGCCGCTTCGAAGACGTACCAAGTCTTCCATCCGAGGGGCCAGAATGTCGAACGCCATAGTATTGGCATTCATTCGAAAAGACTGGTGGCCGTCATAGTAAGTCGCATACCCCGCCAGGTTGTGAAGCCTATGGGCATGCCGGAAATTGCAGATTAACCGACTGCGCCTCTGGTAGTCTAGCCTCAGGCATATCTCCATTACAATGGCAAGAGTCTGATGTAATCCTTGACGGACCCCCGGGAAGTTATAGTATGCACCTTGGTACCATTCGAAGCAGTCATCTGTGCGGGGATTGTCTAAAAGATGATAGTCCCGGCACATGATTACCCACCGGCGGCACCTCTCACCAAACGCCGTACAGGGGGGACAAAAAGAATGGCACCTCCGTCAGCAGCGCCGATAGCGGATCCGGGGTGACAGCGCAGGCCATACGTAGTGGTCGTTCAAAACGGCCACCACTGTAAGAACTCCATCCCAAATCTAAAAAATAAGAAAGAAAAATAAATGAATAACAATCAGAAATCAGGAATAAAAAACAAAATTACTAACATTAGTCAGTCCGATCAGCGCAGAGAACATGTACCAAGTCGATGAAAAATTGTGTATGAGACATAAGCACTCCAAACATAGTTTATATAGCATAAAACACCTACTCAGCAAAAGATTATTTTTAACCATCACCAAATCTTGACCCTGGGACCGGAAATGTAACTAAAATTTTTTTGCCTTCATGTTCCAGGTGCTCAACTTTTTGTTAACACTTATCGTAGCGGCCACCGGAGATTTAATATCCCTCCAATTACCGACCAAAAGGGTTTTATCGAAATTCATTTACGTTTCACAAACATTGTTTCGGATTCCAATACCGTTTTACATATCATTCATCCACAAAAAATCGCAAGTATAGTAAATTCCGCGGAAAAATTTATTGAAGAAACGGAAATACACAACAAAAATTTGTTGCTAAACGAAGTCAAAAATATCAAAATCAAGCTTAAGTCTATCACACCGTTCGAGCAGAAGCGCAAGAAATGGGGACTAATAAATGCCGTAGGCACAGCTACGAAATGGTTGTTCGGAATTATGGATGACCAAGATAGAGAGAAAATAGAAAGTCACCTCAAAACAGTGGTAGAGAATAGTCATAATCGGAGGACTTAATGAACAGATAACAATTAATTACCATTTCAATGAGACCCTAGGGATTATTAAGAACGCAAAAGACCAAGATAGAGAATATTGGAATAAAATACACAGAAAAAATATTATAATGTCAAAGCAGTTAATGTTCAACGAGCAAATGTATAAACTTAAAACTATAGAAAATAAAATAAACCTTATACAATATATTATTGCAGCAGCAAAAAATGGACTAATGTATCCCAGCATCCTAACCACAGACGAAATAGAAAAATTCGAGATTGATTTCTTCAAATTAAAATTCATGCGGGTCGGAATATAAGCGCACGCACACAATTCAATTATAATAGTGATTAAGGTCCGAAAACTTTGCTCACAGCTGAAATCAGTTTAGCCACGCCAATCCACAATCAAAAATGTTTCCAAATCATGGCCGAAGATGATATAAGAACATCGATCAATTCAAAGAGAACTCAAACGTGGTCGACATTTTACTGTCCAAAACACTTGAAATTTCATTTTGAATAACAAAACATGGGTTCAATATGTTGACGAAGGTACCTTAATAGTAAAAATGGGTACAATTTAAAGATACATCAAACGTGCAATGCAGAAAACCTCTGTGTAGAAAATAACGCCCTTATTACCTTCTCCCATTGCAGTATAACCATAGGAAATGAAAAGTTCTTAATATGAAGTCAATTATGGAGGAGAACTATTTTTGTGCAGAAAATTCAACATCAAATTTTAATAATACACCAATCATATTTGAAGATATAGTAGTTAACAGCCTTAAGAACAGACCATTTATAAAAGAACTTCAATTCCACCAGAACATGTCATATGGTTTTAGCGGAACACTTCTTCTTTTAATTGTAGGAAGCATCATATTATTCTTTATTTTACTAAAAAGAAAATCCGTTAAAGTAGAAATAAAACAAGATATCATACCAGAAATAAAAAGAAAGATAGCATAAGAACAATACATAAATGATACCAAGAAAGGTTAGAAAACTCAAACGTTTAAAGCCTACGACTTTTTGAACCGCCCATCTCATTGGTTTTATGCAATTTGCAGTTATTTTTCCCAGCCATAAGCAAAACGAAACAAACAAAAAAGAAAAGAAAAAGAAAAAAAAAAGAAATCAAATGTAAGAAGTCATACGACAAAGGACGGAAATGCATGAAGGTGTCAAGGTGATATCATAAGTGCGCGCATTGACAGTCCTGAGCTTTTAAATCTCATTAGCTTTAATGTTCCATCAAGGGTGCTTAGACTTCTTGAGCCTTTTTATGCTGGAATAAGACTAACAAACTATGCCCAAAACTCACCTATTTACAGAGCAGTAACTGCATGCAACGCTATTTCCTTGATTGATGCTATTGATTTTTGCCGGCCACGATCCCATATAAAAATATTACTAAATGAAATTATCGAGTGATATATTGTTTAACTGCTTAAAATCTAATATGTTTTAGTTTTAGTTTTTTTAAAATTAATTTTAAGAGTAGTCAGGAAGAATTTGTTCATTGACTACTAAATAAATAAATAAATATCAAAATGTGATTTTCGAGCAGACAGTAGAAGGGGCTCAATGCATATTTTTTAGTCTTTTATCTTTCTTACAGGAAAAAGATCAAGCGGAGCACAGCGAAAAATCAGCAAGTCTTGGTATATGCACATTTAACCATGTCACATATGTGTTCGTATAGAATGGGAAAAAGAATTAAATTTTTGAAACATGAAGAACGTCAAGAACTAATTAAAGGTAATTGGTTATCAGATATTCATGTCAATATTTTCTGAAACTGGATTTTAAGATATCATAGACTTGAAAAAAGAATCCATATTTTTGATTCATTCGCTAACGAAGGACTTAGAACAGCTAGAAAAGCAAATAATAAGCAGATAAGGGAATTACGAATTAATACGTTAATAAAAGGGGTTGCCATGAAGGCATATGAACACTTCATTTTCCCAATTTGCCAAAGAAATCACTGGATGCTCGTAATAATAGTAGAGGGCAATATATGTGTATAAGACTCCCGGCGACCAAATGATATAGAGGAAATAGGGGAGACAATAACTTTTTAACTAAAATAAGATCGATAATTTTTTGCAATTTCAAAGGAGAGTTAAAACTAGCCTACCCAGATTGTCCGCAACAAGAGAATCTGGGATTTTTATTTTGAGATTCGCAAATGAATTCTGTGCGACAATAAAGAAAGAAAAACCGTTCAATCCAATAAATTTTAATATGGAAAATGGATCGCTTCAAATAAGTAGAGCGTTTCTTGGGGCACTGTTAAACAAATGGGAAGGCGAACAAAATTTAATAACAAAATTTGAAAGAGAAACCCTGTTGGGATTATTGAAAGAAATGAAGAGGAATAAAACTGCAAAGAAAAATAGAAAAGAAAAACAAGTAAAATTATATGGGAAGATTTTTTACTTATTAACTAGACAAAATAAGTTTCAATATATATATATATAAAATCAGTTTTTTCAGTATTATTCAAAACTTTATGCAATAAAAAAATAAATAAAAAAAATTTAAAAAAAACCAAACCTAGCTGAAAAGTTTAAAAGAAGAATAAGAAAACAGAAAAGAAAAAACAAAATAATAACATAAGAGAATATAATATTTTTTTTGGAATATGTGTGCTCTAAAGTTATAAATGTTCAACTTTATGAAAATAAAAGAAAAAACATTTACATAATCTAAGTTTTCATTAAAGTAAAATCAATTAACCAGAAAAAAATTTTATAAATTTTTTATTATTCAAGATTTTATACAAGAAATAAATTATAAAAAGAGTAAATTTTCAACCTTCCTCAAAGGGGGGTAGGGATTCATTACAAAACAAATTTTATTAAAAAACCTATTAAAACCCGATCAAAATAAAATGTTAATTAAGAAAGATATAGAACACAAAACAAAATTGTAAAAGAGAAAATTTGTTAGCAATAAGTTGGCAATAAGTAATCACTTAGAACTTCAGTCCTTAACTGTCATCCGAAGAGGATGGTTTACGCCAAACAAGTGAAGATGGCAAGACCAATTCAAAACAAAACAGCAACAAAATACAGTGTTAGAATCATGTAACAAATTCTGGTGCTGAACATAACTCCACTATGCAACAATCCCTATGAAATCAGCAAAGACGAACAGCGAGAATCTTTATCTCTACCAGCCGATCGCTATGTGCTCCGATCAACTTCCAATAGCAACATTAACATGATGATCATCGAGTAAAATCTTAACCGCCACAACGTAACCGAACTTAAACATGACAAGAAGCGTTCAATGCTGAGTTTTCTACTGTCGCCTTGGCGCGACTTTCTTCAAAGGGGGCGGGATGTTGTGAGTCTCTTCCAAACTCACATGTGGTCAACTTAAACTGCAAACAAAAGGCCGTGACCTGCATTTATGAATTTCTTCGACAAGGTGATTCAATGCTACTGACAAGCAGCGTCCAGCCAAAACCGCTGACAGAAACAGTTTAGCTACTACAACAACAACACAAGCACGAGCATAAGCATATGCGCAACCCGATCGCGGGCAGCATCAACAACAACTACAAAAGAAGTAGTAGGAACATCGGAAAAGCTTCATGTAGTAACAACAACAATATGGCAATGTCGGTACAATTGCGGGTGAAGGTCGCGGTCAAGCTTATGCAAATTGTTCGGGAAGAATCCACGAAGATCGCTGACAGTGGGAATTTCCAATATTGCAAGATCAGCAATATTGATTTATATAAACGGAGCTTCGACGACTGGAAGAGGACTTCTTCAAGGGTACTCACCTAAGAGCCACAACGTCGGAAGCATAGGGCAGTTTCAAGTTAGGATAAAGTTATTCTGTTTAGACGTAAGGATTGAAAGCATTAAATAAAAGGATTAAATCTTGAGTACAATCTTTTATTTAAAGGGAAATATAGGGACTATTATACGCTCGACACTGACTGAGCGCTTGGTTTTCTATATCTCAGCATTGGAATAAAGGAACGCTTATACGCTCGACCCCGTCCGAGCGCTTTGCTTCCTATATTCCAACACTTTCCTTTGCTGAAAGCTAGAGCGCAATATCGCTAGCGGCCATTTTTTTGTTCGGCGTGAGACATTTATGTATTATTTGAGTAGTGTTCAAACATAATTTCTGGTATAATCAACCACTTTCCGACCTAACAAAGCGGTTTGAAAGCAGTTACGAGTTATGTTTAAGTTTAATGTAAGCTATTGGCATAATTTTGATAGGCTTAATTTGGTTGTATGAAATGGAATATCTATATATTATTTGCTTAGTGGTTTCAAACAAGCAACATGGTGGAATGGAAAAATCACTTGCTATTCTTAAAAATGTCAAATTTGAAGCGATTACTTTTTGTATTTTCCTGAAAATTTAGAAACACATTGGAGTAGTTCTACTCTACCGTTTTACTAGTATCAATTTTAACAGTACTAGTTCTTCAAAAATCATTTACAATTAAAGAAATCATCACTTTATTTATAATAAATACATAGTTATGATTTTTGTTTAAGCTGGATGCGGTTTGTCGAACCACACGCTAAAAAGTTAAGTCCAAAAAAATTTTTTTTTTTTTTCGTGCTTTGTTCTTATAATGCCAGTCAGCTTTGGTTCGTTGATGTTTGGTTAACATTTTTTTACTTTACTCAATTTATAAAATATAGCTACAAAAAATTACCCAACAAGTCCTAAATACTAACATTTTCTTTATGTTTTGAAAAATCTTCACGTTTTAACCGCCAACAGTAATCGCCTAGCATAGTAGCGTAATTAAATAAAAGTATGGGCAAGGATCGCCATGTAATTAAATAAAAGTATTCTTTTTTATAATTTTGAAATATTTATATTTTATTTAAGAGTGATCGGCAGTATACAGCGCCAGTATCAGCCCGATCACTTTGAAGATTCTTACACCAATTTTTTATTCTAACAAACAATTCTTATATTTATACTGAGTTTCTATAGGGTCATGGATTGACTGCACTTTGCTTTGTGACTCAATAGTCAAATATGCGAAAGAGGATCGCTAGAATCGGATGGCACATGTGCAAGCGATAATCAAAATAGAAAAGGGTCGCTAGACTCGGATGGCACATGTGCAATCGATTAGTGCATGACACTTGAGGAGCGGCATTCTTTCGTTTGGGTCGATTGTAATTAGAGCGGGCGTGGATTTGGTGTTATGACAAAGAATGTCGTTAGGTTGAACTAATAGTGTGAGGTCGCAATGCACTTGCATTGGCCGAAAGTGTATAATTACGGCGTCTGCTGGAATGCCGAAATTGGATTTAGAAATATGTAGATATGGGTTGTGTTCGTTTGTGTTAAGGGCGTATTAATACAAGGTAACATTTGAATGCTTTAAGGGTGTTTTAAAATGAGGCAACGTTTGAATGTTGCTTAGTAGCCTTTATCCATGACAGTAGTATTCCAAAGGCCCTAATATCTTTCCTCAAATTTATTGCCATCCTGGTGAAACCTTTCACCTTGCTCATCACTAACAGCATAACCTAAGCATTCCTACCTTTTTGCAGACACTTTTTTTCCTTGTGATTGTATAATATACAAACGTCCACAAACGAAGTAAAATTTATTTGGTTTATTTTTACTACGGTCTCCTTATTCAGAAGTCATATTTGTTTATTAAAACAATACCAATAGATTAAGTTCCTTTCCAAAAGATTGTAAAAATTCAAAATGTAATCGCTACGTCTTTAATTTTTTTGAGAATACCAAGTGATTTTTCGATAGTTACATGTTGTCTGTTTGAAACTACAATGTTCGAACTAAATGTTTTTATAAGAATGGTTATTTCTCTGCGAAAGCTTAAGGGAAAATTTTCAGTTTTGAAAAAATTTGTATACAGTTGACGATTCTTCGATCCTAAGAGCGTATATCTAAAAAAATTTTAATATTGAGCAAGACAAGTTCAATAGAAGCAAATAAAGATTGCATTTTTTATCAAAAAAAAAACAAAATTTTTTTTTACTTTGAGTAACGATTTAGGCCACTTATTTTCCAACTACCGCAACCTTTTTGATCTCGTATAGAAACTTGATATTTTAGGAATAAATTCACATATGAAATTTTTAGATATTTCGTCACACGTTGAAATGCCATAGCGGATAAGATGGGAAGACAATAAGCGGCTTTTGAAAAAAAAACTGGACGTGATGGGTACAACTCTCTGGGATTTTTTATACCCAGCGGAAGCGGTGTGTCCATTTTTGCCGCTGTCGCTACGCAGCTAGATCCCACCAGCGGCGAAAAAACGGGAAAAAGGAGGACAGCACTCCAAGCCCAGCTGCTCGCCCTTTTTCCCACCGGGCTTGACTGGCAACACCGCTCGGGCAAAAAAAAAAAAAAACATTCCAAACGAGCAGTTGATAGTGCAACACGTCCGCGATTCTTATGGAAACCGATCCGCATTCCAAATCAAAACGTCCGTAATAAAAACCGAAAGTGTCGAAAAGTGAACAAAGTCTAAAGTGAGGGCCGCGTTCGCGTTATCAATCGGGTGATTCGGGAATCGTTCAAAACCCATCACATCAACAACACCAGCAACATCAACAGCAACAACAACAACAGCAGCAAAAAAAAACACCAACGGTCAAAGGTACGGCATTTTAATTTTTTGAAACAACGATTTTCCTTTGCCCCAGTTGGGCCGCAAGACCATTAATTCCTCACGAGCACAAACATTGGCGATCCTGTGTACAGGAGTCCTGGCTTCTGGGAGAAAAAGTCCATCGAAGTTCCCATTCCAGTGGACGAGTTGTGAGCCTTCCAGTGCCCCTCAAAGTTCTAACGGACATTGGAAGTGCAGAGCTTGGATGGTTTTTTCTCATTCGAATTAAAGTGCCTGTCTCGCTCTCGTGGCAAGGAGAAACCAAAAGGTGAGCGGCAGCGGGGTGACCAGTACGCGTATTTGCGTTGCCTTGTGTCTACAGTTGATAGGCCGAACGGCTTTTGCACGCAAGCAAAGAGGACACAAAGAAAATTAGACGACAAGTACGTTGATCAGCTATATTGCAGCGCTGCTACCGTTTATCTTTTCGGTCGCTGTTTCGATTTTGCGATTTGACTTCGCAGTTGGCGTGTGAAGTAAGGCGGATTTTTCTCGCGATTTATTCACTGAGAAGAGTTGAATAACCTAATACACGAGACCAAAAATGTTAGTTGGTTGCACTGGTTAGCCTTTTAAAATAAATATAATATTGACAAGTCAATTTCGACTATTTATTTTATTTGCGTATTTGCTAAATTTAGTGGTGTACTAGCTTACCAATTTAAATAAAACCTGAACAATTTATAAACGATTTGAATTCCCAGATCAAGCAAGTTAGACGAAAGAACGTTGGTAAGCTATATCGCAGCGCTGCTACTTTTGTTTTTTTCGGTCCCTGTTTCAATCGTTTGATGGACATGATTTTGAAAGAAAATTTCAACAATGATTTCAATGGATTCATGGATTCGTGCCGATTAAGTAGGAGGTATGATGAAAATTGCTGCTAGACGACGCGATGACGGACCTCGACTCAGTGTGGAGAAGGTTTCGAACGGCTTCCGACGACGCCTGTCTTTCCGATGTAGTCAATTCGGACGAAGTAACAAATCTGTCGGATACTCTAGAGGAGTGTAGATGGATTTATTACGAAGCCAAAGCCCATCTTCTTGAGCTACTGGCTCTCCTTAAAAACTCAGTGGATTCAACGTCTAGCATGCAATACCACACCTCTAATGTGAAAATTTCGTCACCACCTACGAACATCTTGCTTGGTCGCGAGCAGCCGGCGAAAGTCTGCCGCCTGTGTGGAAATGATCATGCACTGCGAAAGTGCCCAAAATTTTTGTACATGACGGTCGGCGATCGTCATCGATTTATCACGCAAAATAACAGATAATTTAGTTGTTTGACTGCCTCCCATCGCTCGGCAAAATGTATCAGCCCCTATCGATGTGCGAAGTGTAAGAAGCGGTACCACACGCTGCTTCATGGACATGCTCCCGCGGTCTGACCGTATGATGCTTCTCCTCCGTCCTCCGTCCTTCCAAACCCACGGCCCGTCGACGTCGAGCTTCGCTGTTGCATCATCGGCGACGTCACCTACTTCAACGGGAGCCTCGATTTCCTCCCATCAAATCAACGCACATGTGGCCTACAGGCACACTCAGGTCCTATATCCTTCCACCCTCGCACACATTCTCCATCAGGGCGAGCGATTCAGCGTGCGAGCGCTCCTGAATCAAGACTCTCAGCGTACCAAACAATCGCCGATACCTAGCTCTCCTGGGACGATCGTATCCACGCAGCCAGATCTAGCGCATGTGACCGACAGCGACAACCAAGTTCTGCGGCCCAACGCCCCCTCACGTGGACACGGCCCTGCTGCATCAACGAATGGTTCATCTCTCTCTCCGTCATTCCAGATGCTAGGCTCGTTGAGACGAGCAACTCCGCACAACATTCGATGAAGCTTTCTCCTTCAGCACGTACGTCCACACGAAAAGCAAACACGCATATGGCTAAAGGCCATACTGAATCCTTCTACCCACCTTCCTCGCGCATATCTTTCATCAGGGCGAGTGATTCACCGTGCGAGCGCTCCTGGATCAAGGCTCTCAGGGCACATTCCTCGAGGGAAGCACACAAATATTGCTCAATCTTCCCACAAGGTAAAAATTTCGAAAAGTCTCTGACATCGGCGGACAGCAGTGGCGTAGGTAGGATTTTGAAAAAGGGGGTTTTCATATAGTAATAAATTTTGAAAACCTCAATAAAAACTCAAACTAATATAAGATACAAATTTCATTGTATCACACAATGATCTTGGCATTTCATACCGGTTGAACCACATTTTAAATCGTAAATTAAACTTTAATGAACAGACCGCTTATTAAATTAGTCTTAGGTTTGTAACTATGTAAATGCACTAGGGATGATCAAAAGCTATCGATGTTCATTAAACGTTGTATATATTCGTTATATTAAGCTGAAATTGTCTATTTTTATACCCAGCGTAAGCGGGGTATATTAGTTTTGTGCAAATCTTGTAACAGGGAGAATTAAGCTCCGGAGATATAGAAAAATATATATAGAAATGATCAGGATCAAAAACTGAATCGATTTAGACATGTCCGTCTGTCCGTCCGTCCGTCCGTCTGTCCGTCTGTCCGTCCGTCCGTGGTCGGATCTCCTCCGAAACGGCTGGACCAATCAAGTCGAAATTTGGCACACAGGTATATCGGGATCCGAGTATGATCCTAAGTAAAAATGGGAGACATCCGCCCACTGCCACGCCCACAAATGAATATAATGTGTTTTCAGTAAAATGCTTGTAACTTGCGAACCACTCAACACATTCCATTGATATTTGGTGTACTGGTAAACTACAAAAAGGGACATAGCCTGGAAAAAAATGGACGCCGCCCTCCGTGAGCTACGCCCACAAATAAGCCCAAAAATAAGGGCTTATCGTAACTTGTGAAGTAAAAGGCGTAGAAGCTTCAAATTCGCAACATAGGTTCACCAAGGCGAATGAAAGGTGTAGGGAAATAATTTATGTTGCCCTCCCACTGCCACGCCCACAAATAGAGAATTTTCATAACTTCCGAAGTAAAAGGCGTAGAAGCTTCAAATTCGCAACATAGGTTCACCAAGGCGAATGAAAGGTGTAGGGAAATAATTTATGTTGCCCTCCCACTGCCACGCCCACAAATAGAGAATTTTCATAACTTCCGAAGTAAAAGGCGTAGAAGCTTCAAATTCGCAACATAGGTTCACCAAGGCGAATGAAAGGTGTAGGGAAATAATTTATGTTGCCCTCCCACTGCCACGCCCACAAATAGAGAATTTTCATAACTTCCGAAGTAAAAGGCGTAGAAGCTTCAAATTCGCAACATAGGTTCACCAAGGCGAATGAAAGGTGTAACAAAAAATTTTTTGTGGCCCGCCCACTGCCACGCCCACAAATGAAGATTTTTCGTATCTTCCGAAGTAAAAGGCGTAGAAGCTTCAAATTCGCAACATAGGTTCATCAAGGCGAATGAAAGGTGTAGGGAAATAATTTATGTTGCCCTCCCACTGCCACGCCCACAAATAGAGAATTTTCATAACTTCCGAAGTAAAAGGCGTAGAAGCTTCAAATTCGCAACATAGGTTCACCAAGGCGAATGAAAGGTGTAGGGAAATAATTTATGTTGCCCTCCCACTGCCACGCCCACAAATAGAGAATTTTCATAACTTCCGAAGTAAAAGGCGTAGAAGCTTCAAATTCGCAACATAGGTTCACCAAGGCGAATGAAAGGTGTAACAAAAAATTTTATGTGGCCTGCCCACTGCCACGCTTACAAATGAAGATTTTTCGTAACTTCCGAAGTAAAAGGCGTAGAAGCTTCAAATTTGCAACATAGGTTCACCAAGCCGAATGAAAGGTGTAGGGAAATAATTTATGTTGCCCTCCCACTGCCACGCCCACAAATAGAGAAGCAAAACATACTGCGCTCATAATGTCGGGACGCTGGGTATTTCAAAGTCGGGCTTGACCGACTTTAGCTTTCTAACTTGTTATAGAAATGGTTTTAGATATTTTTGCAGCATTTATACTGATTTGAAACCAAACATAAATAAATTCATCCAAAACAAGACCTATACTGATGTTGAGGTTTGTTTATCGTCTGGCAGCAGGTTTAATTGAAAACGAACTGAAGCATTGAAAATGAATGTATTGCACTCAGGTTAACATAAACCTACGGCAGGATTTCTATTGCCAATGTGGATAAATTAGTTCTTAATCATTTTTAAATCAGTTCATTATATTGCACGTTTCATATGTAGTTTCTTGAGAAGCGTACTAAGGGATAATTTAGTAAGAAACACTTTTTTATGATTTTAAAATACATAAATGTAAAAATATTTGATAAGAGGTTGGTATTTTGGTCATTAGTTTATTTTTGCTATTTTAGCTTTTTCGTTTTTGATATTTTCCGATTTACAAAAAAACTCATGGCAGCGCTGTGTTCGCTTAAATATAATGCTCGAATTCGTCATCGATTATTCGCAAGCATAGATCTAAAAGGGCACCCTTATGCAGGGTACACATGGGCACATGGGGACGCAAACCTATATGATTCCGAACAACTCACACACAATCGTGGTTTTTACTTCGTGCATATATACCGAATTTAAAACACATTCATTCCTTCACATTTTATGAGGCCAAGGGGGGAGGGGGAGATATCTCCTTTATGCCCCCTCCCTCTTACCTACGCCACTGGCGGGCAGTAATCACTAACAGCAAGAAAGGAATGCGTTTTTACCTTGGCCTCTCAGCGGACTGAGTTTCAAGAGGAGGTGGCTGCCGTAGTGCTGCCAATGTTTGCAAATTGGCTTCCCTCATCGAGAGCAAGAAATCTTAACATCCAGGAGCTAGCTTCCTTGGATCTTGCAGATCTACACTTCATGGAACCAGGACTTATCGATTAAGTTATTGGCTCCGACACCCTCCCGCGAGTAGTGCCATCAGGAATTCGAATCAACGTCGGTGGCGGTCTACTAGCACAACGTTCAGTCTTCGGGTGGTGCTTGAGTGGTCCAATAGCCGGCGAATCCTGTGAACCATATGCCAGCTGCGCAAACATTATCCTGTCTTTTGACCCAGGAGGAGCTTTCAATTAGTGACAAAGGAGCAAAAGTATTACACTTTGGCAACACGATACGCACCGCGTATCACCACAGGAGCGTCGGCGCGTGTTACTTGCTTGCCGTCGTCGCTCAACATCGCCTCGCCCCCTTGAATCTGTGCGTTACCAGCCGCGCCCTTCCCTCAAAGTTTGTTTTGCGTAACGCAAGGCGGGAAGTATGTCCGTTTTTGCCGCTGTCGCTACGCACCTAGATCCCACCAGCAGCGAAACAACGTGAAAAAGGAGGGCAGCGCTCCAAGCCCAGGTGCTCGCCCTTTTCCAGCCGAGCTTGACTGGAAACACCGGTTGGGCAAAAAAGACATTCCAAACAAACAGTTAAAAGTGCAACTCGTCCGCGATTCTTATGGAAACCGATCCGCAATCTAAATCCCAACGTCCGCCATAAAAACCGAAAGTGTAGAAAAGTTAACTAAGTCTAAAGTGAGGGCCACGTTCGCGTTATTAATCGGGTGATTAGGGACTCGTTCAAAACCCATCACATCAACAGCACCAGCAACATCAGCATCAGCAACAACACCAACAACAGCAGCAACAAGAACAACAACAGTAGCAGCAGCAACAACACTAGTCAAAGGTACGTGATTTTAATTTGATCTAACAACGATTTCTCTTTGCCCCAGTTGGCTCGCAAGACCACTAGTTCCTCAGGGGCACAAACGCGGGATAAATTAGTTTTGTGCGAATCTTGTAGCAGCAAGGACTAAGCTCCGTAGATATAGACATATATATATAGTCTTGATCAGGATCAAAAACTGAATCGATTTAGACATGTCCGTCTGTGCGTCCGTCTGACCGTCTGTCTGTCTGTCCGTCCGTCTGTGTTCGGATCTCCTCCGAAACGGCTGGACAAACCAAGTCGAAATTCGGCACACAGGTATATCGGGATTCGAGTATGGTCCTAAGTAAAAATGGGAGACAACCGCCCACTGCTACGCCTATAAATAATTTTAGTACGTTTTCAGTAAAATGCTTGTAACTTGCGAACCACTCAACACATTTCATTGATATTTGTTGTACTGGTAAACTACGAAAAGGGACATACCCTTCAAAAAATAGACGCCGCACAGTGGGGCATCGGTGGGAAAAATAGGATTTTTCAACTTTTGAATTTAAAAATTTGAATGATTCACTTTTGTAAGCAAATGTTTGGATATGAGGAATTCGACATTCTTTTTATGAAAGTTGAATTTATTTACTAAAAAAAAAACTATCAAAAGTCAAGGAAATGTTGTGCAATAAATTGCAGATTAAAATTGTAGTCCTAATAGAGAACAGTTTTTATGTGAAAATCCAATGATATTGCCTTTGTTTAATTTTTTGGTGGAAATATAGCAATTACTCTTTCATGTAAAAAAAAAAAATTATTAAAATTGGTAAAGTAAAATAATTATTATAATTTTCCAGAAATTAGAGTAAAAAACATCAACTTCTCATTTTTTGTGGGAAAAAAACTTTATGTGCTTTGTCTTGCTTAGCCATCTTACTATATAAAAATGAAAGGTTCGAGTCTATACTTTCAATCTAAACAAAAATATTCACCTTCTAATACATTTCTTGTAAATAACATCGATTTGAATTTCAAAAGCCACAGCAATATTTCATACAAATGCTCAATAAGACAAAAAATGGGGCATACTTTTAGGTCTTACGTAATTAAAGCGTGGGACGATTTTTAAATGAAACATTATTTTTGTTTATGATAATGGGCATTTCCACAGAAAGGTCAACCGTAACCGAAAATCTCAAAGTTAATAATATGACCTATTGATTAGATATTATCTAACAGAAATGTATGAAAGGTACTATTTGAAAAAATTGATGGCTTAAGTCATCTCTCGTTTCATGAAAATCGAATGCAAAGTTGAGCTTGTGCTTTTCTTATTTCTGATGACTTTTAATAGCATATTATTTACAGCATTTTCGCTATTAAGGCAGATGTAACCAACGCGCTACTCACGGAAAAAAATTCGTAAAACTTATCCTTCAAAAACAATCAAAGGTGGCCGTCGAAAATTTGTTAATGGCTTTTTTTTAGTATTATTTTCGCTGATTTTCTTCTGTGACGTGCGTAAGCGAAAAACATAACATTTTCGTTTCACGTCAATCTTCTCGGAAATTCGTGGCTGAGAATTATAATCTATAGCAATTTTGTTGTCCAAGGCCGGGCAAAACATTTTTTTTGGCAGATTTACAAAGAAGTATATTGAACTGAGTACTTTTGAAGTCGGTAACGTAACGTATCTGAACTTGTGAGATCAATCAATTTGAAAGTCATATACTATTATTATCATCGTTATTTTTCATATAGATGGAGTCGATTGCTGAAAAAAAAGGAAAGCCGCTAAAAATCAAAGGGAAGCAATAAAGAAATACCCACTGAAGTTGGAAATCTATCGCCTAAAAGCAAAGCTACCGGCAGGTCACAGTTTTCACATGCGTAGCATGGATGGTCGCAAAAACGCAGTCATACGGAGTAATTAGTTATAAACTAAGTCACGACAAAAATGATTTTTTTTTGTTTCGTATCGAGACCATTGAAGGTAATTCAAAATGAGCATGCACAATTATAAAAAATCTTTATGTTCTCTGACGGGAGTAGCGCTCAATTTAAAAATAAATTTATTCTCCGAAGCTTACCAGATTTCTCACTTGAATGTGGTGCCGAAATCATGGAGTGGAATTTTTTCGCAACCTCCCATGGTAAAGGTGCAGTGGATGGAGTAGGAGCTGTCGTCAAAAGAAAAGTATGGCAGATAACGAAATCGAGCAATATTGTTTTGCACCATGCTTTCTCTTTTTTTGAATGCGCCCGAGACCATGTTAGTGGAGTTAAAATATTATACATTTCTGCAGAGGAGATCGAACAGTCGTCAATCGATTTAATGGAAAAATGGAAGCTGACGTCGAATATCCCTGGAATAAAAAAATTACATTTTTTTTTTCATCCGAAGAAAACTTAAAAACATTAAAAGTCGCTACAACTGCCTTTTCCTTGAAAACGTACATTTCATATTTCATGTGTACCTATCTGTTTTTCCTCTGAAACCTTTATACATATGGGCAATTCCACAGAAATCGATGAGAAGAAAAAAAAATTTGTTTCGATTAAAGTTGGAAAAAAATATCAATAATAGTTGAACAGATATGTAATCTATACGTTGCTATCAAATGCATTTAGTGCATCCTTTTTTCGCAAGTGGACACGCGTGTTTTGTGAAGAGCTTAAATTATTCGAAGAAAAATTTCAAACGTCGAAAATTTTCCCAAGGTCAGCAAATAAAACATGTATATATTTTTCGATATATAACTAAGCCCAATTATGGTTAACAATCAAGAGCTTTAGATTAAGCTGGCAAAAGTACGAAAAGTATAATTTTAAGCGACGCAGACAGTGTTGAATTTGGCCGCAAAGTTTGTGTAACATACCAACGCTAAATGCAACAAAGTTAGTGTCAAAGTAAAGCATGTCGATGAAATAAATGCTCTTTATTTTTTGCTCTAAGTATTCGAAATTGTTCAAAGAATTCCGTTAAAAAAAATAAATTTGTGGGTTATTTTTAATTTTAAATTGCATTAAAAAGCTGTAACGTACCAACGCTTTCATGATTGTTAGCCTGACAAGGTACCGGTCGCAGTTTCAAATGTGCTAAGATCTATGTAACTTGAAAATTAGTATGTACATTTTTATTCGGGCATGTGATTGGATTCCCTTTCCCCAAAATTTCGTTCCTCCAATATTTTGAAGAATGTATGGCAATTTTGAAAGAAATGACATTGTCAAAAACAAAAGAGCGGCTATACGATAAAATTTTCGAATTAAAAAATTTCGAACATATTTAAATTCCCGAGTATTTATTTCAATTTCCCGGGGAAATGAATTCCCGGGAATCCAATCACACACCTGATTTTTTATATTTGTTGGATAGAAGTCTTTGATACGCACAAACCATCCAAACCATCAATATTTCCCAAAGGGGGGTGCAAACCCGATATAGCCACTGTCGATCCAACCCTGTTTTGGACATACACAGTTTTAAAGCATAAACGATCACGCCTCATTTTTGTACTTGATGAGCAGGAGGTACCCTCATTTGATGAAACACCTGGGTGTTTCAAACAGATGCAAAAAGATAGTATTCCCGGCACACAAAGTCTGCCGGGCATAAAAAGCTTCTATACTATTCAGAAGGTTAATTTTATAGATTTAGGTCAAATCTGTTGTAAAAATTTTTTTTTCTTTGATATCTCTATGACAGTTCGATTTCAAAAATTTTTATGTAACATACCAACGTAACGTACCAACAGGCGTATAATGTTTTTTAAAATTTATCAACATATATTTCTTGGGTTTTTTAATGCAAATCATCGAAAGTAACCTTTTTTACATAATTCATAAAAATTTTGTAAAACTACATTCAGTAGGAGAGCAGAGTTTTCACAATATCTGCCGCTCTCTCAAAACAGCTAGAAAAATTTGTAACGTACCAACGCCCTTAAATCAGCATTACCAGGATGCCCCATGGACTTTTTTCAAAATTAAATATTGTATTTTCTAGAACTCATGCCTATCTTTATTTACTGGAAAAGCTCGACATCGTGTTTTAAAAACTTAAGAAGTTATGTGCCCAAAATTAAAAAAAGTGTAACGTACCAACAAATGGAATTGCCCATATACTAATTACGTTGTTCTTAATATAAAATTTTAATGAAAATTTGAAACTGTAGCAACAATTTCTTTTGAATATTATAAGGAGAAAAATATTTGACGTGCGTATATGAAAAAATGAAGATTTTTGAACGACACAATTATGTGTGTAAGTATCACTATTTCATGCTAAATTAAAAATACTTTTATCAAAAAATTCGATCATAATTCGCAGACTTTTGTAATTGTATACATGTAGTTGAAAACGACTTCTATTTTTTGCGACATAACGTATCGTTTTCGGAATCTTATTTCTAAGAGCCTATCGTTTCAAAACTTTTAGCTTTTACACCGAGTATAATACGCTTAATAAGCTATTCAATTACCAAAATAAGAGATTTTAATGGTGAATTTTTCATGGTTTTTTCACACATTAAAGGCGTACGAGTGTGACGTGCGTCGCTAGGGAAGTGCCCATATGTAGGCGTAACGAAATTTAATGACATTTCAATGTATAAAAAAAAAACATTTCACATCAATATCTTTCTATGACACACTTTAACTTGGCATGCTTTACTAGAAAAGGGGAATGCATTTGTGAGATATTTTTGGTGATTTGGAAGGCTAATATCGTTCGCGGAAGGCTGTTGAGGGTATTTTCTTCTTTTGAATGCAGACAACCAATGTTTAAGCTTTTGAAAAAAATTTAAATTCCTTAATTTATGTTAAAATTCCAGATAATGCTAGATAGGAAATAAAAACATGTAAAATCTGCAACTTTCGATGGGCGTTAAACCCAAAGTAGGCGTGGCAGCCGCATTATTTTTTTCCTTCTTTTTTGAGGAGAACTCAATTAAGAAGTGTCCCTAATTTCAAGTCCCTAGGTCCGGAAACAAATGTTTTCTATGACTTATATTTTTGTTGCATGGGAAAATATGGCGTGTGAATTTAATATTGAAATTGACCTCGAAGTAATACGCACGTGAAAGCATTGGCAATCTGATTTGTTACTAATAATAGAGACGAATGAAAGGGAGCATTTTATAAGAAAAGCTAAACAAAGCTATACTAGGAGAATTTATATACCAGATTAGCAGAGTTAATAAATGCTTTTTTTTGCATACGTCATACTATTTTTGTATATTTTAGTAGTGCGAGCTACTTTTTACTATTTTTGCATATTTTAGTAGTGCGAGCTATTTTCTTGCCAAAAACTATTTTTTGTGCATATTTCCATATTTTTTGTTTATTGTACAATTTTAAATGCCTTTTCTCACCTAATTTCCAAAAAAAATCAACAATGTTGAGCTGTTTTCATTTCTGCTTTATTGCTTTCCTTTGTCAATTACTCTTTTAAAGGCTGTGTCCAATGCTGGCGTATACGTTTGATCGCGTATTAAGTTTGAGTGTGTTTTCGAATTTTGCCCCTGTTAGTGTTAGGAACACTCAAAAAGCTAACGTACCTGAATTTGCTGCTGCTGCTGTGGATTGGCCGATTTTGGACTGCTTTCTTCCGAAGAAATTTTTCGTGATTTTATTCAACGTTTTTCGCGACGCGGTTCAGTTATTGAAAAACAAAAAGGGTTTTTTAAATGATAAGCAAAACTATGCCTTCTTGGCTACTTAGAGGATTTCAAATGATTTTTTCTTTCTTTTTAACAAACAATTTTGCCTTCGTGGCGTAAGGGATTTTCAATTCACTTTTGAGTTCACTTTGTTCTTACAAATTCTTTATTTTTGTTTTGGTTTTCTGGTTTTATGATTTAACGATTTTTACGATTTGTCAAAATTTTATTGTTGCGGACGACGACGCGCGCTCTGTTTCCACCGATCGAACACTGTCCCGTCATCGCTGGAGGTCGAGCTGTTGAGCCGGAGAGCAGAAAAATTTCGTTAAGTTGATTCGGCTAAAGGCTCACCTCCAAAGCGGCTGCGGCGAAAAATGGACATACTGCCCGCCTTGCGCTACGCAATAGATATTTCCTGCTTATCTTTCCCGGCTGAGCGGGTAGTCGCGCACTTCCTGCAGCATCTCATAGACTACAGCCCTTTCGGCTGCCGCGCGGGTATGCAGGTTCCCGTCGCTTGGAGGAGGCAGGGGCGACCTTAAGCAGCGGATGGGCAAGGGGGCAAACTGAAGGGGGAGGAGAGGGTGTTGCGATTGAGCAGCGAAGCTAATTAGTGCCGGTCGCCGCCCTTGTGATACGCGGAGCGTATCATGTTGCCAAAGTGTAACACTTTGGCGCTCCTGTTGTTAATAGAAAGATCCTTCTGGATCGAACGGCTGGATTATAATTGTGCAGCTAGCATATGGTTGAACGGATACCCTGGTGTCTTGATCCAGGAGCGCTCGTGGGGAGAACCGTTTGCCTTGATGAAAAATGAGCACGAGGGCGTTTGCGGTTAGCGTAGAGACATTCGCACCGAGAGGAATTTCGGAAATTCTAACGGTGGTTTGAGCATAAAGTTCTTCACAATAAACGTCCTCTGAAAGAGGCGGAGGGGAATTTGGAACTTCTTCTTGTTCCCAAGACGACTTGAGTAGCTCGGAGAGCGACTCATGGGTGTCTCCGGAGGAGACCTGCGTCGTAAACGCTTCGGTGGATTCGCTGGCGATGGGCCCACTCAAATACCACCCGAACACTGAATTTTGTGCTACGAGACTCCCTCCGACATTCATTTTGACTCCACGTCGTAGTAATTTAGGCACAATATCGGAGCCGATGACAATATCGATGCGGCCTGGATTCATGAAATGGGGGTCGGTGAGCTCAAGCGATGAAAGCTCTTGGGGATCCATGTTGGAAACCCTTTTGGCTGGAAGCCGGTTTGTCAAGTTTGGAAGTAGAACGGCGTCGATCTCATGCTTGCACGCGGAGCGTGGCGAGGCGCGAGTGAGCGTGCACTTCCTTTCCGCTACTTGAATGCATATTTTTGGCGATGTTGGTAAATTCAACTGCTGTTGCAATTGCTCAGTAATAAATGTCCTTTGCGAGTCCTGATCCAAGAGGGAGATATGTGCGATGGCCGTGGACAAAAGCACCTGATTTTGCCTGTCGGAGACGTGTGCGTGTGCCGGTGACGTGGGGGGGGATGCTCACGGAATTCGAAGTCTTCGGTTGCGCAAATATATGCGCCGGTTGGCTCTTCGGCGACGGGCCCATCTCCGGGGGAGATGTCAATGGGGGTGAAGAAACTTGGCCATCCGGTGTTGCAGTAGCATTTGTAAAATGCAGCAAGGTATGATGTCGTTGTTGGCACTTCGCGCAGCGAAAGGTACTATTGCACTTTGCCTTTAGATGACCGGCCGAGAGACAGTTTAGACATAGATTATGCTGCGAAACAGCTTGAGCCCGTTCGTCGACCGACATCTGGAGAAATTGATCACATTGACGCAGAGGATGGTTGCCGCTACATAGAATACACGGTTCCGCAGTTCGATCTTGAACAAAATACTCGGTAGTTGAAGGATTCAGTTGGTTGAAGGCTGCCGTTGGAGATTTAAATTGTGTGGATTTGGAATAGCCCTCAAGAACTTTACAGCGGCGTTTGATGACAGCATTTATTTTTTCCCAGGCCGGAGGCTCTTGATGTGAAGAACATGATTGCGTTGGAGGAGGATGTCTTTTTTCGCAAAGCATATTGCTGAGTTGTGCCCGGGCTATAACTTGCAGTTGTTGGCATTCGTCCGCAGCTATCCGAGCACGTGCGACGACTCCAACACCCCATTCACCTCATTTACAAGCTACACTGAAGGCATTGTGGACGCGTTGCCAAGCGGTTTTGATGTCATCCGTCACGAGGTCCAACAGCGACTCCGTCAAAGTCACTGGATCACAATCAGCTGCATAAAGGCACAGGCCCTTGAGATCCTCCAGCTCGAAATTGAAATTCCAATTGGATGCCATGGTGATCGTTAAAAATTTAGAATTCACTTTTCGCAATTGATATGTGTTGGCAACCCTTGTCGAAGACTGACGTATATAGTTTCGCGCTCCGTAAAAAATAATAAATAAAAACAAAAAGTAAATATTGAGCAACCTGCATTAATTTGAGCAAAGCTCAAAAGTATTCTCCAAGGAGGACTGCAGTGTTTTTTGTGCCGCTCCACCAGTAAATTGTGTGTTTGAAACACAAAATAAAGATAAGTATAGTGAATATACATACGGACATTCGTATATTATTTGTTGTCGTCAAACTTCTAGGAACGACAGAAAGAGACACTCGGTCTCTGCAGCTGCTGCAGCAGCTAGCTGCTCTGCCCGAAAGTGATGCCAATCGGACACAGTCCACCATCCAATAGCTGCGACACGAACCAGTTAAAAGCTGGGCTTTATCAACATCCCGGTAGGGAAAATTTACTAATTCCCAGTAGGGAAATTACACAAAATGGTGACAATCTGGACCAGTCTACAAGTGAACAGCCAGGTATAAGCCAATTCAAAAATATTAAAATCCAGTTCGAAAGAAAGAGATCGAACTCTACCAGTGGAATAATCTCTCTAAGCGTTAAGAAAAATAGCCCTAACAACACTCCTAAGAGTATTTTACCAAATTCCCCTTTGGAAGCTCTTTCTAGAGATGTAATTGAACTTAATTCGTCCAAACAAAGTCCAATAGTTGCTGAAATGAATAAAGAGCAAAACAAGCAGCAGGCGGTGCTAATCGGTATGCACCGTTATATTAATATCACGAAGAGGAAAAGAAGCCCTTCCGGAAAAAATGACAACAGGGCCAAACTTAATAAAATGGAAGCTCCTGCTTCTCAAGAAACACTAATTGGTAATCGGTTCGCTCCACTTGCTGCAATTTCTGATGAAAATTCAACAGAAAATCAACCAAAAAAAGTATTTAAACCGCCCCCAATCTATTTGCGAGAGCGGAGCTTGAATGCACTTGTTGCCAAACTAGCTAATTTATTAGGAAATAGCAACTTTTACGTAGTTCCCTTAACTAGGGGTAATATCCATGAAACTAAAATTCAAACAAACACGGAAGACAGTTACCGAAAAGTTGTAAAAGAGTTTGAAGGAGCGAATAAAAATTTTTACACATACCAGCTAAAGAGTAGCAAAGGTATTACAGTGGTGATCAAAGGTATTGAAGCAGATGTTGACACAAACGAAATAAAGAGTGCGCTAGAAGAGAATGGTTTTCACGCAAGATCGGTTATAAATATATTTAACAAAGCTAAAATTCCTCAGCCTATGTTTAAAGTTGATCTGGTGCCGGACAACTTAAAGCTTAAAAAAAACGAAATTCATCCGATATACAATTTGCAATTCCTGTTGCATCGTAAAATAACGGTAGAAGAGCCACATAAAAGAAATGGTCCCATACAATGTGCCAACTGTCAAGAATTTGGACACACAAAATCGTATTGCACATTGCGCACCGTGTGTGTAATATGTGGCGAGCTTCATCACAGCTCAGTCTGTGATAAAAAATCAAAAAATGATCGCAATTTACTTAAATGTAGTAACTGCGATGGAAATCATTCTGCAAATTTCAGAGGTTGTCTAGTTTATCAAGATCTGAAAAAACGAATCAACATTAAAAAGGAATCAGCTCGTAATCCTGCAAAAAATATTACTGTTTCGGTACCATTCTCCTCTCACAACCTTAATTTGAACCCCGTAACTCCAGGAGTTTCTTATGCAAATGCACTAAAACCCGCGACCCCTATTAGTGCTCCTACTAACAACAACAGTAGTCTTGAGATAATGATATCTACTCTAACTCAAAGTTTGTCCCAATTTATGCAAACAATGCAAAGCTCACTCGACAGAATTGTGCAAATGCAAACACAATTAATGACAGCACTTTTGGCTAAAATATGAATTTCCTAAAAATTTGTGCCTGGAATTCGAACGGGTTATCCAAGCATAAGCTAGAAATTCAGAATTTCTTAAATCAGGAAGAAGTTGACGTTATGCTTCTCTCTGAAACACATTTAACAAACAAAAATTTCTTCTCAATCCCCGGGTATATATTTTATCAAACCAACCACCCAGATGGCAAGGCGCATGGAGGCACGGGTATACTTATTCGTAGAAGAATACAACATTTTATTCTAGATTCTTACAGTTATGATTTCCTTCAGGCAACAACGCTTTGCGTAATAGTGAGAGGTAAAAATCTGGTTTTATCGGCGATTTATTGCCCACCTCGTTTTAGCATAACCGAAAAAATGTTCTTAGACTTCTTTAAGACATTAGGTGATAAGTTCCTAGCAGCAGGAGACTATAATGCAAAGCACATTTTCTGGGGTTCCAGAACGTGCAATCCTAAGGGTCAGCAATTATACAAGGCAATTATCAATAAAAACAATTCTCTAGACTTTGTATCTCCAAAACAGCCAACTTATTGGCCAACAGATCTCCAAAAAATTCCAGACCTCTTAGATTTCGGAATAACTAAAGGTATTGCAAGAGAGCTTATTTCTGCAACAGCAACAACCGACCTCTCCTCAGATCATTCCCCAGTTGTATTCGTTTTGAACAAATATCCGGAACCAGTAAAACGCCCACCCAGCTTAACAGATGCAGACACAAATTGGTTAAAATACAAAAAGCACATAAGTGCGCATATTCATACTAACTATAAAATTGAATGCATTGATCATATTGATGATGCCGTAACTGTTTTTAACTCTTATTTGGCATCAGCAGCGCAAAAATCGACTCCTCATACTAAATATAGAACAAAACACGCCTTCTCTAATAGGGAAATTGAAAATCTCGTCGCAGAAAAACGAAGATTCAGGCGCGAATGGCAGCGGGTCCGTTCTCCGTTGGCCAAAAACAAGCTAAAAGAAGTAGAAAAAAAGCTAAGAGCAAGTTTAAATAGGGAGAAAGAATGTAAAACGCGCAACTTTGTCGAGAACCTTACGCCCAGAGGCTCAAATCGTAGTTCCTTGTGGCTGGCAAGCCGCTCTATGAAGACCCCAGTACAGAGTGAAACACCCGTTCGGTGTCTCAACAGTGGATGGGCGCGCTCAGATGAAGAGAAAGCTATGGTTTTTGCTTTGCACCTCAATAAGGTATTCCAACCGAATCCGAGCACTGCTGAGCATGTTCTCCCAACTTTGTCCGAAAACACTCGTAGAATTTCCATACAAATCAGTTCAAAAGAAATTGTCGGTATCATAAAAAATGAACTTGTCTGCAAAAAAGCCCCGGGACATGATCTTGTCACTCCAAAAATGTTAAAAAATATACCATTAGTAGCAGTACAGTTTTTAACAGTCTTGTTCAATGCAATAATTAAATTCAGTTACTTTCCAAAAGATTGGAAACGATCGGTCATTAAAATGGTGCCTAAGCCAGGAAAGGACCCTACCCAAACATCCTCTTATAGGCCAATTAGCCTCCTGCCTTGTCTCTCAAAGTTATTCGAAAAGTTACTCATAGCTAAATTAACACCTTATCTGCAAGAACAGAACATTATCCCTCCACATCAATTCGGGTTTAGAAAACAACACGGTACTATTGAACAGGTAAATCGGATTACAAATGAAATAAGACTTGCCTATGAAAATCGGGAGTACTGCTCTGCAGTATTCCTTGATGTGCAACAAGCGTTCGATAAAGTTTGGCATGACGGACTGTTATACAAAATCAGAAGATTACTTCCCTTCAATTTTCACGCGATCTTTGAGTCATACTTAAAACATAGAACGTTTCAAGTAAGACATAACTCATTTATTACAAAAACCTTTCAAATAAACGCGGGAGTCCCCCAAGGGAGTGTTGTTGGGCCTTTTCTTTACCTTATATACACAGCAGATATTCCAAATAACGATAGAATATTGATTTCAACATTTGCTGATGACACAGCGGTACTTAGTCGGCACAAGGACATAAGTATCGCAACTTCTCAGCTCCAAGATCACTTGAGCGAAATCCAAAGCTGGTTATCTAAATGGCGAATCAAAATTAATGAGCCTAAATGTCAACACATTAATTTCACGCTCAATAGAAAAGCTTCTCCAGACATTTTCCTTAATAATGTACGCATCCCACAATGTGAGGAAGTCACATATCTCGGTATTCATTTGGACAAAAGACTGACATGGCGTAAGCATATTGAAGCCAAGAGAACCCAAATGAAGCTTAAAGCCAACAGCCTGCACTGGTTAATAAATAGCCGCTCTCCTCTAAAGCTTGAATATAAAATCCTTCTATACAACCAAGTTATAAAACCAATATGGACGTATGGCTTACAATTGTATGGAAATGCCAGCTCTTCGAATATAGAAATCCTGCAAACAGCACAGTCCAAGATCCTAAGGACTATAACAGGAGCTCCTTGGTTTGTTTCGAATGAACGGATCCATAAAGAGCTCAACGTAGAACTGGTTAAAACAGAGTTCACCAATATCAAAGAGAAATACTTCAATAAATTGCGCAGACATGTAAATCCACTTGCCCGTGGATTATCGAACACATCGTTCTCTTCGAGATTGAAAAGAAATGACCGGCCAGCAATTATAAATCGTTCTACAGCAGCAGGTGCAATCCATGCACATCCATAAACTCAGCTTTCCTAGCTGATCGTCTACTCGGTGGGTGCACTCCATGCACCCTTGCAATCCACGCACATTAATAAACTCAGCTTTCCTAGCTGATCGTCTACTCGGTGGGTGCACTCCATGCACCCTTGCAATCCACGCACATTCATAAACTAAGCTTTCCTAGCTGATCGTCATCTCGGTGGGTGCACTCCATGCACCCTTGAAATCCACGCACAGCCTAGCTGCTTAAATCTTCATTTCCGCACCGCCAATATTACAGGTGTTTCTTCACACATCAGCAAAGCCCAGTTTTCGGTATCCGAGGCCCGCAATGAACTTATTACTAAGTCATAATCTTTTCAATTAAGAAAATGCTTTGTGATTTGTAATATTGTCCAAGTAGGTGTAAGATTTAAAAACTTATTGCTAGACTCCTATCTTAGAGGAGTGATCCAATAAATAATAAAACGTTTAAAAAAAAAAAAAAAAAAAAAAAAAAAAACTTTTCGCAATCGATATAATTTTTTCGACTCCGTAAGAGTCGAGGTTGAACAAATTTTCGGTCAATGCCTGTCGTAGCGCACTGCAAATATAGACCTTCACCTTCGCAACACCCCGCAATTCTCCTGCAACCCCAAACTGACTGATGAGAAATCAAATCGATTCAATATAATAAATAAAATCACCACAAGATCCAAACTTCAAAACTTTTATTTATTCGCATAGGTTTTGCATAAAATCATCTGTTTTCAAATTCGATTTAATTTATTTGTTTGAGAAGCAAAGCTTGAATACAAATTTCACAACTCCCTGCGTGACCGACTTCTGTACGCAGTGATAGCAGCGCACCAATATCGACGCATATACCTAGGTGCTGTCGAATGCATGGTTACGTTACCGACCCTCAAACAGTTTCTAGTTTCGAGCGTACACGCTTGATCGATATATGTTCGATGTTCGATCGCTATCGCAACTTTCGACACACTGTGGCGAAGCTGACCTACGCAATAAATAGTGTGCTTTTCACGATGCACATATGTAAATGTATATATATATATATGTAGGTGTATCAGCTCGCATGCACGGGCGCTTGCTATGGACAATTGCGCGGTATTCTTTGATCGAAATCACAACGAAACCCTCACGCAGAAAGAGCAAGTAAAGCAATAAAACGTTTTCGTAAAGCCCTTCAGAGAGCCGAAAAAGGAAAAAAAACAATTCGCTCGTCGGCCTACTCTCTCTCTCTTCGTTCTCAACTCAACGGAACGAGAAGCCGACAAATAGACAACTAGTCGTCAGACCGCTAGGTTGTTGTTGTTCTATTTGCCCTCCACTAAACCACCGTTTACGCCAAACGGCAACGGGTACGCTAGCAATATGAAATGCAGTAGTCGAGGGGGGGTCGTCCACGCTTCTATTGCGTGATCTGCTGCACGCGCTCTGACCGTTAGTACGTGCCCTTGAAATTGTACCAGGGCGAATGAAGGTCAGGGCGTGATGCACGTGGCTCACCTTCCCACTTCCTACCAAGATTGGTCCACCGGAGCCGATTCCAGGCTCCTGGCAGGATCGCCAAATGTTAGTGTTAGGAACACTCAAAAAGCTAACGTACCTGAATTTGCTGCTGCTGCTGTGGATTGGCCGATTTTGGACTGCTTTCTTCCGAAGAAATTTTTCGTGATTTTATTCGACGTTTTTCGCGACGTGGTTCAGTTATTGAAAAACAAAAATGGTTTTTAATTGATAAGCAAAACTATGCCTTCTTGGCTACTTAGAGAATTTCAAATGATTTTTTCTTTATTTTTAACAAACAATTTTGCCTTCGTGGCGTAAGGGATTTTCAATTCACTTTTGAGTTCACTTTGTTCTTATAAATTCTTTATTTTTGTTTTGGTTTTCTGGTTTTATGATTTAACGATTTTTACGATTTGTCAAAATTTTATTGTTGCGGACGACGACGCGCGCTCTGTTTCCACCGATCGAACACTGTCCCGTCGTCGCTGGGGTTCGAGCTGTTGAGCGGGAGAGCAGAAAAATTTCGTTAAGTTGATTCGGCTAAAGGCTCGCCTCCAAACCGGCTGCGGCGAAAAATGGACAGCCCCCTTACCTCTTCAGACGTTGAACGATATTTTTCATTGTATACACAGTAAAAACTAAAGTTTAAATTTAATACCAATTTTGGTTTTTTTATATAACAATGCCAAAAAGGAGTTAAATTAAAACCCTTATGGTTTAAATAAAGAGAGAGAAAAAATTGAGAATTTTTCGTATAAATTAAAAAACCAATTTTTGCATAGAGCGAAAAGAAATGAGAGATATTGCCTCACAATCTGATGTCGGCGATTTCAATCCCCGGTCATGCGAGCGTAATTTTTTTTTTTTTTTTGTTTGTTGGTTTTTTTTTAGGATAAAGTAGGTAATAATAATAAATTATAAAAAAAATTTTAGAGGAATAAAAAGCTTGCAACCAATCTTTTTATGGAAAAAAATTTTAAAAAAAATATTCCCCACAGCAGAACTTTCACAGGAGAACTATAGACGCCTCGTATGTATGTATGATAGCAATATAATCACGACAACAATTTGAAAATTTGAGAATTTTGTTCGTTTTTGAGATTATTTCAAACCAAAAGGTATTAAAATAAAACTTTTTGGTATTGAAATTCAAACTTAATACTCAAAAGATTTAATTTTATACCGATTGGTTTTAATTTTAAACCTGTAGTTTTTACTGTGTAAAAACCTTTCAAGCGAGAAGCGCCAACATTTTTTGTTTGAAAATGTAAAACAACATCTAGTCATATATTTTAATAAGTCCACAGAATAAAAAATAAATTTTAACTGCATATTTTTTGGACTATTTTCCTTGTTTTTTCGAGCTTTTTATAGCGCTTATTTTTGGGTTTTTTCGGGCGAGTGAGTAACTCTGCAGATTGCAATATAACTTGCGAAGAAAAAATTATTTTGCAGACAAATACAGTGACAGACAATAAGCATCATTTTCAGAGCGAGTGGAGAACTTTTGAAACTGAATTATGTACCGGGAGAATAATAGTGTTTTTTGCCTTTTACGCAATCTTAGAACCGAAGAAAACATATTGCACTTCTTTGGGGTGTGTCATATTTTGAAAGATTGGAGATTGTACGTTTAGCGAGCTCTTTCTTAACAGTATTTTTATCGAAACACGCATTACTGAGATCACAAAAAACCAACATCAGCAGGGCAATAGTCTTAATTGCCAACAACCAGAGATACAGCGCCCAATCATCGCAACTAACAGCAACAGCAATATCCGAAGTTTGGGGATATCATGTAAATTGTGTAGGACTAACAAGCAGTGCTACCTATCTCCCGATCTTGTGATTCAATACTCAAATCACGAGCATTCACTGTTATGTCATGTGGTCACCTTAAAAGTGCAGCAATATTTTAAACCCACGTGAAATAAAAAGATCACAAGTAATAATAATGTCAATATATAAATCGCCAAGTTCTCCAGAGAGCGCATTTTGTGATTTTTTTTTTATGCAAGTAGAACAATTATGTGACCATAACAAAGTCGTTACTATAGTTAGAGACTTCAATATCGACTGGGCGAGGAAAACATTCTACAAAAAGTATCTAGAAAGATTATTATGCGACGATGTATTTGGCCCAAAAAGTCGGACAAACTGACGTGGAGCACGTGCAATTTTAAACTGCGAAATACATTACAACTATTGAACATTTTTTTTTTTGTTTAGTTAAAAAGTTGATATATTCCTAAAGTTAAAATCGATGTGGCTTAGCAAGGTATCTAGTATATTTTAGTGCACATTTCAGTGCATTTCAACGAATAACAGTTTTTAAAACAGAGTTATTTACGGCACATTAAAGTGCCGCTTTTTTTGTCCTGAATTACAGCTTTCATTAGTCATTTGGTTTAAGTTCTTTGCTCTTCCCCGCAGTGATTTTTGATTTTTAAACCAAATGCTGGCCACTCACGCTATACCGATCGAAGCGATTTGTCCATGTTGACAAAAATTTAAGCGTGTGAGAGGTAGTTTGTGCAACGTCCGAAAGTATTAGGTGTAGTAAAAAGAAATCCATTATTTTTGCATTAAATTGAGGGCTTTATTTAAGATAGTTAGAATGACCCGATTTAGGTCAAATATGCGCCGTTTTGTTCGATAACTTGTTGCCATTTTAAAGGTAATTTCATTATGCCTCTCTCATAGAAGCCCTCGTTCCTATTAGCAAAAAATTGAGACAGTCGAATTTCAGAAGCCTCTCTTGAAGCGAATGTTTCACCAGCAAAATTGTTCGCCATGGACAGGAACAGATGGTAATCACTTGGTGCCAGGTCCGGACTATAAGGTGGATGCAGAAGAACCTCCCAACCAAACTCCCGGAGCTTCTGGCGAGTCACTATCGATGTGTGTGGAATGGCGTTGTCCTGATGGAACACAATTCCTCTCCTATTGGCCAAAGCTGGCCGCTTATGGGCGATTGCTTCCTTCAGACGGTCCAATTGTTGACAGTAGAGTTCCGAGTTAAGAGTTTTGCCGTATGGGAGCAGCTCATAGTAGATAATTCCCTGCCAATCCCACCAAACACACAGCAAAACCTTCCTGGCCGTCAATCCTGGCTTGGCCACCGTTTCCGCCGGTTCACCGTGTTTCGACCACGACCGTTTTCGCTTGACGTTGTCGTAAGTGACCCACTTTTCATCACCAGTCACCAACCGCTTCAGAAATGGGTCGATTTTGTTGCGGTTCAGCAGCGATTCGCAGATGGAAATTCGGTCTATGAGGTTTTTTTGCGTTAACTCGTGTGGCACCCATACATCGAGCTTCTTTGTGTATCCAGCCTTATTCAAATGGTTCCAAACGGCTTTTTGTGCAATCTTTAGCTCTTTTGCAATCGAAACAGTGCTAACATGACGGTCGGACTCGATAATTTCCATGATTTTATCGACATTTTCGACAATTGGCCTTCCAGTGCGTGGTGCATCCTTGACATCGAAGTTACCGGAACGGAATCGACGAAACCAAAATTGCGCATGATTGGCTGTTACAGTATCAGGTCCATAAACGCTATTCACATTTTCAGCCGCCTGGCTTGCGTTTTCTCCCTTATCGAAGAAAAACTGTAAAATGTAGCGAATTTTCTCTTTGCTGATGTCCATCTTTGACAAGCTCTCAAACAAAACTGAATCAATCAATCAAAAAAGTGTCAAAAAAGTTTTTTTAGTAGGAACTGTCATCTTTCTAATGCCCCCTAGCGGAACACGATCGGACTTATACAACGCGAGATGCAGATAAATAACGCCATCTATTGGAATAATAATGCATTTCTTTTTACTACACCTAATATTTGAAATTTTTCATAAACCAGCGATTTGTTGACGCTTGAGTGGCGCGGTGTATGCACTCTCTCAATTTGCATGCTCTCAAACCGGTTTTGGTTTGTTTTTTCTATGTATTTTCTCATTTTTCTGTAATCGTTGTCGCGTAAACATCGACGGAAGAAATGGCAAAAGTTAGTAAAGCCTTTCTGGAGGATTTTTAGCTGACATGTTGACCGCACACGACTAGAGCAAAATGGCGGTTTACGGATCGGTGTGACGTGTGTAAGCAACATACTTTACACCAATCGCTTTGATCGGCATAGCGTGAGTGGCCGGCATAAGCCATCTTTCCTCTTACAAAAAATAAAATTGGCTGCTACTAACTGCCACTTTGCATTATATAATGCATTTAAATGCACCACATTGTTTTTAATAAAGTCATATTTTTTGACATGTAAGCTGGACTTATCGTCGTCCCGGAGTTATTTCCTCGTATATCACAATCAACCTTTTGTTGGGAAATTGAAGTTTAAAGTTTAACATGGCATATAAAAAAAATGGATCCTTGGAAATCGTTGATTCTGTTTTCCTTATATAAAATGCTTTACTTTTTATTATTTCTGATCATTAATTTAAAGTTACTTGGAAAATTATTTAAGTTATAGGGTTTTTTTCATTCCAAGAATTTTTGACAATTCATCGTATACGCCACTTTTTTGGCAACCTGTGTTGGAAAGTGGATATACGAGCAAATAAATTAATAAAAATTTGATAATGTTTTTTTGTTTTATTTGTTTTGACACGAAAATCGACTTAACAAAAATTTTTTTAATGAGTTCATATAGAAAATTTGTTATTTAAGTATCCGTTTTCCATTTAAAAATAGAAAAAGGAGTCCAAATCATTATCTTATTGTTGAAAAATGACTTAACTCCGCATTTCCTGAGAAAAACGACTTGCCACTGCATCAAATAGCGAAATTTTTTTTATACATTAAAGGTAGCATTCAAAAGTCATACCTGATACCTTAAAAATGTGCCTATTTAAATGATACACATTTCTCTTCTTATTCTTTTTCCGTGACCTAAACATTTCAAAAAAAAAATTTCTAAAAAAAAAATTCGAATTCTTATTTTTGTTGGGGAATTTAAATTATTATACGTTATGTAATCAACTAAGCTACAAAATAAAGAATTGATTTGGGTATTGTTGTTGGTACAACGAAACTGTACCTTCCACGTTTGTTTTAAGGAGCTGAACTACCTGCATTAGCTTTGTTGTGCTGTTTTGCACTCATTTCCATTTGACTTTGAACAAGTCAGGAATCTATAATCGGTCTAGCCCGACAATAACACAAACCAAGAAAAATAATTCAAAAGCATCTTATAGTATTCTATTAAAAGGAACAATAAGCGTGAGGACGTATTTACAGCGCTTGATCGAGCGGCGTGATCTGTAGTGCTACAAGATGACGTTAAACATTTTAAAGAAATGCAATTTGTTATATTATAATATAATAAGCATTCCACACTATTTTCAGAATTAAAATTTTTGTAGGAGTGTTACTATGAGAAGTTTTTTTTTTTTTGCTTCTTTTGTTTTTTTTTTCACACGAATAAATCTTTTTTATTTAAAATTACCATAAAAAAATGTTTCTTAAAAAAAATTTTTTTTTGTTACGATGAGATAACACAACAACTTTTAACTGCGCAAATTTCATATATAAATCATAGTATATCCACAAAATATGGATATACGATGTTATAACGCGTAGAAACTATCATTTTAAAGGATATACAATTATTTAGCTCACAAATATCTCGTAAACTATATGGTATAGCAACCTGGAGACTCGACAGATGGATAGATCTTGAAAAAGTACGCGGGAAAACGTGCTTATCTCAAATTTTTTGATTTTGTGATATACGAGGAGATAACTCCGGGACGACGTTATGTTCTAAAATTTTTGAGTATGTTCGAATATACGGACACTTCTAACTCGATTCGCCATTTATATGAATATGTAGGAGTATGACGAGACTTACCGGTCAGCGAAATTTGATGCTTTCAAACATGAGACGATTTGTGCATTTAACAGACTCAACTGCTGTGAAACTGTTTAGTTGAATTCGACTAAAAGGTTATCTACCAACTGAGCTTTCATATCGTGTTGACTGCGCGGGATCTATTTCCAAAAATGTAGTAATTTTGAAAAATTTTTACAAGGAAATCTTCTGGAAAAACTGCAATATTGACATTGTAAATAGGCTGCTTTTAAATTCTGACCCGTGTTTGTCCTCAATAAGAAAAAATAAAATACCACCAAAGGCTATTAGTTAAACTGCATTAGAAATGTTGCTTCCATTTGAAATCAATGGGGGTGTCAAAGAAAATTCGGAAGAAAGTAGTGAATTAGGCTATTCCTCTTCGGATTTTAAATTAAAAAATTATGAAACATATACACCATAAACTAATCAACTACTGCTTTAAGGATTTTATTTTTGTAATGTGAGCCTGGTAAATATAATAATTTATATTTTACGTACACAAATTCAGGAAGATCAATCAAATTTGCTTTGAAATAATGTGCTGTTAAAGTAAAAATGTTGCGTGTGCTAAATTACATAGCGCTACGAGGAGTCCTTTATTTTTTGTCCGACTTTTTGGGTCAAATACCCTACAGTGCAATGGTTTGAAACAAGTAGTAAAGCACTATACACGAGTTAAACGGGTATCTAAAACAGTGACAGCCAAACGCACACAAAGACAGAAACACTTCGTGTTTTAACGTAACGATGTGATGTGAATGCAAAAATCATGCGAGCACACCCTCATCGTTCGACAGTTTCAATAAGACTGGAATTCATTCAAAGACAGTGTGGCCAGCTCGTGAGATTTTTTCCCTTTTTCTACAATTTGGGAAAGGGGGATTTTTTTCTCTACGCAAATTATGAGCTCTTCTTTCAGAAATTATCTTTTTTTTATTTTTTTATAGTTTAAACCACTTCAACTAACTCGACACGCGGGTGAAAAAATGCAAATTAAAAAATGCTCATGTATAGCAGCTCTTATTTGCTTATTTCGATGCAACAAATCTTAATTTTCGCAGTTATTTTTCCCCTTTGTTCGCTCTCTGTAACATATCAAAAAAGGGATTAACTGTGGATACTACTTTAAGAGAAACGGGATAAATATGGTTTACCGAAGACTTATAAGGGAAAGGTTGTCTTTGAATGTTGGCAATACTGAATGAAACTCGCATATATTTTAAGGAAGCGAGCGACGTGACCCTGCTCGCTCGATAGTTGGCAACTGACTGACTGATTTTCGTTTTTCAGCTTCGGCTTCACACGCATGAGAGCACTAACACAAATGTTTTGCCCGCGGGCCTTCTAGCGGCTTACACTGATCTAAAACAATTGCACAATGCTAAAAAAAAAAAATTTTTCATACACTTTTTTATAATGGTTATTTTATGTTAGCTTAGGGCTCCCTCATTCTAAAAAGGTCATTGGTTTGATGGATTTAAGTAGCGTTTCCGAGATATGGCCCAAAATGTGAAAAAAGATAGCTAAGCGCATCGACCTAATTTGGAAAGGGGGAGACCGTGCGCAAATTTTAAGTGCCTAAACGCCAGCCTACGAATATAATTGTGGCTCCTATGAAATCAGAAAAACCATTTTTCGCCCCCTTTGCTTTTTTTTCTTTTCCTTAAAAATGCATAAGTCACAAGCCAGTAGTGCCAGGCAGAGAGGTCTGAATTATGGTATCTTCAATCCGAAATTATGTGTTCGCATCAAAATTATGGTATCAGGAGGTGACTAAATAGATATTATCATGATTAGGTCCAACTTTAAATTATTTTATTTTGCATTTTCCTGAATGTATAAGGTGGAGTGTAAGGTATGTTGTAATTTTCCGAATCTGATATTTACATAGTTAAAAATATTTTTGATTCCTCACATCTTTCTATGGTATATGGTAAAAATACTATAATTATGGTGTATATGGCGGTGCCGTGCATTAAGGCCAGCGGCAATAACGCCATATGGCCTTATTTCCAAAAAAAAAAGTGCAATAACACCATATGGCCTTATTTCCAAAATCACAGTGTACCTCAGTGCAATAAGGCCATATAAAAATGAGAAATAGGGCCATATGAGTGTTTTACGTTTCCAATTGCATGATATTTTGATTTTTAACTCGCATTTACTGAAAGCGAAGTTTTTATAAAAGCAAAAGGCAATATTAGGCATATACTTTTAGATATATATATATATTTAAAATGCAAAACCCTTATAAAAATGGATGTATGTATAAATCCCAGCAATCATTATGATTTCTCTTATACTATTTTTATTTCTGACAATTTTTTTTAATTCTTTTTTCAAACTATCTATGCTAAAACTTAATTTAGATCTAAAAGTTTTAGATAAAAAGTTGCAGTAGCAGTTACCGCGAAGCCCGCTACGCGGACTACGCGGAAAAAAGGGGATTGGAACTGCTACTGCAACTTTTGTGCAGAAAGCTTTAAAGTCGTGTGCATCTTTTAAAGCACAATAGTAAAAGGGCTTCCCTTAGTTTTTGCCCTGTCCAAGGGTTCCAATCCCCTTTTTTCTGCGTAGTCCGCGTAGCGGGCTTCGCGGTAACTGCTACTGCAACTTTTGTGCAGAAAGCTTTAAAGTCGTGTACATCTTTTAAAGCACAATAGTAAAAGTTTTTTTCTTAGAGTTATTTTCGTTAATCTTTGTTTCAAAATACGTGAAAATGATAATATACACGTAAAATCCAAAAGTGCAATAATGCCATAATGGCCTTATCGCACTGAAGCTCTGGAAATAAGGTCATATGGTCTTATTGCACTTTTGCTTGAGAAATAACGCCATATGGCGTTATTGCCGCTGGCCTTAATGCACGGCACCGTCACAAGGTTAAACTTTTAATAACCTACGTAATTGATTGGTTGTTGAATCCATGGGAATGTAAGCAGGCGCAGGATATGAATACGGAATTAAACTCAGACCAGGTTAACTCTTAAAGTACAAATCTGGTTTGACTGATTTTCCCGGCGTAATATGATGAGATTAAAGGCAAGGTGAAAAATAGGGAAACGAATATGCTCAGATCGATGGACACTGTCTTGGAAATGAAGACTTATATTTTTTTGAACATTTTGGTACCAATATGTTGGTATTATATGTACTTACCGCACAGCAACTCTCACAGAACAGTCCTTGTCTACATTTTCCTGCAGTTTACTTGACACACTAAACGCCTCCATGTCAGTTTTTGAATTGTACAAAAGGTTCCTTTAATGCTTTGGGTCAGTTCCGATTAAAGGAGGAAAAAATAATAATATAGAAAATGAAAAAATTAATCTTTTATACAAAAATGTAAGTTTATTAAAAAAAATCGTTTAAAAAATTTTTTAAAAAGTAAATTTTAATTGTAAAATTTTAAATGTGTGAAAAAAATATCTTCTCAATAAAATAGACTCCCTGAGGAAGACTACAAAGCTAGTCAAACGCGTAGGAGGTAAAAGGAATTCGGAATATTTTGAATAGCCTCAAACTTGCCGACCAATAAAACCGCCCTATAACACAGAATTTAGAAAGCTTGGTCAAATAAAACTAACAACAGAACAAAAATACTTTTTTATTAGTCTTTAACTTATTTCATGTAAATCTTTTACGAGGTTGTCACAGAACGGACCTTTCAATCGGCCCAAGGATAATGACGATCGAATTTGGACATTTTCGCTATTTTCCACAAAAAAAAAAATTCGCAGAACAAGCGCCTAAAAAACAGGACACCTTTGCTACAGATATGGTGTACACCGTACCTATAAGGCGGTCCTGGTTTTGTACTTAGAGAAAATTGATGAGCCATTAAAAGTGTGAGATATATTTGATTCCATAGGGGAGCTAATCACTTAATTGAAGGTTAGGTCAACCTCAATAGCATGCGGACTTTTTACTTCCATATGATACCGCTTTCCACAGTAGGCAAACAAAAGTCTTCAAAAGAATCACTATTTACACCAGGTTCATTATTAAGTTTTGCCTTTTTATTTTTGTTACTTGAATGACTTCTAGAGTCTTGCTTTTTTGGAGCTTTTAAAACTCAGTCGCTTTCTCGCAGCCGCTAGTCAGCTTCAGACGCATCAGAAACGCCATTTTAATGCAACGCCAAAATGGCGTTGCTTCTTAGGAAATTTTCTTTCTTATATGCTTTCCAGACGTAGAACGAAATCTTTAGATTTCAGACAATTTTAGAACAAATTTAACATTTGAAATCTAGACGATTTTAATTTTGTTCTGAAATCCCGAGATTTCGTTGTTCGTCTGTAAAGCCTATTAGACCAAATTCAAAACGCACTTTTAAACAGAAACCAAGAAAAAGAAGTATCTATCGAGTGAGAAAACTTACTTGCTCTTCCAAATCTAGACTACTGGAACTGGGCTCCTTGCACTGAGTTTAATTAATCTTATAAGAAATTAAAGTTTGAAACATTACATCTAGCAAATTTTACGAAAACCACAGCTTTAAGCAGCAACGAAGAATGGTACCAAGAATATAGATTCTAGAACTAGAACTGTATAGAACTATAGCTGCAACTTCGGCGAAAAGCTATAACGTGGTATACCACACTTCTAATACGTGATTCAGAAAACTATAGTGCGAGCTATGACGTGGTTCACCACAGTGAACCTTTTTCACCAAAACATGGTGGCTCGCGTCAAAATTTGGTCGAAGTTGCAGCTATAGTTCTATATGGTACCAAGTACAACTAACGCACTTTTTTCGCATGCGGTGAGCTCTCGAAAACTCGGAAGACTGAACTATGGATGTCGATTCAACATCATTGCAACGAAAATATCGATGTTATACTTCGAGGCATCGATATGTTTGTACTTCATGTTTGATGCTATGACGCTATTCACACAGTGAAACCTTTTGATAGAAAAACTCTTTGCTTGTGAGAAGGGGACACACGGGAAAGAGAGAGAAAAGCACTCCGCTATCTTCTCCGTGCGTCCGTCGGCTAGAAGCAAAATGATTTTATATCGAAATGGGTAAATTGGAGAAGTATACAATATGTTATGATATCATACGTTTTATATATATGCTACAATTTTCCTTCATTTTGGAAGTCGGGTAACACTGAAACCAAATAAATATTTTTCCATAACGGTGATAACGAAGACCGCTTAGTACCGTTCTCAGAGTATCATTGCCCAACTTTGTGGTTTTCTGTTAGAGAATTTCCTGTTTTGTTTGCAATTGCATAAGGAAATAAGTTATTTATATTTTCATAGAATAGGGAATCGTGTTGAAATCGTTAATAATAAAACAGTTTTGGAGAAGTTTATTTACGAGATTCTTTCAAGAAAGTTGGAATAAATTGATCCCCAAGCGGATGGTTTTTCTTTTCAATTCTTTTTCATCTCTCTCTCTCAGTTTCGTCAAAACGAAGGGCTGTTAACAAAATTGAACGGAATTGGTAGCATGGAGGTCTTTAACACTAGTCAATTGTTGATGGTCAATTCTCATTTTTATTCGCTTTCAAAGTTACATCCGTGTTCCTATGTACCAAAGGGGACAAAATCGGTTTATTGAGTATGTGTAATAAAAACAACCACTAAATTTTTCTCTAAATTCCCGCCTCTTCTCGCCCAAAAAGTGAGAATTGCCGTCAAAAATTGACTAGTGTAAAAGACCTCATTAAAATTTTTGGACTTTAGACGCTATATAGTGCTGACATCTTGCTGTTCCATTATTATGCATTAATGTTTCCCAAGATTTCGTCAAAGGCTATTACGCATAAATCTTTTTTGAAGAATATTGGCATCAAATCATGAATAAATATTTAAAAGAAATATATATGTATATATATAATATAAAAGAATATATATTATATATATATATTGCGCAAAATAACTAGAACTTATATGCCAACATCGAAAAATAATCTTTTCCGTAGTTTTGTAAAAATAGAACATTATTTCGAAAAATAGTGAACGTTCCAGCGGGGCCAGGGCACCTCTTCCCTTTAAATCCTCTTGTGTGTATGGGTATTGGATTGAATCTGCAGCAAGTGATATATAATATATTAGAGTGGCCGCTGACTGTAAAATGATATATATGAAGTTTTATCGGGATTGATTAAGTTTAAGAGGTCGCTCATGGGCCTTGAATTCTGGAAAGTGTTTTGTATGGGGAAAAACCAGGGTTGCGCTAGTTTCATCAAAATTTTGTACGCAAGACATATTTTTTCGATCCGGAAATTAGTCTCACTTTATACAGAACAGACTCAATTTTCTTTTAAGATATAAAACAACAAAATCAGTTAATATTGCGCGGATCTGAGGTAACTCAAAGTCGAAATTATCGGATATAAAAAAGATACTTCCTCTTGGGAATCTTTTTTTCCACAAAAAGAAGAATAAAAATATTTGGTATGCAGATCTGCAAAATATATGAAATAAACTTTTCAACGAGCCCAGTACGAATAATATTGGATTGCTTTTTGAAATGTTTTATTAACGTCAAATTATTACAACCATTTTTTATAATATCAATTTTGGGTTGCTTCTTTCATCAGACTGCGAAACGGACATGCCCTAAAAATATTAAAATTTCGACTCAAGTGCTTAAAGACGTAAATAAACGACAAATTTTTTGAGACTATAATTATTTAATTCGGTTGAAGTTACTATTCATAACCTTGTAAATAAAACTTAAATGTAATTTTACTTCCTTTAATGCAACAAATGTTTAAGTAGGCATATTAATCAGGGAGAGCGTCCGCAAGAAATTTACTGGGGTCTCAAGCATTTAACAATACTGATAAATCGCACATTACACAAGGTTTTCAATCACTTAAGTCGAGAGAGAGTCAAATATGACGGAAGAATTCATTTGTGTGACCATCGCAAAATTTAAACATATCGAAAAAAGCACAACTCGCTTATACCTAGGGGTAAGAGAGGAACCCATGCGCTTCGCTCTTCGGACGCCGGATAAACCGATATGATGCAATTAAGTGTGGCCAACTTTTTGAAGTAAATTTTCCTTCGATGACTCAAAAGTCCTTTCTACTCTTTTTTTAGAAGTGATCCAAAAATTACGTTAGATTCTTAAAAATAAGAAATCCCTTTAAAATCAAATTAAGTTTCATGATAAATGTTACGTAATTATATTATATTTTCAAAGCACCTTCCTAAATGTAAGCAAGCATAAGAATTTTTAAATCCCTCTTGAAGCATGGAACATGAAAACATATAACGAATGTTCAAAAATTATTTATTGGACAGCCCCTTTCTACAGAAAAAAGAGTGTCCGTTTTTCGCCGTTGCCGTAGCCGCTATGGTGGCGAGCCCTTAATCGAACCGATTTAACGAAACCCTTTGCTCTCTCACGTTCAACAGTTCGACCTCCAGCGACGACGGCATAGTCTATGATCGCAACCGCTAGACGCGCCTCACCGTTACGCATTCAATCGCAAGCACAAATATTATTCAAGTGCAGTGAAAAACAAAAGAAAAAATTGATTTTTTGAACTATAATCGAACCAGGAAAAAAAACCGAATTTTAATTATAAATCGTGTCACGCAAACCGCCGACAAACTTAACACTAGGAAAGGAAACCCAAAGAAGGCTTCTCCACTCCATCTGCAGAAAACCAAGGTACGTTAGCCCTTAATTGTCCCTGACATTAACATTTAGCGATCCCGCCAGGAGCCTGGAATCAGCTCCGGTGGACCATTCAGTGCAGAGTCCGTCCACGCGTATCACGTGCCACGACCTTCCATCGCCCTCCTGTTGCATTCTCAAGGGCATCGTATCACAGTTCCAGAACACGTGAAGCGGATGCATTAAAATCGTGGACAGGCTCTGTCTCTCTCTGACTTAATACTTCAAATTGGTAGCGTACCCGTTTGCCAGTCGGTGTGATCGGTGGTTTTTTGTGGAAGGCAAGTAGAGTGACAACAACAACTTAATAGCAACTCGCAGTCTAATTTTCGTTTCCCCGTTCCCTTCAGTTGAGAACGAAGAGAGAGTCGCCCGGCTAGCGAATTGTTCTATCTTTTTCGGTACTATGAAAGTCTGCGAATCGGTTCTCTTTCTTTGCTCCATATATCAACCGCCCTTGGTGTTCATGCGTGCAGATATATGTATATGCATACAACCATACTTATTGCGTAGGTCAGTTTCGGCATCGTGTGCCGAAATTTGCGTTAAGCAGTAGTAAGCGCACATCGAACATACACCGATCGAGCGTGCATTCTCGAGACAAGGGCAATAAGAATTGCAAGGCGTGTTTGTATGTCGGCTCCGTTGTTTGATCCCTGTGTATATATGCATACAACATCACATAAATATATGCTGCGTTCTTGCGCGCTGCTAACGGTTATGCATGAAATTGTTATGACCGAAATTTGAAATTCTTTTTCGAAACTTTTGTCGACAATAAGACGTACTCGAATCTGAAATTTATTGCGATTTTCTTTAACATATTGAACCGATTTGATTTTCTTTCATTGAATTTGGGGTTGCAGGAAGCTTGCGGGGTGTTGCGAAAGTGAAAGTCCATAACCAGTGCGCTACGGCAGGCATTGACCGAAAATTTGTGCAACCTCGACTCTTACGGAGTCGATCAGATTACATCGATTGTGAAAAGTAAATTCTTTATTCTCAAGTGCTCTACAACCGTCAGTGGTCGCTGATATACAATTCAACGAGATTAAGACGCATTGTTGCAATCTCGATTTCTTAATATTTTTCTGCGATCATCATGACGTCCAATGGGAATTTCAACTTTGAGCTAGCAAATCTCAAGGGCTTGTGCCTTTATGCGGCTGATTGTGATCCACGGACTTCGACGGAGTCGCTGCTGGAGATCGATGTGGAGGAAATCAAGACCGCTTGGCAACGCGTCAACAATGCCTTCAGTGTAGCTTGTGAAAGAGGTGAATGGAGTGTTGGAGCCGTCGCACGTTCTCGGATCGCTTTGGACGAATGTCAACAACTCCAAGTTATAGCCAGAGCACAACTCCGTAATATGCTATGGGAAAAAAGATATGTTCTCCCAACGCAATCATGTTCTTTACATCAACAGCCTCAGTCCTGGGAAGAAATTAATGCTGTTATCAGACGCCGCTGTGAAGCTCTTGAGTGCCATTCCAAATTCAAACAATTTTGTGGTGTGCCACAAGGCTCCATGCTGGGACCCATTTTATTCAGTCTATTTATTAATGACATCGTTCACTGCGGCGAGAATGTAAACATTCACCTATACGCAGATGATGCTCAAGTGTATCTGTCTAGACCGATTGGACTAATAGAGGACCTTGTCTGTAGATTGAATGATGATTTGGACAGAATATATAAATGGGCTTGTGCCAATCAGTTGAAATTAAACGGTGCTAAAACACAAGCACTACCAATTTCACAATCCGACTATAACATGCATGACCTCCCGAAGGTTCGAATTTCCGAATCTTATTTGTCTTATGAAACCAGTGTAAAAAGCCTAGGTTTTGTGCTAAATCGACATTTAAGCTGTAGTACCCATATTGACCTTGCTGTTGGAAAAATGTACTCAGTAGTAAGACGGCTGTGGGCTTCTTCTAGCTTCTTGATAACTGAAATGAAGATTAGGCTCGTTAGATGTCTGCTTGTTCCTGTGATGTCCTATAGTGGCCTTGTTTATGGTAGCCCTGACTCGGCTTCCATGCAGAAATTACAATATGTAATGAACCATGCGGCGAGATATATATTTCTGTTAAGGAAATACGATCATATTTCGGTATTCACTCGACAAATACTTAACTGTAACATTTCGAATTATTTAAATACTTTAAACTTGGCGTTTCTTCATAAGCTTATCAACACCCAGTGCCCAAATTACCTAAACGTAAAGCTCAACTTCGCTCAATCTTCCAGAACACATAATTTAATCATTCCTAGATTTAGATACTTAGCGTCTTCCAGAACATTTTTTGTTAGTGCTGTTAAACTTTGGAATTCTCTACCACCAAATATAAAAACCATTCGAAACATCAAACTCTTTAAGCTGGCTGTAGTAAGATTTCTGAATCATATGAATTGATAAACTCTCGTTTAAATTATAATTTTTCTAGTAGGATAGTTGTAAGGATTTAGTATAAGTAAAAAGATGAGACTTGTTTGAATTTTATACTTATGATGTACAACATAAGGCTTTCTTAATGTACAATGTATTTGAAATAAATTGAATTGAAATTGAAATTGAATTATAGCTCCAATTGCAGTCTTCAACGAAATGGATTCCTTAAAACACGAGTCTCTTACTGAAGATCGAACTGCGGAATCGTGTATTTTATGTAGCGGCAACCATCCTCTGCATCAATGTGATCAATTTCTCCAGATGTCGGTCGACGAACGTGTTCAAGCTGTTTCGCAGCCTAATCGATGTATAAACTGTCTCTCGGCCGGCCATCTAAAGGCAAAGTGCAAAAGTACCTTTCGCTGCGCGAAGTGCCAACAACGACATCATACCTTGCTGCATTTTCCAAATACTACTGCAACACCGGATGGCCAAGTTTCTTCACCCCCATTGACATCCCCCCGGAGATGGGCCCGTCGCCGGCGAGCCAACCGGCGCATATTTTTGCGCAACCGAAGACTTCAAACTCCGTGAGCATCCCCCACGTCACGGGCACACGCACACGTCTCCGACAGGCAAAATCAGGTGCTTTTGCCCACGGCCATCGCACATATATCACTCTTGGATCAGGACTCGCAAAGGACTGTTATTACTGAGCAATTGCAACGGCAGTTGAATTTACCAACTACGCACAAAATATGCACTCAAGTAGCGAAAAGGAAGTGCACGCTCACTCGCGCCTCGCCACGCTCCCCATGCAAGCATGAGATCGACGCCGTTGTACTTCCAAACCTGACAATCCGGCTTACAGCCAAAAGGGGCTCCAATCGGAATCCCAGACACAATTTATCACTTGAGCTGACCAATACGCATTTTATGAATCCTGGCGGAATCGACACGATCATCGGGTCCTATGTTCTGCCTAAATCGTTATCTTTTGGAGTCAAATTAAATATCGGAGGCAGTTTTCTTGCACAATATTCTCTAATCGGATGGCTTTTGAGTGGGCCCATCGCCAGCAAAACCATCGAAGCGTTTACGACGCACGTCTCCTCCGGAGGCAATTATGAGTTACTTCACGAGTTGCTCAAATCATTCCGGGAACAAGAGGAGGTTCCCAATTATCCACCCGCTACTACGGTGGATCTCTACGGCGAAGAAGTTCATCAACAAACGACGTATCGCATCCTAGAATATGTCAATCAACAGCCGCTCCACGATCTGTTCGAGGCCATTTCAGGGCAAGAATTATGAATCCCAAGCCATTTGATCCTGGCGGAGGGATCTCCGCTGTCATCAGGGGAGCGGAGGTGCTACTGACGTCAGCTTCTCTTTCTGATACGCTCCGCGTATCATCATAGGAGCGTCACCGCTCACCGTCGCTCTAGCATTCTCGCAACATACCCCCTCCCCCTCCCCCTCTTCTTTGTTTATTATTGACCATCTGCTCGCTAATATACTTCGTCTTTTCTGCCCCAAGCCACTGGGGCTGGTTCCTGGTCCAGGAATTTGTGCAGAAAGTACGCAGCCAGAGCAGGAAATACTTATTGCGTAGCGCAAGGCGGGAAGTATGTCCGTTTTTCGCCGTTGCCGTAGCCGCTATGGGGGCGAGCCCTTAATCGAACCGATTTAACGAAACCCTTTGCTCTCTCACGTTCAACAGTTCGAACTCCAGCGACGACGGCACAGTCTATGATCGCAACCGCTAAGACGCGCCCCGCCGTTACACATTCAATCGCAAACACCAAAATTATTCAAGTGCAGTGAAAAACAAGAGAAAAAAAATTGATTTTTTTAACTATAAGCGCAAAGAAGGCCTTCTATTTTTTTGATTTTAAAAGCTATTAAATTTATCATCGCGTCGCGCAAACGCCGACAACTGTAATCGAACCAGGGAAAAAAAAACCGAATTTCAATTATAAATCGCGTCGCGCAAACAGCCGACAAACTTAACACTAGGAAGGGAAACCCAAAGAAGGCTTCTCCACTCCATCTGCAGAAAACCAAGGTACGTTAGCCCTTAATTGTCCCTGACATTAACAAAGAGTAAAGGGGATTTTTGAGTCACCGAGGGAAAAGTTACTTCAAAAGGTTGGCCACACTTAATTGCATCATATCGGTTTATCGGGCGTCCGAAGAGCGAAGCGCATGGGTCACTCTCTTACCCCTAAGTATAAGCGAGTTGTGCTTGTTTCGATGTGTTCAAATTTTGCGATGGTCGCTGGCACTTTGTTTTTGTGTGTTTGCTTTGCTAGTATAGTTAAACTATTCGGCCGAATACCGAATAGTAGTAATAACTTATTTTAAAAATCAGCAGTAACTAAAAAATAATTTTTTCTCATAACGTAAAAAAATTTAATTAACGAGAACTGAAAATACAGCAGATTTGCATTTTATTCTTTATAAATATTAAATAAACGCAAGCATTTTCTAAATTTTCTCTGAAAACATTATAAACAGTAGGTAAATTATTCAGCGGCAACTTTTGTCATGGCACTATATAGTTGCGAGTAGGCCCAAGCTGTCTTTACTACGTGTCGAATATTCGTTATTCGGCCGAGAAGTTGGCCGAATATTCGGTGTTCGGTATTCGGCCAAATCCACTATGCGTGGCATCACTAATTTTAAGTAATCATGTCCAAGCAAGAAATTGTGATATTTTAACGGATATGTCTTATACAGTAATTTCCGGAAGACATTTGTCGCAAACTCCTTACATAAACCCAAAGTTTTCGAATGTTTCACTTTTAACACATAGCAGCCTTGACAATATATTATATAAAAAACAGAGTTAGCGATGGCTACGTGACGTGATGATTTTTTATTAACCCCTAGGAAGGTAAAGGAAATTTAACAGTTTCGAGAAGTTCACCAAGAAGCTCCCAACAACAATACAAAGAGGCACAAAGTGGCAGTATGGCCACTTGCTAGAAAATTATCAAAGAAACCCGGCGTCGGCTCGTTTTTTTGTATAGCTTTAATAGCTCATAATTTAATGTATATAAATAAATGTATGTTGAAGTGTTTTTGCCTAATGTGTGAGATTGTTTTCATTCAATAGTAAATTGACATTCGTTTTACGTTACAACGTTATTCGAGGCGATGATTCAATTGTGTAATATTGTACAAACTTTAATAAATCGACAAGTCCTCAATTACAAATCATCTCTTATGAAAACGAATTAATTTTTCTATAGGTTTTTTACATCTCGAAGCTAGTATCGCTCTTTAGAAAAATATATTTTATCTATTAAATTAAATACTTTGACATACCCAGCGTCCCGACATTATTGGCGCACTATGTTTTTCCTCTCCATTTGAGGGTGTGGCGGTGGGCGGGCCACATAACTTTTTTTCCCATACCTTTCATTTGCCTTGGTCAACCTATGTTGGGAATTTGAAGCTTACGCCTTTTACTTCCGAAGTTACGAAAAATATTTATTTGTGGGCATGACAGTGGGCGGGCTACATAAATTTTTTACCTACACCTTTCACTATGTTGGGAATTTGAAGCTTCTACATCTTTTACTTCCGAAGTTAGGAAAAATCTTTATTTGTGGGCGGGCCACACAAATTTTTTCCTACACCTTTTATTCGGCGTGGTCAACCTATGTTGCGAATTTGAAGCTTCTACGTCTTTTACTTCACAAGTCGCGATAAGCCCTTAGGTGTGGGCTTATTTGTGGGCGCGGCTCGAAGAGGACGGTATTCATTTTTTTCAGGATATGTCCCTTTTTGTAGTTTACCAGTACACTAAATATCAATGTAATGTGTTGAGTGGTTCGCAAGTATAAGCATTTTACTGAAAACACAATAAATTCATTTGTGGGCGTGGCAATAAGCGGATGTCTCCCATTTTTACTTAGGATCATACTCGGATCCCGAAATACTTGTGTGCTGAATTTCGACTTAATTGGTCCAACCGTTTCGGAGGAGATCCGACCACGGACGGATGGACAGACGGACGGACTGACAGACGGACATGTCTAAATCGATTCAGTTTTTGATCCTGATCAAGAATATATATATATATGTCTTTATCTACGGAGCTTAGTTCTGGCTGTTACAAGATTTTCACAAAACTAATATACCCTGCTTAGGGGCTCGCTCCAGTTCTGTCGGAAACGAAACAGAAATGAAAAACTTCATATAAAAAAGCACTTCAGAAAATTTCTGATTTATTTCTGAAGCGTTTTTTTTTATATGAAGTTTTTCATTTCTGACAGAACTGGAGCGAGCACCTTACGCTGGGTATAAAAATATACCCAAAAATAAAATATAAGAATGTTGAAGTTAGATAAACTACGAGGGGCCTCGAACCGCGTAATCCTCGCTTCTGCGGGCAGCACTCAACCGCTACGCCACATGCGCAATGTTATCCTTCTGTCATAAACCTAATAAATGCTCAAGACATAAGGAAAGGGCTTTTCTCTCTCAAAAATTCGTAACATTCCCTGTTACAGCACCAGATCTGCCTCTGTTTAATCGATCACTTTGTTAGCGGGGCCGCGTGTTCTATTATCGCTAAGGTTGACTCTTGCACATGGATTCATGCCTTGTTGAAGGATACCAATTTTGCACCCAAAGTAAAGGAGCAAACATTTTTTAACTTGGTACAAAAGTAGCACATACTAATTCTGGCATTCAAATTTAGTTCGTATTATGTGGTGTGGGGTGGCAGCTTCACGAACCTCATAGTTGTATGCTCTCACAGCGTTATTTGCCAGATACTAGCGATGAAATATATTAATTAAACACGATTTTCATTATAGATACGTATTTCATAATATTAGGTGTAGTAAAAAGAAATCCATTATTTTTCCAATAGATGTCGTTATTTATCTGCATCTCGCGTTGTATAAGTCCGATCGTGTTCCGCTAGGGGGCATTAGAAAGATGACAGTTCCTACTAAAAAAGCTTTTTTGACACTTTTTTGATTGATTGATTCAGTTATGTTTGAGAGCTTGTCAAAGATGGACTTCAGCAAAGAGAAAATTCACTACATTTTACAGTTTTTCTTCGATAAGGGAGAAAACGCAAGCCAGGCGGCTGAAAATGTGAATAGCGTTTATGGACCTGATACTGTAACAGCCAATCATGCGCAATTTTGGTTTCGTCGATTCCGTTCCGGTAACTTCGATGTCAAGGATGCACCACGCACTGGAAGGCCAATTGTCGAAAATGTCGATAAAATCATGGAAATAATCGAGTCCGACCGTCATGTTAGCACTGTTTCGATTGCAAAAGAGCTAAAGATTGCACAAAAAACCGTTTGGAACCATTTGAATAAAGCTGGATACACAAAGAAGCTCGATGTATGGGTGCCACACGAGTTAACTCAAAAAAACCTCATAGACCGAATTTCCATCTGCGAATCGCTGCTGAACCGCAACAAAATCGACCCATTTCTGAAGCGGTTGGTGACTGGTGATGAAAAGTGGGTCACTTACGACAACGTCAAGCGAAAACGGTCGTGGTCGAAACACGGTGAACTGGCGGAAACGGTGGCCAAGCCAGGATTGACGGCCAGGAAGGTTTTGCTGTGTGTTTGGTGGGATTGGCAGGGAATTATCTACTATGAGCTGCTCCCATACGGCAAAACTCTTAACTCGGAACTCTACTGTCAACAATTGGACCGTCTGAAGGAAGCAATCGCCCATAAGCGGCCAGCTTTGGCCAATAGGAGAGGAATTGTGTTCCATCAGGACAACGCCAGGCCACACACATCGATAGTGACTCGCCAGAAGCTCCGGGAGTTTGGTTGGGAGGTTCTTCTGCATCCACCTTATAGTCCGGACCTGGCACCAAGTGATTACCATCTGTTCCTGTCCATGGCGAACAATTTTGCTGGTGAAACATTCGCTTCAAGAGAGGCTTCTGAAATTCGACTGTCTCAATTTTTTGCTAATAGGAACGAGGGCTTCTATGAGAGAGGCATAATGAAATTACCTTTAAAATGGCAACAAGTTATCGAACAAAACGGCGCATATTTGACCTAAATCGGGTCATTCTAACTATCTTAAATAAAGCCCTCAATTTAATGCAAAAATAATGGATTTCTTTTTACTACACCTAATATAATATATCTATTTTAATTAATTAAAAATGCTCAAGTAGTCGAGGATTCGATCTCATCTTCAAAAGAAAATTTTTGCTAAAGGGACCGCCCGCTTAAACATTCGGTTAACCCACGTATTGCGAGAGGTATTTCAAAATTGTAACATATACTCTTTCAGTTCAACTGCCTCCCAAACTGAGAACTGCTTTGCAGCACGCTAACGCACCATGTGCAGCATGTTGACGCAACATGTTCCCCAGCCAAACCAGGCGATCACTGAAAATGTTCTTTTAAAAATTCATAAAATTTCTAATTTCTTACAAAATATTCTGACATAGCTGTTTTCCTTAAAGCACCTATAATAGGGTGGCCAGATCTGCACAATGAAAAGTCAGGACAGTCCGGATGACCTTTTTTTTAGAAATCAAAAAACCATTTCGCAGTTACGTATGATAGGTAAACTCACATTCAGGAATGTGAAGTAGTTCAGAATATTGCAGATGGCTCTCTTATCCCGGCAGTAGACTTGTGAGACGAATAAACAGCGATAAATTTATGTAATAAATGTACATTTTATTGCTGGTAATAATTTTACATGCGTGCTATTAAAAGTTGAGTACAATTAAATATAGAAGCGCATAAGTACAATTATAGCTATATTTAACAGCTTATACGATGCGCAAAAAAACTTTTTCCGTAGAAACACCCTACTTCCAGAATTGTGAGTTATCAACCAATCATTGTAAGTTTTAATAAGAAATTTCAAAAAGAATACTTCAATGAACTACCGATTTTGGTTATCAAAGCCGCGTTTTTTGCAAGGAGCATGTATTTATGAAATTTTTGACAAGTAAAAGATTTGAAGTTGAATTTGATGTTCACAATATCATGCACTGTTTCAACTGACAAATTCTTTCTTTTATTCGTCCATTGCGTTGGTACAATCGTACCAGCAAAAAAAGCACCAAAGTACCAAGTGTGCGTTTCAAAACATTTCAAAACTCGATCGAGTTCAACTCGCGCAGGAATTTTATACCCTTGATTATTTAAGGTTTTTTTTTTTAATTTTCAAAAGTTCATTTAACCTTTTAAGTACTAACAAAAATTTTGAAATATTTTTCGGTAACTAAAAAAGATTAACAGATATATAGCGTATATAAAAAAGTAAATTTCTTCAAAATCGGTTGAAAAATATAGAAGTTATAAGATATTTTTCACATTTACATAAATGTCGGAGAACTAAAAACAAACTTAAACTTTTTCAAAAAACTGATTACAACTAGTATTGTTTGAGTCTAGTGCCAATCTGGCTCCTGAGTGACATATATAGTTATGATGTATACACAGCTGTTCGACAGCTGGTGCAGAAGTCAACGACTAGAGCTGCAAAACTATCGATAGGGACGCCACTCTATGTTTTTGGTTGTTTGAGGCCATTTACACGTTAAGACATTTCGATAATGAAACACACTTTTTGTGGGCTAGTGACGCACGGTGATGTGGTATTGAAGCGGATTTCTCTCTTCCCCTGCCTCCCTTTCTGCCGAAAATTTGTTTTATTATCGAAATGTCTTAATGTGTAAGTATCGTATTCGCGTCTTAATATTTGATACTATATGTACTATCGGATATTTTGGTAGTTCGTTAAAATACATTCTTCTAAAAAGCCCTTCTTCGCTCTTTTTGGTGACTTCATTGTCGCAAAATCACCAACACCAACACCGGTTAGGCCCTATCGATAGTGCCCATCGACCATTCGATAGCATATAAAAAGGCTGCCACTCGATACTATCGATAGTGCCATCGATAGTTTTGAAGCTCTATCAACGACAGTATTTTTCCTGTATTTCTGTGAAGATAAATAAATTTCGCGATGGATATAACGGCTTTCTTTAATAAAAAACGAAGAATTGAAGAGAGTACTGACCGCGAAGTACCTCATTGCTCAAAAGAAGTTGAATCCAAAAATGCATTTTCTACTGAAAATCTACCTGAAAGTGGTGCGGTAAGACATGTTGGTGATATCAGCAATGACATCCCGTCTGACATTGCACAAATTGGAGAACCAATAGAGCAGGTTTATTTACCCAGATATCCCAAAGAAAATAACAGGGCCTTCGTAGCGGAATGGTTCAAGAGATTTGTATGGTTACAGTATTCTGTGGAGAGAGATGCTGCTTTTTGTTATCCTTGCCAACAATTGTTATCACATGGCAGCAAAATGGTTTCTTACAGTACGACAGGGTTCAGGAACTGGAAAAATGCCACTGATTCTAGGACTGGGTTTCCTAAACACGAAAAGTCAATTTCCCATATACAAGCCATGACAATGTGGCAGGAAAAATTGCACAGAATTTCTATAAATAGCAGTGTTTAAACGTTGGTCCACCAAAATGGTCTTGAAAAAAATAGATTTTATGTGAAATCTATTTTTGAAGTAATTCAATTTATAGTTCTGAATGAATTAGCTTTGCGTGGAAATTATCATTTAGAGGAAGAAAAAGAACAAGGATTGTTTCAAAATTTGTTTGAATACACCTGCATGAAAGACCAGATATTAAAGGATGTTCTCAGTGAAATTCCACAAAACGCAACATATCGTTCACCTGAAATTCAAAATCAAGTGATTGAAGCAATGGTTCGAGCAGTACGAAACTCTATTGTCAGCGATGTTATGGCATCTGACGTAAACTGGTTTACTCTAATGGAAGATGGGGCGAGAGATAAAAATAATCGTGAAAATATTTCTATAGCTTTACGTTACGTAAAGAATGGAGTCGTCTGTGAGTCATTGTTGACAGGTTCAAGTGCTCAAAATCTTGATGCAGCCACTTTTACCGAATTGACCTTAAATACCCTCAAGGAAAATGGAATTGATCTCTCACGTATGCTAAGTCAATGCTACGATGGCGCAAGTGTTATGAGTGGGAAGATTTCAGGGGTTGCAACAAGAATAGAAGAACAATTGGGTCGAAAAATTCCCTATATTCACTGCTACAACCACCGCTTGCATTTGATCGTAATAAGAACCATCTCAGAAATGAATTTTATTCGCTATTTTTTTGACCAATGTACTACGCTGCGTGAATTCTTTCAACATGGCCAAATAGTTGCCTTGTATAAAGGAAAAAGAATTTGTCGGCTTCTCGAACAGCGTTGGTCAGGACATTTAGCCATGGTCAAGGTTATAAGCGATAATTATTTTTCGATTTTGGAAGCTTTGGAGGAAATTAAAATTGGTAGATTTAACGGTGATGACGTCGCCAAGAGCATTGGCATTAAGAAAGTCATGTTGAATTTAGAATTTCGATTGGCCATGGTTGTATCTAAAACAATTTTGTCCATGCTTCAGCCTGCAGACGCAGCTTTACAAGCTCGAAGCGCTGGATTGAAAGACGCCATAGCTATTATAAAAAGCGTCCAAAATGAAATAACGAAACTAAGATCAGATGAAATGTATCATAAAATTTTAGAAGAAGCTAAATGCATGCTAACAAACGTTTCCATAAACATAAGTCAGACCCAGAAGAGCAATGTTAAAAAATCAGCTCTGATGGATGAGTTCTTGATAAATGCTTCTTCCCCTTCGTTAAAAAGAAAAAATTCAGAGGACCAAAACGCGAAGTCATTCAAACCTGAGTACTTCGAAACTTTGGATATATTGAACGCAGAATTGAAAAGAAGATTTTCTGACAATGACGACCTGCTAAATGCAATAGGGAATCTAGATGATTTGGATATAGACAAAATGACCGGGTTAAAAAATTTGGGTAAGTTTGAAAGAACTTAACAAAACTCTGTTGATTATAATAATTTTTTGTTGCTGTTTGTTCACAATTATAACTAATTTTTAAGGTCTAAAAATTCCACCAAGGGAGGAAGCTGCTGTGGTTAAAGGTTATTTGAGCAGTCGCGATGATAAAACTAAAAGCACGTTGGAAGTATTATACAGGTTGCGAGAGGCGTTCAAGGACACATTCGAACTGTTTGCATCGGTAGCAACCATAGGATGTAGCACTGCTGTGTGCGAATCTACTTTATCTACTTTGACTTCCATAAATCGGCCCCAAAGGCTTTCAATGAAGCACGAAAGAATGGGTGGCGTGGTTTTTCTTGCGTTTGAAAAAAAAGAACAAAATTACTCAATCTAAATGAAATCCTTCGCATATTTGATAATATGGCGACTCGCAAAATTCAACTGTTTTAAAATTAATTATTATCATATTTAATATAAAGTTCTTTAAACCGTAATACTAGTTTGTAAGGAATCAATTAGTCACGTTATAAACGATAAATGGATTTTTAAAATGAAAAACAGACAAACGAAAATGTATCTCCAAACAAAAGTCATAACAAAAAAAAAAAAACTCGCAGAGTAAAAAAATATTAAATAAAAAATCTTAGTAATGCTATCAGATTTTCTTGTCTTTTTGTTTATAAAGTATCTATATGAATCTATGGTCAATTTGTGCTTTGTTAAAAGGGAACATAAAAGCTTACCAGATTTTCAATAATTCGGCTATAACATTTATGCTTGGGGAAATAACATATCAATTGAGAAAAACATTCACTGAATTGTGAGATTTTGAATCTGCCCTACCTGTAACCCCTTCTTCCCTACCTTGAAATCAGCTCTAGCTACGGCCCTGACTACATAGCTAAAAAAAAAAACCGTCAGAAAACACTATTCACAGCGCCAGCTATACAACTAACAAGCCAGTAAAACCGCTGGAAAACAACTAATCTGCCAAATCTAAAATACATGAAAACAAGTAAGGGTGTTATAGTCAGGCAAGCCTGACAATAGAATACCCGACACAGACACACATCTTCAAATAATTTTTTAATATCAGGAGTTGTTTAAGTCCATAGGGGCCCCATATACCGACTTTTGTTTATTTTCTTTATGAAAACCGCCCCTTTGCCACGCCCACTTTTCCAATTTTTCGGAATTTTAATCGGAGGCTTAAATATACGCGCAAATTCTAAGTTTCGTTGAAATATTTGGAAAAAGTCAGATTTTGGAGCAGTTTTGAGATTTTTGTGGCAGACCCTAGTACTGGAGGTACCCTTAATAATGGACCGATCAAGAAAATTTTTGGGCAGGATGTTTATGGCTACAAAGGAAGTATAAGTGCCACTTTCGTTTAAGTCCCATAGGCGTTTCGGGAGTAGGAGACAATTTTCGAAAAACGCCCTTCTGCCACGCCCATTTTTCTAATTTTTGTAAATAACATTAATTGGCCTAAAATATGTTCAAATGCCAAATTTCATCAAAATATCATGAAAAACATCGGCTTAAGAGCAGTTTTTGTGATTTTTATGACAGACCCTAGTACTGGAGGTACCCCTTAAAATGGTCCGATCGGATCCATTCTCGAACTTGTTCTTACTCATGTCCCCGTGAGCACGCATACCAAGTTCCGTCAAGATAGCTTAACTCCTTCGATGAGAAAACTGTATACAAACAGACAGACGGACGGACAGACAGACGGACAAACAGACGGACAGACAAACGGACAGACAGACGGACAGACAGACGGACAGACAGACGGACATGGCTAAATCGAATCTCCTAGTGACGCTGATCATTTCTATATATATTTTGTATGGTCTATCTCGACTGGTTCTGGGTGTTACACACAGCCACACAAACGCAATATACCCTCGACACAGAGTGTGTCGGGTATAAAAAGGACCTCCTCATAACAATTGTATTTAAGGATATTTTGTTTTTTTAAATACGGCACACAGCACACATCGGGCACATTTCAGCACATTGTTTTTTTTTTTTTTTTTAATCCAAAGTTGCGGCGCTAAGTGTACACCAAAAATAATAAAATCCTTACAAAAAATATATGCAGGGACAAAATTATTTTAAAATACGGCACATAACAGCACATGTCAGGCACGTTGTAGCGCATTGTCTAATCATAAGAAATTTCAAAGTTGCGGTGCCAACTTGAGCCCAAAAACCGGACCTCCTCCAAAAAATTGTATTTAAGGATATTTTTTTTTAAATACGGCACATAACAGCACATATCGGGCACATTCCGGCACAATATTTTTTTATAAGAAATTTAAAAAAAAGCGGTGCCAAGTTAACGCACATGTTTACCACGCTATTGGCGCGCATAAAAGGAGTCCTCAACTCACGCCTGCTCAGCTCGATGTCAAAAGATCCGGACGATTTGTTGGCATTAACACCGGGGCATTTTCTGCGAGGAGCTCCGCTCCGCGCAGCCTGTCACGTCGTAGCTGCCCACGCCGGATTCGCTTTCGGGAGCTGATGACGTGCTATCTCTCCCGACGAGCCGAGACCGCTATCACCCTCCCGAAGCAGAGCGGGCCATTATCGGGGACGCGATGCAGGAAGTGCGGGAGTTCCTGCGCAGCCGCGAGAGGTAAGCAGGAAAATTTGTTGCGTAGCGCAAGGCGGACAGTATGTTCAAAGTTGCAATCCCACTTAAAAACGATCACCGCGAATCCATCATCTTAAGCGAACCCGACACGGTACTGAATAGCCTACTGAATTCATACGTACGTGTTCAGTATGTTTGCGTCGACACGTTACTGAATTCAGCCATTCAATACGGAAAATCAAAACGATTTGGATTTTGCTTACTGAATCGCTTCCGTCGTTGTGAGACGCATACACATTTATTTCACTAACACACATATAGCATTCAGTACGGAATTCAGTACCGTGTCGGGTTCGCTTTACTATCTCAGGAGTTGAACGCAGCGACCCCACAGTCATCCGAAGATCCTAAGGTACGTGCCGCTTTTTTCTATATTTTGACTTTCCTCGACGAGGGTCAACTATACAACGGCTGTAGCCAAAAAATGGGAAATTAGAGTTTCTTGCAGCCTTTAATGAGCCATTAAATAATTCTTAGAAAAAATTCCGACTTTTTTTATCCGAAACAGGTTTTTTACGATGCTCTGCTCACGCGCAGGCAGAGCATGATTTTCCGGGAAACGGCTGGAGCCGAAAATTGGGAAAATCGAGTTTCTTGCAGCCTTTAAGGAGCCTTTAAATATTTCTTGCAGCCTTTAATGAGCCTTTAAATAATTCTTAGAAAACAGTTTGATTTTTTTTATCCGAAACATGTTTTTTACGATGCTCTGCTCACGCGCTGGCAGAGCATGGATTTTCCGGGAAACGGCTGTAGCCGAAAAATGGAAAATTAGAGTTTCTTGCAGCCTTTAATGAGCCTTTAAATAATTCCTAGAAAAAATTTCGATTTTTTTATTCGAAACCGGTTTTTTACGATGCTCTGCTCACGCGCTGGCGGAGCATGGATTTTCCGGGAAACGGCACTAGCCGAAAAATGAGAAATTAGAGTTTCTTGCAGCCTTTAATGAGCCTTTAAATTATTTTTAGAAAAAAGTTCGATTTTTTTTATTCAAAACAGGTTTTTTACGATGCTCTGCTCACGCGAGGCGCGCACACGGCGTGAAGTCGAATTTTTATATTGAAGAAATGCTGCGATCTCTTTGCGATTGATATTTTCCTGGAGCCTTTAAAGAGCCGTTAATTCCTGTGCTAATTAAATTGCTGAAATTGTTGTGCAATTCATTTTTTGTAGCATGCTCTGCCAGCTTTACGTTAAGCTGCAGAACATGGATTTTCCGGGAAATAGCTGGAGCCGAAAATTTCGGATTAGGGCATTTAATTAGCCTTTAATTAGCCTTTAATGTTCCACATAAATTTTTTGGATTCTGCTAACTCTGCTCTTCCAGCTTTAGGGACGTGGTTTTTTAATGCTTTTAGGGGTATATAATATTTAATGGGGAAATTTTGTTTGATATGGTTAATCTGTCAAATTTGCTTTTGTGTGTTTAAATCGCTTTTTATGGGGAACTACCTGGCAACACTGGCGCCACCTTATTAAATACGCATAGTGTATTTAACAAGGCTTAGTTATACGTAAAAAACAAAAGTTTGAAAATCGGCTTATACGCTTGCCACACGTAGATCGAAATTGAGCAATTTCAGAACAAAATTTAAATTGCCTTAATTTCAAATGTCAGATTTGTTCTGAAATTTTTTGAAATTGAGCAATTTCGATCTACGTGTGGCAGGCATATTAGCTATAATGAAAAATTTAAAAATACTTGTTTTGTTTCAGTAAAAAATATATATATATATATATATACCAATTGATTTAAATGCGCTAGACAGAACGAGGGCTTTAATATCGAGCTCCATGGACGAATTGATAAAATTTTTGAAAAAACTAGTTGAGATAATGGAAATGAAGACTGGAGATGACGCGAATGCGAATAATCGCAACAGGAAAAAGGAAAAAAAATAAAAATTCATTGCATACTTTTAAGTCTTAATTCCAAAGTCATTTGAAGTGTAAATTCTATTATATTGCTATTTCTAATATCAGTGGACATTCCTCTAAGCGAAAAATTCCCTACAGTAGCTTAAATCCAGAATGAACTTCGTTCAGCTAATTAGCCCAAACCAAAGAATATGTAATGAATTACTTTTTGCATTACCATCGGTTACAAATAACTGCTGGGAAGGTGCTGTGGGTGCCTTGCCTTGCGCGAGATACGAAAAAAACGAAGCCTTATTGTAGTTCAGAGTTAATTTTTGGGTCCTCGTAGGAAAACTTTTTTCTCATTTTTTGTTTTTCTCATAAATGACCAATTTATTAATTTTTTCGCCAAGGATATCAAGGGGAAAATTTGAGTACTTCTCAATTGCAACGGCATTGCTATCGAGAGAAGGAGCTTTTTATCGCAATTGCAATGGCAATGTCATTGAGAGGAAATGTTACTCATCGCAACTCCAATGGCACTGCCATCGATAGAGGTATCGATACGACGGAATAGATCTACTCCACTTTCGATGAGCAACTCGTGACATATGCTCTTATGACGGCTAATGCCGCTTGTGTGTAAATTTCATTAGAAAATTGGTGTATAATCAAGAGCAGTCGCGGCTCTATGTCATGCTGAAATCATTGATTGTTTCACCGGGACATTTCCGGCTGGGAAGTGAAGAAAAGCAAAAACTCTGTATATTTACGTTACACACGTATGTAAATAAACATCGAATGAGTGACAAAAATGAGAGAGCAAGCGTCGCCAGAAGCCTACCACGCTCGCCAACTAAAAACACACACACACACATGCATAAATAAAGAGAGACCGATTGAAGGTATCTAATATTAAGTCACACCATAGATCATTTTGGTTTGTATGAGATGCGTCTTCTATATCATTATATATTCTTTGCTCAAACGAACCACTGTGAGCCGAGTGAAATGTTTACAACATGATGTTCACCTTTTTCATCGAAATAACGTAACTGCTTTCTTTATATCATACAAAAGGACGAAGGCAAACTTTTTATGCAAATCAGTGTTGCCAGAAGTACCGAAAAATGCGGGACGTCCCGCTTTTTGGCCTTAAATTAAAATGTCTCGCCGTGACACAAAAAAATCCCGCATTTTTCATATATGTCGAAAACTTGCACCTTCAGCTACAAAGCGCTTTTGTTCATATATTAATATTATATATTTAGTAGTTTCGAAGTTATGACGGTGATTAGTTGGGCACCTCAAAATAGGAAATTCTAAAAACGGTGGGGCTAACTCGTACTGGGGGTGCGGCTAACTCGTACAGTGACAATTTTGCCTATAATAATTCGCCAAAAATTTGTTTCAATCCGCTTGAAAATAAAACTAAAGTATTTATTGAGCTATTTCTGAGTCTTTGATTTACAAATAAGCTTAATGCTCTATAAAAAAAAGAAGTGATTTTAATGAGATTACAAAAAGGTAAAAAAATGGGATTCTACAAATGAAAAAAAGAAATTTGCAGTTTAGTGTCGTCCATTTTATACCATGCAATTCAGCGGCTTCCGGCACTGATAATTTGTCGCGTCGGACAGAAATGACGCCTAACTGCATCCTTTCTTCGTCTATTTCTTGCGTTTTTCGCTTATAGTTGCGAACCATTTTCCTGAAACAACGCATTATAATGATAAAAAAAAATGGCTTGTAAGAAGTTCTGAATCTGTATGCTGTGGCTAAGAAACGTTTCTTTGCATGAAAACGAAAAATCAAAGTGTACGAGTTAGGCGACACCAACAATCCCTTGGGGCAGATGACGGTGGAGCAGTGGAAAACAGTGGAGTTGAAGCTGATAGAGCTGCTCTTTGCAAGGATGGAAGCGTCGCCGGATCAGCCTGTGCCCTCCTTTGACGGGGCCGGCTGGTTCAACGGCGTGAAAATCGTTAAATGCAATGACGAACCAACCCTGTGCTGGATCAAGGGGGTAGTACCCGGTCTTACAGGGCTGTGGAAGGGAGCAAAGCTCCAAATCGTGGACAGAAGCGCCATCCCGAGTGTGCCGAAGGCGAAGGTACTGATACCTCGCAAGGTGAAACCGGAGGCTGCCCTGAAGCTACTCCAGAAACAAAATCCGGAAGTACCGTCTGATGATTGGAGGATCCTGCACGTAGGGAAGCCCGTAACCCAAGACGGGGGGCAGAACTACATCCTCCAAATCAGTAAGAGGGCTGAGGATATCCTCTACCCCAGATTTGGCAAGATGGCCTGGGGGATAGGGAGCGTGTTTCTACGCCTTAAGAAACGGCACCCGAAGGAACTCCAACAAAAACACGCTGGAGGAGGGCGAAGTGGAGCGGGACCTAGAACAGCTCGCCGCGGCTGCCTCCAAACTTAGTGTCGGGAACACTGGCACAACGACGGCGGGCGAAGAGGTGGAGATGCTGGATGGTGCAGACCAACAAGCAGACCAAGCTGCGTTGTCTGCAGATAAACCTGCAGCATAGCTGCTCGGCGTCCGCCGAGCTACATCGAACCCTCGAAGAGGGTAAGTACGACGTGGCTTTGGTTCAGGATCCATGGATCTCTGGAAGTAACCAGGTCTGTGGACTGAAGTCACGTCGTTTCCACGTTTTCTATTGTAAAACGGTATGTAGAACTCGTACTGCGGTCTTAGTTAAGAAAGACATTAATGCATATCTTCTTAATAACTACAGTAATGACGATCTCACAGTGGTGGCTTGCGAAGGAGATGAGGGCGAACCGATCATCGTTGCATCTGCATACCTGCCCCATGTAGACGACGCACCCCCAGCACACCTTTGCAGAATGGTGGAAGCAGCCTCTGAAAGGTGCTGGAAGGTGGTTATAGGCGCAGACGCAAACGCTCACCATACGGTGTGGGGAAGCAGGGACATTAATGAACGGGGTGAGTCACTTCTTCACTTTATTCTTACTTCCAAACTCGCTATTGCCAACAGAGGGGAGGATCCTACATACAAAGGTCCTACCTCTGAAAATGTACTCGACATATCTCTTTACACTGATTGTAACACAGTGGTAGATGAGTGGAGAGTGCTGGATCAGCCATCCCTCTCTGATCACTCTTACATCCATTTCTCTTTTAATACATCTCTGAATCGAAAAAGACTCTCATACAGGAATCCCAAGAAAACAAACTGGGAGCTGTATGGGGAACTTATGAAGGATAAATTTTCTCGGAAGTGTAAGACAGGGACGAGAGAGGACATTGAATACTCCCTCAAATATCTTGTAGATCTTTCAGTGAAGAATTTTGAAATAGCTTGCCCCCTTACTAGGCCCCGGTCTAAATCCAAGCCCCCCTGGTGGAACGAGGGGTTGGAGAAACTTAGGCGTGAGGCTAAGGAGATGTTCAAGTTGGCCAAGGTAGCTGACTGTGCTGAATGTTGGGGGGAATACAGAGATGTGCGCCGGCTATTCAAGGCTGCAAATAAGGCCGCTAAGAGGGACTCGTGGAAGGACTTCTGTGGCCGTATTGAGGGGGTCCCGGAACTGTCCAGGTTAAGGAAGCTGCTTGCAAGCTCAACAGCCTCGCCGGGGCTCATAAAGCGACAAAATGGCGAATGGACAGACAGCGCCAGAAGTTCTCTCGATGCTCTGCTGGAGGCGCATTTCCCGGAGAGCCGAGAGCCGGAATCGCGACAAACTCTGACCGAACAACACCACAGGATGCCCGTAAGAACAGGCCTCCTGACGAGGCAAAGACTATACTGGGCAATAGACTCGTTCGACCCGTACAAATCCCCGGGTAGGGACAAAATAATTCCGGCCATGATTTAAAAGGCAAAATACACCATTGCATCATGGCTACTGACCATCTACAGGGGATGCCTAGAACTGAACTATGTACCTGAACCCTGGAGAGTCGCAGAAGTCGTATTCATACCAAAAGCAGGTAGAAGCGGTCACTGCACGGCCAAGGACTACAGGCCGATCAGTCTGACATCATTTCTTCTAAAAATCCTAGAGAGGGTCATCGAATCGTGGATCAGAGAGAGCCCTAACAATTCTCTGTCCAGCGATCAACACGCATACACAAAGGGAAAGTCGGTGGAGACGGCCCTGTACTCGGTGGTGGGATCAATTGAGACGACACTGGAACGAAAAGAATACACGCTGGGAGCCTTTCTAGACATAGAGGGAGCCTTCAATAATGTGACAATTGAAGCCATTTTGAGGGAGCTCAACGAACTAGAGATATGCCCAGCAACGAGACGATGGATAGGGAGTGTGCTAGCCCGAAGGCTTATTGCCGTAGAATGGGCGGGGTCCTCAACTATCAGACAAACCAGCAGGGGTACACCGCAGGGAGGGGTACTGTCCCCACTGCTGTGGAACTTAGTGGTTAACAGACTACTTATAAAACTAAACGAGAAGAGGCTAAACACTACTGCGTACGCGGATGACCTCGTTATCCTAGTCGCAGGCCGCTGCAACAACATTTTGAGAGACCTCATGAAGCTAGCACTAAACGATGTATATGCTTGGGCCACCTCGGTGGGACTCTCAATCAACGCTCAAAAAACGGAACTTGTACTCTTCACTAGGAGGTACAATATTCCACCGATACCCCCCATAAGGCTAGGGGGAGACATCGTACCACTCAAAACACATGCGAAATACCTGGGATTAGTAATAGACAGTAAACTCTCCTGGAAGCTGAATATCGAAGAAAGAGTGAAGAAAGCTTATAGTGCTCTTTATGCCTGCAAGAAATTGCTGGGAAAAACATGGGGGCTAAGGCCTTCACTTACTCACTGGACATACACAGCCGTGGCCAGACCTATCCTTTTATACGGAGCTCTGGTATGGTGGACGGCGTTGAAAAAGAAGGCAAACTCAAGGATGCTGGAAAAGGTACAACGAGTCGCTGCACTTAGCGTCACAGGGGCTTTGAAGACCACTCCAAGCAAAGCCCTAGATGTGCTACTAAACTTACCACCCCTGGACCTTGAAGCTGCCTTTGCAGCAAAGAAAGCTGCAATGCGGCTCACTGCTTCGGGGCAATTAAAGAAGAGAAGCTATGGACATAGCTCTCTTGGCGAAGAATTCGCGGGGGAGCTTGACTATGTCACCCCACAGTCAAATCTAAGAAGACGTTTCAAAGCTACCATTGATACAGAACTCATGGAGCAAGTATCCCACCAGGGTCAAGTCTTCAATTTCTACACAGACGAATCGAAAATGGCGATGGGAGTATGAGCCGCTGCCTACTGCCACGAGCTCAATATAGAGCGACTCTTCAGACTACCTGATTACTGCAGTGTTTTTCAGGCTGAGATCTTCGCGGCAGGTGAAGCGGCAAAACTCGCACTAATGGCAGAAACTCGTAACAGCCTAATTAATATTTATATAGATAGCCAAGCAGCAATCAAAGCTCTAGTATCTGGTGTTATCAAATCCAAACTCGTGTTGGAGTCTAGGAACGCCCTCAACAGACTTGGAGAAAGCAGAAAAGTGCAAATTCTCTGGGTCCGTGCTCATACTGGAGTTGAGGGCAATGAGAAAGCGGACGAATTAGCTAAGGAAGGAGCTACCCTCCCTGAAATTTCGGATGAGGTGCCCTCTCCACTAGCATCCGTCAAGTACAATATAAATGAACAGCTTCTGAACAGATCTGCCGAACGAAGATGGCGCAATACCCCAACGTGCAGACACACGAAAATACTATGGAACTCGTACAAAAGGAAAGACACAGAATTCCTATTGAAACTTTCGCGAGCGGACTGCAGGATATTAGTTCAGGTTATTACTGGACATTGCCTGCTGGGTGCTCATCTGTTTAATATGAACTTAGCGCCCACAGACCTCTGTCGGAGGTGTCTGGAACCAGGGGCAAAGGAAACCGTGGAACACGTATTATGCCACTGCCCGGCTCTTGCGCGATCAAGACTTGGTTTCTTTGGCGAGCCTTGGCTGATTGATCTACAGTGTATGACTGAACAAAATCTGTCAACAATATTAAACTTCGCGAAGAAATCTAAAGTCTGTGGAAACTATATGCTCCGAGGCTAAACAGAAACGTTTCTCCAACATCGCATCAACATGTACTGGCAAAGCTAGGGACCCAGGGGGTCTATGCTCGGTCTTTAGGGCCACCCAGTTAAACCTAACCTAACCTAACCTAGCCCCACTACACCAATTTGACTTCAACACAGATTTTTTCCAAACTTTATTTACAAAATCCATTGTCTAACTGAATGTAAATCATCTTCCTCTTTAAAATGTACTTGCCCGTTTGTTGATACACGCAAAATTAAAGATTGCAACCCAAAAAATAAGAAGACAAACCAAATTTTTTTGGTGCAACAAAAAAAAAAACATACGTCGTCACCATATAGGAGTGTAGGTCTAACTCTTCTTCCTCCTAATCCCGGCAATGTGTAGGAGCTGCGCTGCTTCAACATTTGCATATAGCACGAGGAAAAGAGCCACTTTTATTTTTAATTTTGGGCGATTTTCAAGTACATTAAATATAAAATATCTACCAAACTCATAAAATGATATGAAAAGCTTGAAAAACATAAAACTAATCAAGTAAACTCAATATCAAGTAGAAATAGATATTGCATTTGTAGTCCTACCCTGTCTACATAACTTTTTGATCATCTTTTTCAGCAAAAATACTAATTTCTATGTACAATCAAATTCGTAGCCGTACTCAAAAATGTATGTAAATTTATTACAAAATAAAAAAATTCGTGCACATTAAGTAAAAACATAACCTAGTACATTTATTAAAGTTTCAAATATGAACTTTTCAAGCAATATAAAAATCCGAGCCGACGCCGCACAGTGTAACGTCCGCATACATGTCGTGGCCAAAAATAAAAGGAGAGGCCGTAGAGCAATGAAATTTGGCCTGGACGTTTATTTGAATAAAATTAGGAAATTTTAAAAAAATCTTGAAAATCCGTCGACTGCCACGCCCACCTCCCATATAACTTAACATGCCAAAATAGTGAGTTTTTTACCCAGGGACTTCAAATTCGGTTCACACCTTACTTTGAACTACTTAAGTCATAAAAATCTAAAATTGTAAAAATGCCACGCCTACTTTTTCTCTAAGTCCCCTCAAAGTTCGTAAAAAAACAAGTTTTTAACCCATGCATCAATAATTCAGGGCCAATAAAATTGGGTAAGTTTTAATACATTTGTAAAGCCCAAATACTGATTATTCATAATATATAAGCAACCGAAGTGAAGACTCCGCTCCCAAAAATATATGGTCCTCCAAAAACAGGAAAAATCGAAGGAAAAAATCACAATAATTGCATATTTTTTAATTTCGTTTTGTTTACTAGCGTGCATGCGAGCATGCTCAAAATAAATATTTTCAATTCAATTGAAAAATTTTACATAAATATAAAATCTACATTAAATAATTACAAATAATACTAATGATAAAATAAATATACGTTTTAGTCGCAATCACTTTTATGGGAAAAGTCTAATGACGAATCACTTGAAACAAAGTGGGTAAGGTCAATGTCTTCGAGGACTGTGTCTTTACCATCCTCAGTTTCTAAAATCTCTTAGTTTTATTCTAAAAAACCTTAATGGCTTTATCACGCTGTTGTTTTTTACTACATACACTCCGCTCAGCTGTAATCAATGGTTCCGATGATAAAAGCAAATGTATTATAAGGTCTTTTTTGCAGAGCTCTCTACAGTTTTCCATGTTTTTTCTAACCGAAACTTTCGAAACACTTTATGTTGAGCCTCGAGTGCCTCTTCGGTCAAAAAACCAATAGGTATACTGAAATATTTAATTATATAGCAACCATGAACTAGAATTTTATGAACAGTAACTGGCATGTAGAACCATGGATATTTTGCAATTTAAGTTTGTTTCTTTTAATAGTTTTCGAAAATTTATACCGTTTATTTTTCTACCGCTAGAGAATGTTCGTAAAATTAAGGAAAATATTGGTTTTTATAATTTCTGTAGCTATATTAAATACTCTTTTTTTTAATTATTATAATTAAATATAACAAATATAATTTAATTAAATTAAGGTATAATTTATAGAGCTCCCTAATAACCGCATTTGAAAAAACAATAAATTTCAACTGAATGCTTTTTTTCAAAATGCATTTAAAAAAAATTGGGGCAAGTTGGGGCAGAATTTTATATCTGATTATTATAGTACACAGTTTCGCCTATCATGTGCAATAAGTCCCAGGCCGGCCAAACCCGGCCATTTTTAGATATTTTCTACTGAATTTTAAAAAAAATTAATTTTTCTATCTTTTCTTAGAGGTTTTTTACATTTAGTGGTGTAAACGCAGTATAAGGCTTAGAGTATTTAAAATATATTTCCTCAATTTCAAAAATAATCAGCTTTTCAGAAAACGTATTACATACTAAATTTCCCCAGAAATAAATGAAATTACACTAGTTTAAAAACGGGCGAAAAAAAAATGAAATTTTCATGTTAAATTTAAATAATTTACAATCCTAAACTTTGAGAGCCCTAAAACACAAGAAGATGAGTGTCATTTAGTCTAAAACCTTTTGAGAGCTCATATGAAATCTGTTCCAAAGAATTTGCATAAAAATTTCTTTACATTCTCACAAAAGCTTTTTTCAATTTTGGCCGCTCACGTTACACTTTGCGCCGTGTTTCTTTGATAATTTTCTTGCATCATAGTGCCACTTTGTGTGCTCCCGTATTGTTGTTGGTAGCTTTCTGGTGAATTTCTCGAATTTGTTGAATTTCCTATTCCTGCCTAAGGTTTTTCGTTGGTAGCTTTTTGGTGAATTTCCCCAATTTGTTAAATTTCCTATACCTGCCTACTGGTGTATTTCCCCATCGCGGCGAGCCTTTTCGACGTCGACAGTTAGACCTACACTCCTACATGGCTTCACCAAGTATTACAGTATGAGAAACGAGCTAATAGGCAATTCAACAAAGCTAATAGGCAATTCACCAAATGCAACAACAACCAGACGGCATACCAGGCAATCCACCACGACGCCTCTTTGGGCAAGTACAAGCAGTTAGTTTTTTTTTTAGGGATTTTTCTTCATTTATAACCGGAGCAATTCAGATATTAGTGGTGTTCATGTAACAGCGCAAAGCATGCAAAACTGACAGTTGAATACTTTTATCTCACATATTGCATGAGCACACCTCATAAGCAGCTTGCGTGCAAAGTTGTAAAAAACATATAATCAGTACTGAAATTTGAGGAAAATCAAAACAAATTCCGAAATTGAGCATGAAAAGAAAATTTTTAAATAAATATTCAATTTAATATCTTTAAAAAACCTCAAAACAACGAGTCAACGAGTTTATGCGCTTTATACGCTCGCTTTGCGCTATCTAATCGTAGTGCAGAACGCGTAAAATTATTTTCATACAAAATTTGACAGTTGGTTTATGAGGGTGCAAAATTATGAGGTTTGCGCTATTACATGAATACCACTATTATATAGTTTTTTTAAGAATGATTATACCATTTTAAATTGTAGAATTTCTTTTAATATTTATTTTTTCTTTTTAGTATTAGAAAAATTCAAGTACTACAAAAAACTGATTTCCGAGTTTTTAGTCTTGTTTAATTTAGATGTGAGTGTGACATCCATGGAGAACAAATGATGCCAAATGGAACGAATCAATAGTGTAAATCGATGGTGAAAATAGTAACCGACTACAATTTGAACGTTTAGCTTTTAGAAATGAGACTTTCTGCCTGTCTGATTTTCAAAGGTATCCCTTCGTTCTAGGGTTTGTTATAAAATTCATAAATGCTGCTCTAAAACCAACATTTTTTATATACTTAGTGCAATTATTTATTTGGACTTATTTAAAGCGATAAAATGTAGAATCCAAATCTTAGAAAAGTGGCCGCGCCAAAAGGCGTTATTCGGAAAATGAAATTTACACCCAAAATTTAGATGGAGCTTGCACCAAAGACAGCATACATACTTCTTATATAATCGTTGAGATATTCTACAAAAATTGACTTAATCTGGCGATTTTTAAGGGTTCCTCCAGCACTACGGTCTGCCTCAAAAATCATATGAATTTTGTAAAGCTACAATCTTTCGTTATATTTTAGTGGAATGAGGAATTTAAGCTTTGTTTTAGCCTCCGATTCAAAAATATATAGCTGTTTATCTGTGTAGGGTATTCTATGGTCTGGTTCGCTTTACTATAACACCCTTACTTTTTTCATTTTGAAACATGAATTTTAAAAAAATATAAATTCCTTTAATGTCGAAATTATCTTGCTAAAAACAATTATTATTGCTTTTTATTTGTTTTTATTTTGTTTTAAGACTTCTTTTGAGTACTCGGTTCAGTATCGATAAAAGCTTTGTGCTTTGAGTATTTGTGCATCGCTGACGAAATCGTTCAATTTAAATGCAATATTGAATACAGATTTGCGAGGGTCGCAGATGCTCAAATGTATTCTAAAATGAAGGAACATCTCTACTTTGTTGTTTGCAACTTCAATTTTACCTAAAAAAGGGTCATACTATAATGTTATGGCATGTCTAAAAATCGCAAATTTTTCGACTTATTTTTGACAGTCAGCTGATTTTTACTCAACTTCACACCATTTGGAGCCATAAAGCATTTTGACAGGCTTTCCCATACTGTAATACTTGGTCTTCACTCAACGACTGCTCCTGCTATACTAACACTGTCAACATTGACATCTGACACTAGCCAGTCACTCAACTCGTTAAGGTGCGTTAACAGAGCCTACTCTCAGTTCAATACTTTATACCAGCGATGAGTTTAGTTTACCAGTTACGTGTACGAGTTAGCCCCTTCCTCCCCTATGTAAAAGATAAAAAGAAAATCTTAGATGCTGTGCATGGGTCAGAAAAGTACAAATTAAGGGTACCTGCATACGCGGTAACGCGCATTGCCGCAATGATAAAAATTGCTACTCTTCACACGGCGCGGCGCGTTATAGTTTAAGTATCGTTTCAACCATAGAATTTACCAATTACCCAGAAAAGGGTTAATATAAAACCCTTGGACACGAAAAAAAAAATTGTTTCCGCTTATTTCATATATTATCGTAGAGGTTTAAAATCGAATTAAAAATTTCCCTAAATCCCTTTTTGCCTTGGCAGATTATCCAAAAAAGGAAATTGTGCAACACTGACTACATAATAGTGGTATTCAAGCAGGGTCGGAAATAGATAGGTGCAAATTTTGCGCGCGCAAACTTTGTAATATTGCTTGAACAACCCTTAGCAAAGCGTGTGTAAAAATTTTGCGAAAACAGCTGGTTTCAATGTTTACTGTGGTGAAAGCAGAAGAAGAGAATATCGCGCATATTTTGCGCATCACACTAGGCGTGCAAAATTTCCGAGGCTGCGGAAACTATTTTTCATACAAAATAATTTGCGAGCTCGCGAAATGTCCGAGGGCGCAAATTTAGCGTACCTGCTGGAATACCGCTATTATTTTCATGGTTCGGAAACATTTGCGTTGGGTTGAAAAATTTCGTGCATACCCAAAGGGTGATTTTGCGCTTTTTATTCCGATTTTTGGTAAAAATTGTTCAACTTGAAGCGGCAAAACGGTATAAAAAAACGCTCAGATGCAGTTTGTGTGCTTGAAAAAGTTGTTAACGTTATATTTTTTCTATATTAAAATAAAAAAATTTCCAAAATGTTCTTATTGGTATGGGAGCTATGGGCCAAAAAAGTTAAAAAGGGGTTAAAAAATCGTAAAATTTGTGAAGTTTTTGCAATTTGTACCTACTAGATGGAGTTTTTTCGGGTCGGTTTGTACTAAAACTATATAAAATGAGTTCAGAGCTATAAATTGTGAAAGAAAGGAAATTAAAATATTGAACGGATTTCGAGATATAGCTATAAGCAAGTGAATAATTTAATTCTCGGTACCACTTTTTGAAGTCTATTTTAAAAAAAAGTAGAGGAGACTTGACAAAACTGAGTATGAGGCGTTGTTATACTCACCGAGCACTTTCAAAAACAGTCGTTAAATTTTTGTTTACAAAAATGTGTCGCACTGTGTAATCTGCAAATGTTTCAAAATGTAAGTCATTAAAATCTCGGGAAGCGACCAATAAAGCCATAAAAAGAAAAAGTGAGTATGTATATGTTTGCTAAAGGAGTTTTTGTGCGAATTCTGCAATCGTTCTCGGGAAAATTAGTTAAAATTTATCCTGCAATTTTTTATGAAATACCGCATGTTTTGGGCAATTTAAAAAAAATCTCGCTTTGTTAAAAAATTTATTTATGCATTTTTTTTTCTTATTCATATTATATATAAGGTTCTGTCAGAAATGAAACAGAAATGAAAAACTTCATACAAAAAACCACTTCAGAAAATTTCTGATTAATTTCTGAAGCGTTCTTTTTTTATGAAGTTTTTCATTTCTGACACAGTAAGAGGTAGCCCCTAAGATAATAAATCTACTTAGAACAAAAACTGAATGTGGAAAGTTTTAAAAATTGTTGGGACATTTCCGTACGTACGTACACATTTGTGACCATTGTCATTCAAGGAATTCCAATTAGAATGTTGACATAAAAACTGTTAAATTTAGAAATGTACCCGCGTAAAATAATTTATGTCACAAAGGTTAAAGAGAAACTAAAATGAAATGCATAATTGATCATTAAAAACATAAGCGAATAATGAGTATACACTAGCAATCATATGAATAGGTACACATTTCTTTTCTTAATTAATGTTTATTTTCACAAAAATTTGACGCTGGCAACTCTAGTTTCTTAAGTTATTTTATGCACAAGACTCTCTCCTTTGAATACATGAAGAAGAGGAATGTCAAAACTTGACAGTTAAACGCCTTTTCTAACATTTCCCCAAATGTACTCAAAAACGTGCTTTTGAAAGTGACTCAATAGAATAGGTACACCGAGAGAAAAAGGTAGTTATATTAACTGAAAAAGCAGGTTAAAATAACCGAGTTCACCGTTAATTCTTAGCTTATGTGTAGTAGCGGTCAATTCAACAGTACAAACACAGTCAATAAGGATATAACTACCTGATGGTTGATATAACTGTCTCGCGGTTAAATCAACTGTCACCAGCGACTGGGAAAAAAAATTTATTTTTTGCTTTGACTTTTTTTTATCTTCTTTCATTAATATTTTTTTTTTTATTAAATTATTATATTTTTTCTTTATTTATTTGTTTCTATTTAAATCTTTTTCTCTTTCATCTCTTTAAATTTTCTCGCCTCGGCCGAGCCTTGAACCGCAGACCTCCACTTCGCTGGGCGAACGTCTTAACCATTACGCTAAACGAACGAATTTAATATATTGGTCAAAATGCTCACTTGAGCTTATGGTTGCTCAAGTTTTGGGGAACGTGCTTAAGGAATTGTTTCACTCCCAAAATTTTTTGCTTGAAAATGAACCATTATAAAAAATTAAATAAATTAAAACCTTAAAAACTTAGGAGAAAATTTTTGTCTTCCAAAACAACTACACTCTGAACAAAAAAAAAAACTTTTTTGAGTAATTTTGTTTTATTCGACCTCTCTTATTCACTTTTGACATATGTTATGTGTTTTTCGAGCTTAAGGTCCCAGTAATTTTTATTAATTTTCGATATTTCGCCCTTCTCTGAAGAGCATCATCAGGAAATTTTTATTAAAAAATTATTAGTATTAGCATATTCCACTGTTTATAAAGACTTTAAAAGAGAGCAACAACAACAAAAAACAAAAAAACAAAAATTATACATTTAACATTTAATTCCAGCAAGCTGTTCGTTATATTTTTGGTCGTCAACTCACTGTAAAAAACTGTAATTAAAAAAAAAAATTCAGAAAAATTCCCGCTGCCAGCAGGGATAGAACCCCGAAGCTCACGGGTGTCGAGTCACAGCTTACACAACTGAGCTATCGCAAACTCCGGAGACGGTTGATCAGAATGCGAACTTATACGTCTAAGTGAACGAAAGCGAATTTGAACATAAAAAGTAACTGTTTTTCAACTGTTCATTTGACTGCCTTTTTCAGTGCATTTAACGCGGAATACAGTTTATTTGACCACTCTTACTTTAACTGTTCTAAGTAGTTGATTTTACTGTTGTTATTTCTCTCGGTGTACAGAGGATTGAAAATAAAAATAACAACTCAATTGCTTTATTTGAACAAAAATGTCATCCAGACAATATAAATTAATGGAAATCTGAATAGTTTTAATAATGAGTACTTCCTCCATGGTTCAAAATAACCTCATAAATCCTCTGAAGAATTAAATCATACAGCTGCCGTAAATAATTAATAGCCTCAATTAATGATTTTTTGTCTTCGAATTGCCTTCCCCACTCGTAAACTTTTCTTATAAGCCAGCCCCAAACGTTTTCAATGATATTTAAGTCAGGAGAGTACGGAGGCCACTCCAGTAAAGGATCTTTTTGGGTGTTTATCCAACTTTTAACCAATCGAGCGGTGTGAATTGGTGCATTGTCATGCTGAAAAGTCCAAGAGTCTCGACGACAAAAATTGCAGCTCGCTTACTCCCTAATAAGAGATTGCTCCCCACACCATAACTCCACCCTCACATCTATAAAATCGATTAAGGTAGTGCTCTTCTTTGCGTAGATCATGAAAATAAAAGCTTTAACCATCGGGTCCTTCCAAAATGAACTTTTTTTCATCAGAAAAAGCAACGCGATGCCACTCACTTTTCCACGTCATATGACTTTGAGCAAAAAGCAATCGTATTTCTTTTCGTGATGGGTTAAGTGGTGGTTTTTTCTTTATTTTTAGACGTTTGAGATTCTGAGGCCTACGAATAACGCGTCTAACAGTGCTTATACTGGCTTTGACTCCCGATTTTTGCCTGATTTTGTTCGCAGTGTCATGGGAATTTGATGCGTTCCTTATGATTAATCGCCTCTGAGCAGGTGAAATTGCATTCGGAATGCGACCTTTCATATTATTTCCGTAGGTACTCTCATTACGTACAAAATTAGCTACAACGTTGTGACTTCTGCCTATTTTTATAGCAATGGTGCGAAGAAAAAGGCCCTCATCTCTGTAAGCTTGAATTTTTCCTCTTTCTTCTGCATCTAATGCTTTTCCACGACCAAATTTTCTATAGAAATTAACAAAATTATTTCACTTTTACGAATAAATACAAAAACCATAATGTTACTTCTAAAATTTGCTAGAAAACGCAATTGTTAATGTTGTACATATTCTATTGATTCACTTTCAGAAGCAAGTTTTTGAGTTTTTGGGGAAATGGTAGAAAAGGCGAATAACTGTTTTGACATTCCTCTTCTTCATGTATTCAAAGGAGAGTCTTGTGCATAAAATAACTTAAGAAACAAGAGTTGCCAGCGTCAAATTTTTAAGAAAATAAACATTAATTAAGAAAGAAAATGGGTACCTATTCATATGATTGCTAGTGTAGTTATTGCTCTGTATAGTTCTTGCCTCATTGTTTTTGTGTATTGGCAAATCAAAATAGCTTGGTAGTTAATTAATTATCACGACTAAAATATTTATCAACTATACCACTCTTTAAGTGCTCGTACTTTACAAAATTCCAAATATATACAAATATATTGCAGCATTAACACATTTTCTTTCACTCATATTTAAGAGTCGTAATTATAAAAAGTTTTGGGGAGCATGGGAGGGTCTTGTTGCAGAGATATTACCAAAAACAGCATTCTATGACGTGTCTGATATTATCGATAATGAGTCTCCATTTTTAACATTTTTCTTCAAAGACATATAAGCTTGTAGCATTATTCTGCTCAAAATTTCAGATAATTGGAAAGAATTCGCTTCTGCATAGCTCCCTTTCTGAAGAAAAAAGCAACTAAAACTTTTTTACGTATATTGGATGGATAAAACGTATTCCATTTTGGTCTGCCCACACAACACAGTTAGTTAGATTGGAACATAACTTTGGAATCTGGATTCCACACCGAAAATTGATTCCAAGGAAACCAGTAACTAGAAATAGCGTGCGCTCTGAAAATTTGTTTTGTACTTATGTTAACATATATTTTAACTTATATATGCAGACACATCAATATTTGTTTTAGGAGAATTGTTTTTATATATCCAATAAGATTAGCGAAATATAGAAGTGATTCCAAAAATATTAGAGCACCTACCTGTTATCACCACCTCCTATAAAACATATTCTTTTTATTATCGAGTTTATTTAATAAAATTCAAGAATTCCGTTGGGACTTAATGATCAGCTGGTCTGTATTGTATTCATATAAACAATCACTAAGTCCCAATTTAGATTAGGAAACAATGCTCTGATTGATCGCTCAAAACTAAGGCGCCCTCGACACAGCGCATCATTCAGCACTGCAGCCGGTTTGCGCGTGCGTCTTTAAGAAAAAATATATCGAAAAGATGATATATGCCCAAAGCGGAAGAATATGGATGAAGAACTGGAACCGGATATATAATGAATGCACACGAGAAAAATATGTTGAATGAAACTTTTCAATAGGACTTTAAAAACTTCATTACAATGCATATGCAACTTTTGAAGAATTGCTATAAAAGTTTTGACCTCACCAAATTCGAAATTGACATTTTCCGAGAGGTGTTGGCTCTTCAACGGCCGCACGCAACTGAAATTTTACGATGCATATTTACAAGCACCTATAAACACACTCAAATTTTTTCTCAAACAATAGGCCACACCTCAAATATATTAAAATATTTAATTTTGCTCAGACTTTTAGTCAAACAGCCACAGATACCTATAAGAAATCCCTGAGATAATGGACAGCTGGAAATATTGAACGCTTTTGTTTACAGGAACTTTTCTAAATAATCAGGCCTTAACAGAGGGGGTATAAAAGAGTGATTTTCCCCGGGCCCGATTTTTCTGAAGGGGACTAAAATTGGCATGAGACTTTTTTATATATGATCAAACATTTTTATTAGGGGGTCCCGAAAAAATCCCACGGGCCACAAATTTCTCTCTGCAGGCCTGTAAATAAAGAACAAAACATTAAATTTTGCCAATACGAACAATCTGGATACAATGAACAGGACATGCAAAATTTAATTCACTGTATCCAGATTCGACTGTAATTCAGAAGGGTTAGTAGTTTTTGATGTGTAAGCATCTACAAGCTCGGTAGCGCACAATCCAATTTCGATACTATCATTAATACTCCATATAAAAAAATAAGACGTTTCTGATTGGATAAGAACGACTCTGTGTGAAATTCCGTGTGTCGTATGTTCGTTTGAATTGATTCCTACTTGCTACATTTTATACAGGGCTGCCCTTGACAAAATCGAAGAGCGTCAAAAATCGAGCCAAATTCATTAAAAAACAACCGAAGTATTTTTCTTCAGTAATTTAGGTTATATTTTCATCTTTTATATCATCTTTTATTTATATTTGAACAGTAAATTATATATGAAGACATGAGTTGATGAAGGAGTTATGATATATGCACATATATTTCGCAATTCATATATATCCAGTTCTAAATTAAGTGCTAAATAACAAGCGAAAAAGAATGGTGCGCTAAAATTCGCTCGCAAACGATTAACAATACGATCTTTCTCACATTCGCTCTTTTGTGATTGCACAGTCAGAAATACTTCAGCAAACAAGCAATCGCTAAAACATTAGCGGTATTCACTATCCAGTGCATTTGGCCGTGCATTTGAGCATGAGCAAAATATTTATGCTTTTTTGCTCTTTACACTAACAAAATGTACATGTATGCATATGCTCAGAATTTGGACAAATTCTTCGCCTAAGCCCAGTACAAAAATCAGATTCGTGCATGTGCATTTTTCGTTATTTTCAAAAAATCAACTTTCCAGTTGTCTTAGGGTAAATATTGATCTTTGACGATTATCGTTGTTCAAAGTTTAAACATCTTTGTTGTATTAAAATGGTGAGAGTTACTACACTTTCTGAGTAAATGAACCATAAAATAAGCTTTTGGCAATATCTAAGTATTATCTCCGATTAAAACTGGCCAACGCTTTAAGGTTCTGAATGCTTGCAACATCGATAATTATAAAACAATGAGCATCCCTAATCCTGCTTGATAAAATATGCACCGTGTGCTTCGAAAGTACACTCACTGTTTATTGCAAATGCAAAATAAAATTTGCAAATGCACATGCACTGGATAGTGAAAACCGCTATTGACTTTCTACGTACTTTGACACGAACGGTCTTTTTGCACGTTCGCAGTGGGTATTGATAAACTCAGATTAGTTGTAAAAAAGAGCGTATTTTAATCGTTCTACGCACCCTGCGAAAAAGAACTAATTCCAACAAAAAAGAGCCAATGCGCTAGTAGGTAAAATACTCAAATTTCGGCACTAAATAACCAAGTGTGGCAGTCCTGTTTTTTTATTAAAGCCTGAATTCCAATTGCGCAGGAGCTGCCTAACGTGAATTCCTGCAACCATGCAACACATGAAAACATATGGAACTAGTTCGAATCAATTTCCTGCACGCTCACGCACACGCACGAGTTCGAAAAATTGAATATTTCCTGCGCGTGAGCAGTATGACAGCTGAGTATAACAGTTGAAGAAAGGAATATAACAGTGTTGTAGAAACTATTGAGTACTTTTTTATGTTACTTGGTACTACGGACGTATCCTTTTCTTCCTTAATCAATTAATATGCATTAAATTATGTTTTCTTTTAAGCATCGGTCTCTATATTTATGATTTCTATAACTAATTTGCTAAGTAAAAGAGAATATTACATTCCGTCCACAGATAATAAGATGAGTACAAGAGTAGCTAAAAATGTACTGAGTCAAGTTCACACTCAAAACCGCAGCAATGACATGCCCATGCACACGCATTATTGGAATTTGAATTTTTCCTGCACCTCCTGCAGCAGGAAATTTCCTGCAGCTCCTGGGCTATTGGAATTTAGGCTTGACACAGCTGATTTGCATTTGGAATGGAAAAATAAATTACATTTAAAGGGCCCTCTCCAGCTCTGTCAGAAATGAAAAACTTCATATAAAAAAAAGCTTAAGAAATGCTGAAGGAATTTTTGTGTCAGAAATTTTCTGTTAACAGTCTCCAGTTTGTCAAAGAGTAGTTTCTGTTTTCGCTCCCTTTTTTGCTGTAAATAAAACACGGTAACACAGATTTTTCTGTTAGAAATATTAAATTTTCCGTTCTTTCTGAAAGGAATTTTGACAGCAAAGCCAAGTTCGAAAAAAATTAAATGGATTTAACAAGGTTCAATGTGTAATTTTCAGAAATGGATAAATGAAATCAATAATTTTCGATTATAAGAAACGTCTTGACATAAAATATATAGATATATAGATTGTCACTATTGCATTAAAAAATAAAATTATGCTACGTTTTTCCCTTTAAGGAATATTTAGAAAATTCCTGCTGAGATTCCTTACAGAGCTGGAGAGGGCCCTTAAAGTTGCAATTTTAAACGTTCCATGTTACACGTTAACCAGAAAAGTGAGATTATAACGGGTTGGCTGATAAGTCCCCGGTCTAACAAAGAAAAACTTATTTTTTTGTCAAAATTCGTTTTTATTATTCAACATAGTTCCCTTCAAGAGCGATACAACGATTATAACGACCTTCCAATTTTTTGATACCATTTTGGTAGTACTCCTTCGGTTTTGCCTAAAAAAAAGGCGTCAGTTTCGGCGATCACCTCTTCATTGCAGCCAAATTTTTTCCCTGCGAGCATCCTTTTGAGGTCTGAGAACAAGAAAAAGTCTCTGGGGCCAGATCTGGAGAATACGGTGGGTGGGGAAACAATTCGAAGCCTAATTCATGAATTTTTGCCATCGTTCTCAATGACTTGTGGCACGATGCGTTGTCTTGGTGGAACAACACTTTTTTCTTCTTCATATGGGGCCGTTTTGCCGCGATTTCGACCTTCAAACGCTCCAATAACGACATATAATAGTCACTGTTGATGGTTTTTCCCTTCTCAAGATAATCGATAAAAATTATTCCATGCTCATCCCAAAAAACAGAGGCCATTACTTTGCCAGCGGACTTTTGAGTCTTTCCACGCTTCGGAGACGGTTCACCGATCGCTGTCCACTCAGCCGACTGTCGATTGGACTCAGGAGTGTAGTGATAGAGCCAAGTTTCATCCATTGTCACATATCGACGCAAAAACTCGGGTGTATTGCGAGTTAACAGCTGCAAACACCGCTCAGAATTATCAACACGTTGTTGTTTTTGGTCAAATGTGAGCTCGCGCGGCACCCATTTTGCACAGAGCTTTTTCATATCCAAATATTGATGAATGATATGACCAACACGTTCCTTTCATATCTTTAAGGCCTCTGCTATCTCGATCAACTTCATTTTACGGTCATTCAAAATCATTTTGTGAATTTTATTGATATTTTCGTCGGTAACCACCTCTTTCGGGCGTCCACTGCGTTCACCGTCCTCCGTGCTCATTTCACCACGCTTGAATTTTGCATACCAATCAATTATTGTTGATTTTCCTGGGGCAGAGTCCGGAAACTCATTATCAAGCCAAGTTTTTGCTTCCACTGTTTTTTTTTTCCCTTCAGAAAACAGTATTTTATCAAAACACGAAATTCCTTTTTTTCCATTTTTTTCACAATAACAAAAGTTGCTTCACAAAAGACGCTCTATCTCACAAACTAATTGACTTACAGACGTCAAATTTTGACACGAATCATTTGAAGGTTGCCACTATATAAAAATAATATGCATTTAATACTAGCGACGCCATCTATGTGTCAGACCGGGGACTTATCAGCCAACCTGTTATAGCAAAACTGCAGGTTATCCTCTAAGCTCTAGAATGCGAATTCGTTTCAAATCGAAATTTTTTTGAAAAGGAATTATTCTAATTTTGAATGAGTGATTGAAAAGAAATGAATAAATTTCGAGGTTTTTATTCGAATTCAGATTCTAGGGCACGTCTGAATATTCATATTTTCCAAAAACAGGTAAATATTTATATTAATTAATATTGTAGAGAACAATTAGAAACATTGAATAAGATAAATGTATAGTTTTTTAAAAACTTTCCATTTTTTAATGAATCTTCCTTTAAATAGGAATTAACAATATGTATTCAAATCTTAGTTCTAAATAAAATTTAGCTACGCATAAAAAGTATAAAGTAGTATTTCGAAACGACGGGCCTCAATTCAAGAGATGGGCTGCTGATGGATGGCTTTTAGAGTATAAGTGCAAGTGAATGCACACCCTTATATCTTTTTTTAAGAGAATAACCACTCAAAAGATTAGTTTTAGTCCTTTTATTAATAACTCTTAATGCTAACACTGTATCCTAAAAATATCTCCTAACAATACTTGATAACTTCCCTAATTATCCTATTCAACCACTATAAAAGTCCACGCTCTAGTCTCCGTTGCCACTGGGTGAGTACTTGCGCTTCGAGTTGGGAATTTGGATACCAAGTGTCTTTCCATTCGTCGATATTCGATCTTTTATAAGCCGAAAGTGTCCATGGTGCATTCCAAACAATACTGGTGCTGATCGAAAGTCCTAGTAGATATTGCGTAAGTTGGCGTCGACTTGCATTGGTCATTAGTTGAAGTTGTTGTTGGCTTTCTTCCATTCGCTCGTTTGGACATAATGATATGTACATGTGTTTGGCTCTGCTTTCAGTAAGAATGTTGTTTATTGTTGTACTGCACTAGAATGCGAGCTCGATGTTTGACCTTCAATGTTGTTGCTTTCATTATCTCGCATTCTACCTTCATTTCACAGTCGTTTCGGCTATTTCTCTGGCGTAATGCAAGATTGTATTAAAAGCTGATTTGTTTGTTTTGGTGCAATATTTGGTCTTCGCTAGTGCTAATGCCCTAGTCGTTGCTTAATCGTTTGTGATTTCCATGAAGGATCGTATTACCGTTGTCGCGTCGAGCGAGCTGGCTGTTGTTGTTGTTGTTTCTGAATGCGAGCATAAGTTGTTTGATATATGTTAGCTCGCATTCCGCTTTCCTTTTCATGGTCGTTCGGGCTATTGCCCTGGCTTTGATGATGTAGTGGCTTTGGCTGTTTTATTTAGAATACCTGGTTGCACTTGTTGATAATAAATGATCAGGGGCAGATCAAAAGGGGCTGTGAGTAAATGTGACTCACAACATCCCTCCCCCTTTTATGGAGTCACGTCCATCGTGACGTAGAAATAGTCGGTCAGATATAAAAAGGAGGCTAATTATTTCTTTCGCCTTGTGATTTGTGAGAAGCATGATGAATTTTCGGTTGATATGAGACGGTCGTTTAACACTTCTGCTATACATAAAACGTTGTGCCGCGCTGCTTACTTATTGTTGGTTGTGTTATTGTGTTGGCGTGAGGGTGATTGCTGATATGTTATTCTGTAGTGCATTTCCATGCTTAACATATGCCCACTGATGCGATGAAAATTGATGATTCTTATATGTGTGGTGCATTAAATGTTTTGTTCTTCTGATGTGTTTACTTGCAGGAACTGATCCGAGGCGTATAACGTGTTGCGATGATTTAGTTTGATGGTGGCACATATGGATTTGGTTCTATTGGTTATTCAATTACTGGAACGTTTGTTTTCCATGTGACATAGAGCTCGATACTTAGTTTTTTCTTAATATAGCTGCTTTAATAATGAGTTATTATTTATGAAATTTTAAATATTTCTACTTTTTTCATTTAAACATATTTATTACTTGATACTACCACAACCCTTAGACCAATTGGCTTAAGTTTATACTTTTTTTTTGTACTTTTCTCCTAAATTCGCTTAGTTTTATATTACAATGATATCGTCACCCATTAGAGCCTAATTATTTAGATACATATTTTATTTATTTAACATTACGTGAATATTTTGAATCTCTTATTACTTTAATTGAATATACATTTGATCTTTTTATTATTAATCTTATTAATTTTCCATTTAATTCTACTGTTTTTTCTGTACTCCTTTTTTTCTGCCCACTTTCATTAGTTTTAATATTTCGAGGAGATGGATTCTTTCTTCCTCTGTTACTTCCGATCGATCTATCATATTTACTTTTATTCCCCAGCGTTTTATTAAATTTGCCAAAAATTGTCTATTAATTTTACTACTAAATTCCTCGAACATGTCTTTATTCGGTATGTATCTAGGCAAGTAAAAAAAAATCTCTGCAAATTTTAAAGTAAAAATTCCGCAATCTACACGATTTGTTTGTTGGGGACATTCTAGATAATCAGCAATCATTTCGTTTGAGTTATTATAATTTATGGCACTAAAAAAAAAACAATATATTTTCTGTCATTTATGCTTAGCTACGTGGTTTGAGGAAATCTTAAATATATATGACATTGAGTTTAACTATGATTAACAACCAGTGGTTATTATCACAAATTGGGAACATTTAACTTTCGATTTTATCCATATTAACATTTTTCATGATTGATTCTATTCTAAGCTTAGCAACCATGCTGACTAGTGACTTTTTAGCTGCTTTAATTCCTTCGTAAGTGAAGGGATTGAAAACATGCACTTTTTTAGTACTGCTTATATGTCCTTTTATGAGCCAATCTAGAAAAACGTTAATGTGGATTTCCGTTAGCCACTGATTGTTAATTAGTATTTCATACTCCCTTTGGGTAAGTATTATTAGCTGTTTTTGATTTTATATGTGCAGATTGCATTCCTTGTTATTTGTTTTACACAAAAATTTAAAAAGTTTGAAATCTTTTACGTAATTGTTCTGAAAATAGAAAGGAGAAGAAAAAAATTTTTAATGTTAAGTATACTTACACTTTTTTCGCCTTACTTCCGTCGATCGCCGAGCTTTGTGATCTACAGAAAAAACAAATATAAATGAATTAGTGGCAAAGGGTCCCTTATGCTTTTTCCGTTTTTACCTTTATAATATATTATTTTTGTCCTGACGAAATGCGCTTATGCATTTATTTATTTGTTTTTGTTTAATTTTTTTTTGGGATTTTCGATTTGAAAAAATGCTTAGTCAGGAAAAATAAAAAGAATAATTTGACGGTCGTCCAACCATTTTACGATTGACCAAGGTATTGCCCTAAACTTCTGAGGTATTTTCCGCATCTTTATAACGTTTGAGAATTGTTCTTATGCTATTTTTTCTTTGCATTTTAACACTATTCTTTTTGCATTCCGGTTTTATTTCTACTTTTACTGATCTTTGTCTAAGTATGACAAATACCCCCAGTAAGCTTGCAACTATTATCAGAAATAATGTGCAGCTTATGCAATATGAGACGTTGCGATGAAAAATTTGCTCTTTTTTATATGTTCTATTTTTAAAATTGTTGACTATTATGTCTTAAAAACAATGGAGGTATTTGGAATTGGATTTAGTAATTTGTTTTCTGGGTAATAGTATACATCCTCTATTACTGATTTTGAGTTAAAAATTTCTTCGCTACCGATCCTCACGCTGCAGTTTGAGAACGTGATAAGGGTATTTGATTTAATTGTTAAATTTCTCTTGTCACAATTTTGAAGTATTTTCAAATTTTTACTGTTTTTTAGAATTATTGTACCCTACTCTATATACTGAATGAACGTTTTATTATTAAATATGAAATTACAATTATTTTGAATAGTGCAGTGTTTACTTCTCTTTAACCCTTTAAAATTTGAATTTTCTTTGAAGGTGAAGATGGTTTGGTTTATTTTGGTAACAAATTCGTCCTTTTCCATGATTTCAAAAAACTCCTTGTTCGGTATTGGTGTAACTGAATTTACCTCCGTTTTTACCAGTGTTCTTGGGATCTTTATAACAATTATTATTGAATTTTGTGCGTACGTGAGTACCCCTACTCTTGCTAATTTTAATTTTACAAAATCAATTTTAAATGTTTCAATTTCTTCGGAGGTTAATATGCTAGGGTACATCAACCCATGTCTAGCTGCCGAGATGCTGTCCTGAATTAAATTAGTTTTCTCCTCTTTACTTTTTAATTTGTATAATTGGTCGTTGAACAATATGTGTTTTAATATGTTGATATTTGTCCGATACATTTCATTAAAAATCTTCCTGTCATGCTGTATAGCGCCTTTTAGCACCCCTAGCGTCTCATTGAAGTAACTATTTATTCTTATTTGTTCATTTAACCTTCCAATGGCGTTATGGCTATTTTCCGTTATCGTTTTCAGATGGTCTTCTATTTCTTTTCGATCGTCATCATCCATTACCTGGAATAACCAATTCGCGGCTGTGCCTATCGTGTTAATTTGGCCCCTCTTTGTGCGCGCCACCTTGAAGGGCATTATTGAATGCAGCTTAGATTTAATGGTTTTTACTTCGATCAATAGTAGAATCTTGTTTTGGACTTCTACATGCTCGAGTTGTTGTTGGATGGAATTAAGCATTTTGAAGATTTCCTCTGGGTGGATTATATGCAGAATTGTGAAAAAATCCTTAACGATTTCAGTGTAGAACATGTGGACTTCAATAAAGCCTTGTTGCTCGTTGATTGAAGATACCATCAGACCTGCTCGACTGGCTGTCATGAGTGATAGTATTAACGGGATGATCTGCAAAGGTATTGTTTTTTTTTGGCCCATTATGCCGATACCTTAAGTTTTGTACATTTTGCAGACTATGCAGTTTTTTTTTTTTATAAAGGTGGATTTTTATTGGTAAATTTTACCATTTAAGTTTTGTCACGTGAAAAATGGAATTGTACAATTTGCTAGCAATTTTTTCTGCGGATTATCATTTATACGGTAATCCTAAATTTTATCAGGAGTTGGCGCGTTACCTGCTGGAAGTTTACCGCTACTCCTGTAAATATTGATCTCTTGGCCCCATAATTGGTAGTGTTCTGGAGGTTCGCCTTCGAAGAACTTTTGAGGCTTTCATGAGGTTCCCTAAAAAGGATCATGGGCATGCCCAAAGGATGCGACTGGTTCACCATATAAGGTCTGTCCTTCACTGAAAATTTAAAACGTTTGGCATTTGGTTCTATGGTGGATGAATATGCGTTTGCGAAAGTCGATCTGGATAAACGAATACATTTGTTCGGTATATTCACTGATTTCTCTCTTAAACAGCGTTCGCTTTGGAGGACTAGATCCTATTTGGACTTTCCTTTTACTAGAAATTTTTGCCTATCCAAGTGTTTGGGAAAATATGGTAAATTAGCTATGGATGATTGTGCTCAGTGGTGATTTATATGTGTATGTGTGAATTGTAAATAAAGAAAAGAAAATTTTAACAAGAGCTTCATTGGCAATTAATTTTTTGTCTTTCAGAAAAAGTTAGCTTTAGCCTAGCGATCCTTTATTTTTCGTTTATAAACGCTTTTGTGTGCTCTCAGCACTTTGTAGATTGAACGGTATTGGGTGAAGCTACCCACAGCGTATGCTCGTTGTACGCGAATTTTTTTTACTATTTTTGGTATATTTAATTTTTTATTTTTTTCTGCGAGAGCTATGACGAGTGCGATAAATGCGCCCGCGCGGTTGATGTCGGCACCGCAGTGAATTATTAATTTTGACTCTTTGTTATTTATATCAGCTAAATCATTTGTTTTTTCAATATGCTTCCAAAAGTTCAGTAAAAATAAAAGGTGCGGGCTGGCCTTGTCTGGCCATTTTTTTAATTGCCAATGGAACACTATTTGTTTTTTTTACCAAGTTTCACATGATATAATTCAAATTCGCTATGACTCATATATTTTTTTGATGATACTTGTAGGGTTTTTATTCGTATTTCTTTGCATATAATCACATCATTCGCTTTTTTACCCCAATATTGGTAGCAACTTTCTTTTCTGCCTTCGTTAATGTTTGTTAACATGACTATGTTAAGACAATTTTCTTCCCAAACCATTTGCCACAAATCATGTATTGTGCTTTTCAGAGGGCCCTGTGTGGCAATGAAATTTTTCGGACAACCAACTACTTCCACGTAGTTTGCGTGGATGTAATATCAGCTACCTTCGCTTGAAATTTTAAGTTTTACTCTACTGTCATCAAAACATGGCACATCGGCATATCTGTTTTTTGAACTGTTTTGAAGGAAACTGGATATGCTACTTTCGGAATATTTTTGTCTTATCTGTTGGTACTCTTTCCTAAGCTTTTCTACTTCACATGCGGAAAATTGATATTTCTTTTTGTTTATATTATAAACTTTTCCTTGATTTTCATGACATAATTTCAGTAAATTTTTATGAAATATCTTTTCCTTACCTTTTATTTTTATTCCTACATTCAGTGATGTTGGGGTTGAAATGACTTCATAGGGTCCTTCCCAAATAGATGAGAATTATTCTTCCTATTCTGAATTTTTAACCACGATCTGTCTCCAATTTTAAACGTTTTGGTCCTGGTTATTTTATCGTAAAATGTTTTGGATTTCAATTTTGCCATTTTTAAATTCTTCCTTGCTATTTCATAGCTTCTCTGTATTTGGTATTTTAAAATTTTACTATAGTCATGGACATTGTACATTTGATTTGGCTTGCTTTTTAATTTTATGGGAATTTCGAACTCGAACCCAAAAAGTATTCTACTTGGTGTTTGCTTTGTTGTTGAATGTACCGTATTATTATGCACGTGCATTGCATGATGTAACCATTCGTCCCAATTGGTGCCATCCTCATTGACGAAAATTCGGAGTAATTCTGCAAGAGGTCAGTGACTCCGTTCAAGAGCTCCGTTGGCTTGGGGGTGGTATGGGGAAGTTTGCGATTTCTTGATGCCAAGAATTTTGCAAACTTCCTTAAACAATCTTGATGTCAAATTGGTACCCTTGTCGGTTACTAATACTTTAGGGATATTGAATTTGGAAATTATTTAATTGAAGAATGCTCTCGCCACAGTTGATGCTTCTGCGTCTGGAATGGCTATATAAATGAAGTATGAAGAAACAGAAAGTGGACCGACTATGTCCTTTAAAACCTTGTCGAATGGCCTATGTGGCGTATCTGTGATAGCCATAGGCATCTTTTCTATGCGTGAACTTTTATTTTTTTGACAAAATGTACATTCTTTAATACATCGTCTAATTTGACTTTGCATTCCCTCCCATTTATATTGTTTCCTATTTCTGAAATATGTTTTAAAAAACCCTTTATGGCCTGCTATTGGTGTGTCGTGAAAATTTTTCAAAATTGTTTGAATCTCCTCTTGGTTAGTTAGGAAAATCGCTGTGTCATCTAGTTTTGAGTTTAGAATAGTTTCATTCGTTGTGCTATTTTCGGTTGCCGCTTCTAAAATGTCTGACTGAGATCTGGTTACAACTGATATACTTTTGTTTGCTAAGGGAAGTCTGCTAAGTGCATCTGCATTTAGGCTATTTTTCCCTGGTTTGTAACTAATTTCAAAATCGTATTCTAGTAATTTTAAACGAAACCGCCCTAGTCGTGTATCCTGGTCTTTTAGATTTGAAAAACCTTTTAATGGTTTATGATCTGTATAAATTTTGAAATGTTTACCCAAGAGGTAAGTCCTAAAGTTTTTAACTGCCCAAATTATTGCCAAAAATTCTTTTTCTATTGTTGACTATCTCTTTTCAGTGGAACTGAGGGCCCCACTAGCATAATAAATTGGTAGGTCTTGTCCTAGTTCTTCTTGTGAAAGTACCGCTCCCAGTGCTTCATTACTTGCGTCGGTTGTTAGATTAAACGGCTCTTCAAAATCGTGGTATTGCAATATTTGGGGACTGGTAACTGCTTTTTTAAGCTGGTTCATGGCTTCTTGATAATCATCTTTCCATCTGAATTTTGCATCTTTTCTCTATAATTGTGCTAAAGGTAATGAAATGTTTGCTGCATTCGGAATAAATTTTTTATAATAATTATTATAATGATAATTATCATCGATTTCTTTTATGCCAGAAATTGCGCACTCTGCCAAAAGTTCCTTTGCCCACATTATTACTTCATTTCACTCAAAGTGAAGTCACCAGAGTCCCAATCGAGCATATGGTAGTTGTTTTTGAGCCAAATAGCTGATTTTTTCTCGGCATAGTTCAATAAATTGAAATTAAATGGTGACTTTATCAGAAAATGGATATATTTTTTATCACTGAAGCAAAAAGCGACTTCCTTAAAAATGAATTGATTATTAGTGAGTCGGAATCCTTGACAATCGAAGAAAAACAAATTTAGGCATTTTTCCTTTATCCGGGTTGTATTTTCGTGAACGAGTTTTTTGCTCAAAGGCCTATGATGAAATAAATAAAATGTGCTACAAATCAATGCTTTATATTATATTAAGTGTGCTTTACAAGTTCGCCAGTCATCGGTTTGTATGAAACGACCATGTATGAGAACACAATATGCCGAAGTGTTTGCTTTAATGTTTTCAAGAGTTTTGAACATTATACGAATATCGAGAGCACCTGTTTTAATTTCTTCATTTTGATGCGACGTGTCAATAACAATTATTGGACATTCTTTAAACTTTTTGCAGCATAAAAGTGGGTGTAACTCAATCATGTAATAACTTTGTTGAGACCTTGCATACATTTCATATAAGAAAGCATATCGATTACGAGACAAATTTAAATTTAAGTCATCGTATGGATATGAAACAGAGTTTAAATGTACTTTTAAATCGGTTAAGCTACAGTTTGTAAACTTTTCTCCATTCTCGAAAGCGATAAGAATAAAACGAGGACGTTCACTTTGTGTTCCTACTTTTATGTTCCACGAATGATTTGTTCTTTGAGGTAGCTCTGGATAAAAGTAACATTCCCAACTACGAAATGATATAGGTAAAGGAATATCCTCTTTAATAGTTGTATAGATTTTCAATTTGGCTGCATCGGATAATTGAATTTGAGGAACCTTCCAAGCAACATTTAAGAGCTTTAAGTTAATTTATCCTTTTCACTCTCTTCTGTACTATAGACAGACTTATCATTTGATCAAGAACGTAGCAAGATAAGCTCATGCTTTGAATTTATCATAATTTTATCAAAGTCTTCGGCAAAGCCCGTCAACATTTTTAGTGGTACGCAAAAATTCAAATAGCCATTATTTACAGCTAGTTTAATATTTTCTTCCAGAGACCAACCGGCATTTTCCTACATTGTACTTGTATTTTTGTTTAAGGATACAAGATTTTTTAAAGTAGAAGTTTGACCCAAGTACAGTGTGCGATCAATTTCCACACCATTCATTTCATAACGTATTACCTCAAATAGATATGCAATACAATTATTTCGAAATTATTTAATTTCGTATCTCATCATTGTTGTTTAAGGATTGCAAATATGGTTGATATGTGTGATATTCTTTCTTTGTAATAGACTCATCGAAGACGGGTTGTTCTCCAACTCTCAATATGTTACCCAATCGACACTTTCTTTGCTCGTAAAATTTGGTTTGGTATGCGAGCGCAATGGTATGAAGTTGGTTTGGCCAACAGACAGAAATCTTACTTCCAGCCGTACATCACAATTGACAGACATATGGGGTGACACACTACAATTGATTGTGGATTTCTATTGTGGACTTCTTTAAAACAGCTGATAATTAAAAATTAAAACACCAACAAAAACAATAAAAACATTTTGGTAGCATTTAGCCTCGATTTTATCTCAAAAGAATCCATGAAAATATCGTTTGTTTGTTATATAAATCCATACGATGGAATTAATTTCATGCATTTCGCATAAATTACTTGAAATTAGAAATTTAAACATCTGTTTTCCGATAAAATAATCGATATTTCGTTTAATTTTGTGCAACGTTGCCATATCAATCTATGAAGTCCACAATAAATCCTCCCTTCCAATGTAGTGTGAAGTCTATAAAAAGTCTATGATAGCCAAGGTAGACTTTGGAGAAATACCTATGTGTGTCACCTAGACTTCACACCATCATGGTGTAAAATACCTATGTCTGTCAGTGCTATAAGAAACGAAAACCAAATAGAAAGTTGCTGCTGTCCAAGCGCTCGATAGCTGCTCAATGAACGCGTTGCATTCTTATAGGGAGTATGGAAACGTCAAATGTTGTATCAACTTTGAGAGTATGTTAGTGAGAAAGAGAACACCCTCTAGTACTGGGCACTAGTTCATAGCTGGTGAGATTACTACTTACTAGCGACCACCTCTACTCACTTTGCCAACCCTAAGCAATGAATTTCATAATTTCGTTTTTTGTATGAAATGTCCGCAAATAGGGTCAATCGCCACCACATCGTTTACCGCGAACCAGTGAAAACGGTTCCCATAAAAGGGGTGGAGATATGAGTACCCATGAGAGGGGTGGTGATTTGAGAACCCATGAGAGGAGAGGTTATATGAGTACCCAGAATAAAAAAGTTAAAATAACTTCAATTTAAAATTTTTCTTAATTTTATTTTATTTTGCCAGTAAAAAAGAAACAAAATATAAAGAAGTCTTCAGTGACCAAAATCTAAAGAAATAATAATTAAAGTTCATATGTTCTCATTTTTATGTTTCTTGGAACTGGAGTTTTTAAAATGCCGTTCTTTCTGCAGCTGCAAGGCCTTTCTGAGTTGTTCTTCAGCTGATCCATTTCCCTTTAGGGTGAAAACACACCAAAGCCAACAAAACGTTTTTTGACGTACAGCCAAAAAACGCTTTTCGCGATAACCCACACCAACGCTAACAAATTTGTCGAACTCAAACAAAATCCAAGCCAACAGCTTTCTGCATGCTTTTTTGTCGAAGCTTCTGTTTTGCTCGTGTCGTTTTCTGTGTGCGTTGCGCCGTAAGCTTACATGAGATTATAGACGTCGCCGAGCATGCGCAACGTTTTGTCGAATTCGGTGTTGGTTGGCTGTATGGAGTGCCATGTATCAACGGCGTTCGAACAAATGCGTTGACCAACAAAATGTTGTGTCGTACTCGGTGTGTGTTGCTAGATAAAAAGCAATATACTTTTGTCGAATTCGACATGAAACGTTTTGTTAACTTTGGTGTGTTTTCAACCTTAGGCAATTAATTGCATCTGCAACAAAAGTAAAAAAAATTCTATTATTTTTAAATGAATGATTTATGCTTATTAAAATAACTCAGTTACCAACTAAGTTCGTTTGAAATTAGTTGTTTAAATTGCAATTGAATTGACTGCTGTGCATATTATTTTTGAATCAATCGATCAATCAATTAAAAAATTTATTTAAATATAACTGTCATTTGGATGAAATTCAAATACGTACCGAGCAAGACTCCATAGAAACTGCTTTAAGTTTTTAATGCAGCTTTGCCTTGGACGCCATCGACGTTATAGGCCAACACAACCGTGTTGGCCATAATATTTTTTAAGTTTTTTAAAATTCCACCTGGCGTAATATGGGCTTTAATTGTATCAATCTGAAAATAAATAAATAACAATTATCATTAGGTGGACATTCTCCTTTGAAATTGGAAGGAAATCTTTTTAATAATTTTCTCAGTTTTTAGTTCTTTAGTTCTTAGTTCGACACCTTTAGAACTGAACTGAAGGTCTATATCTATGTTGGTTCAACCCTCATTTGTGCGCAATATTTAACGAGTGAACATCGAACGGAGAGCCGAAATTTTTTTAAAAGCGAGCGGAAAATTAATTGAAAAAAGGAAGGAAAAATTTTGTTTTGGAACTAATAGAAGCTTATCGTAGTTTGTCGGCTTTTTGGCACTTTAAGTCAAAAGATTATAGTGACCGGAACTTAAAAAACGCTAGCTACGACACGCTTTTAATTAAACTCAAACAAAAATATCTAGAGACCACAAAAAAGAGTTAACGCAGACAATTAATAATCTTCGAACCTGTTATAGGAGGGAATTAAAAAAGATTTCGGCATTAGAAAGAAGTGGCGCTGGATATAGTCATCACCGAAATAATAGCGCATCTCCTTTGCACTCGAGTTTCGCTAAAAAAAAAATGAATATCATACGACATGTCATTATAGTCAAATTCAAGTTGGTACCTACCCAGCAAAGAAAGATACCAGAAGTATACTACTACATGCAAACTTTTATTGGCTTCACTAATACATGCATGCATCAAAAAACTTCCATTCATAGTGATGTTTATATATTATGCTGAACTGGGTACTTCTTTTGAGGAATTCGGATTTTATACGTCTCTAAGTAAAAAGCAATATGGCTCATTGCAGTGGAAAATTTTACCAAGCGTGAACGGAAGGTGTCGAAAGATAAACTGCAAATTAATAGTATAAATAATAAATAGTTAAAACGTTTATTAATAAAAATCACCAAATCCCGTAAAAAATTGTGTGCGAATTGGACCCTGCCATATTGAACCGGAAAGTACAAAAAGAAGCGTGCGTTTTGGTTATTCGAGGTTAGAATTGTGTTTTTTGTTTATAAAATTAAATGTTTTTAAATACAAATTTTTATTAAAGTATAATAACTTTTTAATTAAAATGAAAAAGAGAACGCTTTATACTTATAAGTGGCAGCTGAAGAAGAAATTTAAAAAAATGGAGCAAGTGGAAGAAACAACCCAATATGAAACTTCTCCCGGTGATCCAAACGACCAAGAAAGGGCTAGCTCTAGCGCACCATTAGTGGAGGAAATGAGAGAAGAGCTGAAATTGAGTGATAATGTTGCTTTGAATCCAACTGCCAGCACGACGCACGTTTATGAAAAAACACCAATCTGTGCTGAGCTGAAGAGTTGGGCCGTTAGAAATAATGTACCCTTAAATACAACAACCGATTTGTTGAAAAGTTTGGCCAGAAGTGGTATAAGTGGTCTTCCTTCTACTGCTAGGACACTCCTAGGTGGACATATGTGTTAAAGTGCCTAACATAAGGGAAATGCCACCTGGAGAATTTTGCTACTATGGCATTCAAGACCACTTTACCAAAAATTCGTGCGACACCTTTGAAGCCGTTGATAACATTTCGTTAGACATCGGAATAGATGGACTGGCGTTATTTAAGAGTTCGCGGCACGTTCTTTGGCCAATACTGGGCTCAGTTGTTGGTTTCCCTTGCAAACCACCATTTGTTGTAGGATGTTTTTCAGGAACAGGAAAACCAAAAAATGTGAACGACTTTTTGAGGGAGTTCGTAAATGAAGTTAAAAGTTTGGAAAAAAAGGCTTAGTCATTGGTTCGAGTGTAAAAAATTTTCAAATAAGACTTTTCACTTGCGATTCACCAGCACGTGCCTTTGTTACAGGCGTTCAATATCACACAGGGAAAAATAGCTGTCCTAAATGCTCTCAAAAAGGTGTTTATTTAAATAACAGGATCAGTTTTTCAAAGAGTATTGGCAAAATTAGAACGGATGAAATGTTCAGGTTAAGAGAGGATATAAGCCATCACACAAACTGCTTTAGAGATGAAATTAATATCCTTGAATCGATTGGTGTAAAAATGATCACACAATTTCCAATCGATGCAATGCATTTAATTGATCTGGGAGTCACTAAGAAATGGCTAGGCTTAGCGCTGAACAAAACGAACACGGATGTAATGGATAGAAAAACTTGATTACCTGGCTAGTTTTGTTCCTTCTGAGTTCGGAAGGTCTTGTCGTTCGTTGAAAGACATTAATATTTGGAAGGCAACGGAGTTTAGGCAGTTTTTATTATACGCTGGGATATATGTCCTGAAAGATTGTGTCAGTGAAGATTTATATAATAACTTTTTGTTATTACATACAGCTGTTAGACTGCTTTCGTGTCCAAAAAACTTGTTTATCTGAGCTTCATGTTGCCCAAGAAATTTTTGGAAGAGTTCGTTGGAGCATTTGGAAATATTTTTGGTGAACATTTGATAAGTTTTAACATACATGGTCTGCTGCATTTAAGCGAGTGTGTGAGGTTGTATGGGCCATTAGATAATTTTTCAGCTTTTAAATTTGAGACTTTTATGCAGCATTTGAAAAAAGTAGTTCGAAAACCAAATCAAGTGCTTCAGCAAATTTTTTATAGGAACAATGAGAGAAGTAGTATTAAAGAGAAGCCAAAAAGTGAAAAGTCATTTAAATTTGATGTCACTATTTTCAAGGAAAAAGATTCTTTTTGCTTTATAAAAAATAAAGGACCTTTCAAGATAGTAGCGATTGGTACCCAAAATGAGTCTAGGACTTTTTGGGGGTATCCGTTAAAAAATATCGGCAGCTACTTTGAGTATCCTTTGAATTCTTTAGAGGCATTAGGGATTTCCCTTGTGAAATGTGACAATGACAAAGGTATTTAATTTCGAATTCCACCAAAATATTTAATCTTAAAATAAAATCTCTGTTACAGAAAATCAGGAAACGAATGACTTAATATTGAGTCTCCCAAACAATTTTATTTTTGAACCGGATGATGCTACTCAGCCCACAACGAGCTCAAACGAAGTTTTTCCATCGCCCAATAATCAAAATGGTATGAAAGTAATTTAGATTTTACTATTTCTTATCCCTATCTGCTTCGAATTTTAACCTTCCATTTAGTACTATTATTTAGGACTTTTAACGATAGGTGATGGTCTCTTTTTAACAATGCGACGTTTTTAATTGTTTCGATCAATTATTTAGGTGCTGGAATAAGTTTTATTCAGACAGAAAAAGTGCTATAACTTTTTGAACAACCTCCAATATTGAAAAATTTGTATTTCTCTTAATACTTTGTTATATTTGCTCTTGAAATGTGCAAAAATTGCAAATTACATTTATTTTCCCTCTTCAAAAATTCCAATTTTGAACTTCTTCCTACACATCTACACTACTCAAAAAAATTTGAAATAAATGGATTTTCTTTACAAAAATTTTAATACATTCTGTTCTTAAAACATTCATCTACCGAACTCCATTTAAATAAACAAATTACCCTGTACGAATGGTCGTAACTGTAGAAATAGGTAGGACCTTAACTCAATAGTTGCACAACAGCTTAATCTGCTTAATTCACCCACTTAAATATAACATTCGCATATCATCTGTATTTTTTTGATACACTATGGCGGTGTAAACTTTATATATTTTTATTTCAGAAATTACACAGTTGCTGCATACAGTAATAGACAATCAAAATAATATGCAGCAGACTTTTATGCAATTTTTAAAGGGTATGCAAGAGCAAATATCAGCAATTAAAAAATTTTGTGATACCCAATCCAATGTGGATAAAATTATGCGAGAAAATTTAGTTATATCCAAAGAAACATTCAAAACAGTAAAAAAAACTGTTTGGCGAAGGCCTTTCACGTTTAGAGGAAGAAATGGGCAGTTTGTTACCTATTTCCACCACACATGAAATGCAGCAGCTTGAGAACAAACTTCAAGAGCCAGAGAACGAAGCCGCAATAGTAAGTTCCAGGGACCCCAAATAATAATTATTTTTGAATTTTGAATTTTAAAAATCAATATGAAATAAATTATATTTTAAAAATTAGTATTGAGTGTTATTCAAATCAAAATATTCCTTTATATGAAAAAGATTTAACTTTTATCTTATTTTTAGAAAACATATTTGATTAGCCGAAAAGGAAATCAGCCCCTTGACGTGCTGTTTCGCAACCTGGCTACGGACGAGTTCCTGGACGCTTTCAATTGGGACGGTCGTTGCGGAAAACAAGCACTCAAAAATGCTAAGCTTTTTGGACAAGTTTTTATGGGTAATTCGATTTACGTTTAATTTTAGTCTTGGTCTGTTCAAAGAAAAAATTTTCAGAAGTTTATTGCAATCTTTCGAAGAAGGACTTTGAAGGGCAGGTCCGGAAATCAATTGAGCTGGCCCATAATAGATCAAAGCAAAAGCGCATTAAGCAGCAAACGTCGCTCTAATTTTTTTTATTATTTTTAGAATTAAATTTTTCATTTTATTATTTTTCGTATATGAAGTTTGGGTCTTTTGTTTTGGTTTTCTTTTCTTTTTTTCCACAATAGAAATAAGATCATATGAGGCTATAAAAGTAGACTGAAATGTGGAATTTTTGACTTTTTAATCATATATATATATATATATATTATATATATATATATATATATATATATATATTATAAATATAAGATAGAGAAAGATGAATTTTGAAAAAACTTTAAAACCTATATGAAGTAAGCAAAGAAACATTCGAAACTTAAATTTGATATTCAATACAGAAACATAATTTTTTTAGTTTCTACACTTTAAAAACGAATATACAAAAGTTACTTTTAAAGAAGAGAGAAAACAAAGTGATCAATATGTACAACATATATTGCCTATATACTATACTTTACTAGAAAAGAAGCATAAAAATCCTTCCAATGCAATGTGTTCTAAAAACTAATTTTAAAAATGTTATGAAATATGCTGTGAAAGCACTTTTTACTTTTTTTGTTGTATTTTTATATATTATATTTTTAATAAAAAAAAATTACAAAAATTTATAGTCTTTTTGAATTCGAAAGGAAAGCCATTAAAACCGTTTTTAAAGATTTGTTTTATGCGTGTTTTTAAAACTCGAAATACCAGTTTAAAACACCATTAATACATATTAAAAACGCATTCTAAACGTAATACCAATCCATATAGAAGGCGTAAAATACCTCTATTTGACAAATAAATACTTGTTTTTGACGCAGATGATAACCGTTTTTGTCACCATTTTTCCATGTTCAGTACTCGTTCTAAACGAAATTCCGGAGAAAGAAGGCGACGGCTGCTACATGTATTCAAACGAAGCAAGTATAAATCTCAATTTTCCCATTTACGTTTAACTGAGACAATACGCTTATCGATACGCATATCAAAGGGGTTTAATACGCGTACTTGCTTTGCTGGGTAATAATACACGCTCAAAGTTGATACAACATTTGACGTGTCTATACCGCTCATTACGCATGCGGCGAAAAATTTCATTTGGCTTTCGCGTAAGCATTTTAAATCATTTTTTCTCGTTTGTGCATTAATTGCACTGAGAGGATAACACCTAAATCAGAGTCCGACGTTTTTTCACTTTTGAAGAAGTAATTGGTAAAAGTATTTCAGATGTTATGAAATCATGTGTTTTTATACCCGACACACTATGTGTCGAGGGTATATTGCGTTTGTGTGGTTGTGTGTAACACCCAGAATGAGTCAAGATAGACCATACAAAATATATATAGAAATGATCAGTATCACCAGGAGATTCGATTTAAACATGCCCATCCGTCTGTCCGTCTGTTTGTATACAGTTTTCTTATCGAAAGAGTTGAGCTATCGTGACGAAATTTGGTATGCCAACTCACAGGCACTTGAGTAGGCACAAGTTCGAGAATGGACCCAATCGGAACATATTTAGGGGTACCTCCAGTACTAGGGTGTGTTACGAAAATCACAGAAACTGCTCTTAAATCGAAGTTTTTCGAGAAATTTTGATAAAATTCGATATTTGAACATGTTTAAAGGAAAGCAATATGATTTAAAAAATTTGGAAAAGTGGGCGTGGCAGAAGAGCATTTTTTGAAAATTGCCTCCTACACCCGAAATGCAAATGGGACTTGAACGAAATTTGGCACTTATGCATCCTTTGTTGCCTATAACTAGTGTCCGACCGAAGGTTCGATTTCGGCCAAAAAACTGAGTTTCAGCCATAGTTTCGGTTTCGGCTAGCACCGAAACTAAAGTAATTAAACCAGCTGATTTGAATTATACGTTGCGGCTATTTTAAAATACCTGCCACTCATCGAGCATATGTTATGTATGATACCATATGGTATCGATTATAATCAATATATATTCACACTTGCATTATTTTCGACATCATAAGCTGGCACGCCGTCATTTCTGATATGAGTTGAACATTTTTACGATTTAATTGCTTTTTTATCCTTATGAAGTGGAACTATATAGCCTTTTTGAAGTTGGTATGACCTACAAGAAATTTCGTACTAATCTCAAATCATCTCCTGCATTTTCTTATTAATTAAGGTAAAAATATTAGTGTCCGACCGAAGGTTCGGGTTCGGTTTCGGCCGAAACTGAGTTAGCAGCCGAAGATTCGGTTTCGGCAAAAAATCTTGTTTCGGTCGAAAACTACCTATTACATCCTCTCCAAATTTTTTCTTGATAGGTCCATTATTAAGGGTACCTATAGTAATAGGGTCTGTCACAAAAATCTCAAAACTGACCCAAAATCAGACTTTTTCGAAATATTTCAATAAAACTTAGAATTTGAGCGTATATCTTATCTTCCGATTAAAATTTAAAAAAATTGGAAAAGTGGGCATGACAAAGGGACGATTTTCATAAAGAAATTTAGCAAAAGTCGGTATATGTGGCCACTAATCTCCTTAAACACCTCTTGATATTAAAAATTATTTGAACATGTGTGTATGTGTCGGGTGTTCTATTGTCAGGGGGGTCACTCTGTATCGCGTTTCGAAAAGCAATGCGATCCGAAAGTCAAATGCGATTCGAAGGCAAATCGGCACTCGGTTGCGCTTTCGTATTTGCTTTCGTAAAACTTCACGAAAAGAAGCAACACTCGTCTTGAAATTTCAAAACTATGTTATGCAAACTGCTGTCAAAAAATTTCAAGTGAGAGTGAATGAAAAGTATACTTTATTTGTTTTGTTTTTAGTCGTTTTGCAAGTTAATGTTGGGAAATTCCACGCAGAACGGTTCTAAAGCTGACACCCGTTTCAGCCATATTGACCAGATATTAGGTAATATCATTGATCAACTGTTAAAAGTTTTCATACCCAACGGGAATATACGTAATACATGAACTTTGTAATTTAACGATTCATTTATAAACTCAAAGAAGTGGAACTATGCATTACCAGGTAATCGGAACCGTAAGGAGTAGAAGGTTTTTGTTATATATTCTACGAACAACAATCAAATTGACATGTGCTTACAGTTTCAATTACAATGGTAATGCACGATTTCCCTAGGACATCGCTGTACAAATATTCATTGCTAACGTAATTATAAATTTATGAGAATCACATCCCGCTTGCTTTAAATATTTTGAGCTAAAACCTAAAAAAAAGTGATAGTAACGGGTTTGACTAAATGGAATTACCCTGTTGCAAATTGCAACATTTTCTCTGCAAGTTACAATTATAGATCGCAGGTCAAATATGTACTTCAAAACTTTGCGCAGCACCGAATCCTCCATTGAGAGCAATTGTACTAGATTATATTCCAACCGATTCAGACAATAGTGTTGCGATTGCCCTCCTCCGGTGTTAGGAATGCTCCTAATCTTAATCTTGCCCTCAAATGGTTTTTGTAGTCTATCCACTCTTTGAATTCTTATTATTATTTGTACACATATTAAAACATATTAAGCAAAAACTTATCGCACATGTACAGCAAGAGTGTCACAACTCCAAATTTTTCAAATTGGGTTTAATGCAAGAAATCTGTTCACGGGTCACCTGTCTACCCAATCACACACTCATAGTTGCGTTTTTGTTATTACAAATTAGCGCAAAAACAGTTATGTATGTCGGTCTCTTCGTCATACAAATGTACCCAGACTGCATCGGTTAATGTGCGTTTTCTGAAAAATTCCAAATTTTGAGTTGTCACGCTCTTGTTACATGTGCGATATATCTAAATTTTTTGAATTACATCACAAGCAGGTGGACCAGCGACATTTAAGTCCGTTTACCATTTTTAAAAAAGATTTTTAGCTACTGCTCTCCCTTGCCCAAATAGGAATACGTTTTAATAATTTCAAAGATAATTTCAAATTGATCTGCCTGAGTGTACGCGTTTTCACTTTAAGTGTCCCTGCAAAATAATTTTTTTAAAATAAAAATACTTACCTCGTTAAAAATTTGATTTTAACTTGCAATTTATTTCATTTGCGTACGGTCAACAGCTATCGCAATCAATTTGCTACTTTCGAATGACTTTGACATTTCCTTCGCGTTTCAGAGTACTTAAAATGCGAAAACGCGAAAGGGGAAAAATTGAAATGCGTAAATCGGGTAACATAGTACTGAATGCCCGAATTCGCGAGATATGTGATACGAAACGCGATACAGAGTGACCCCCTAGGCTCGCTTGACTATAGCACCCTTACTTGTTCATATTTGCTACCATTTCATTACCACGATAGCACGTCGTTGAATTTTCTACGACAAAAATCTTTGACTTTACGATAAATGTCGTTGGACCAACGTCTTTAATAAAAAAAGGAATTTTTGATTCTGCGACACAATCTTCGTTCAATGTTCTACGACAACAATCGTCGATTTTATGATAAATGTCGTTGGATCTACGTCTGAAAAAAAGGCATCGTTGATTTTACGTGGTACCCTGTCGATTACTGATACCTTCTCATGGGGATTTTTATGTCTTTGTGGCTATGTGGCTTTCCTTTCAGAATATCTTCATCTTCTTCTGTATTACCATTAGTACCATCTCTTCTAGTACCACAAAAACTATCCTCGACATCCTTCTCGAATTTAACTTCTTTATTACTATTTTTACCACAAAACTTATCCTCGAACTCCTCGTCGAACTCGTACTCCAATTCATTAGACTTTTTATTCACAACATCCCCACCGCTAGATAGTCCATTCTTATCCTTAAGTCCTTTTTTATGAATTTTCTTATCGTCCAACACTATTTTCTCGCAAATCGGTGCCACTTTCGCTTCCATCGCTTTGACCGTAACTACCTCTACAATACAAATCTTGAGCCAATATTACCAAGCACATTTTAAAAAAATTTAGCATTAAAATCTTCTTCTACTTCCAGGGCTGTGAGAACATTTAACAGCTGATTAGATCGTTATTTTTAAAAACGGATTCTATAAAGAGCCATTGTAACGATTGTTTCGTACTCCAAATTGTTGCCCTGTGACTACAAAGCTTTTAGTCCTGTCTATCGCATTGTGTTATTTCCAAAACTACATTTTTTTGGAAACTTATTTCTTTGAATTTTTCCAAACAGCTGGTTTTTGAAAACCGAACTCAAACTAGATATCATATTTAAACGCAGTGCCGAGGTGATTTAAAATATTTTTAAAATTTTTTTAAAAATTGGAATGGTTAAAACCAAAGCGGATTTTTATATAAAAAAATTGTTAAATATGCTTGGTAATATTGGCCCTTATCGATGTTGGTAACGACAAGTTGAAGTAACTCCTACTATATTTATACGTTAAACCTTAATCCTAGTCCACAAAGGAAGTGAAATGAGCTGAAGGAATTTTTTCCCATATAAAATTTATGGTAGATATTTCTTCGCGAAATGAAGAGGAATGCAAAAGAAAAATAATTCCTTTTTGTTGTCCACAAAAGAAGAGATATGCAAACGAAAACTTGACAGTTGGCGATTTGAATTTTTAGCTACAAGTGGCAGCATAGCATGCGTTTTTTTTTTACGATTTATTAAACAAGTTTAATAGATCGAAAAGAAAACGCGAGATCATTTTATTTTATTAATTCAAACAGGTTAAAATTCTTTTTAAAAGTATTAAATTAAATTTTGCACAATAAGCGTAATCAGCTGTCTTTAAATCGAAATTGGCAGCAGATTGACACTATGGGAACTGTTAAAATTCCTCTTACTAAAAATATATTTTTTTAACCAAAATTGCTTATAAGAATATCGCGAATAGTGAAGTCACCGTTTATACGGCAACCGACATTAGTTGATTTTAGCGCTACATGACGGCCAAAACGAAATGAAATGGTAGCACACATGAAAAACATATGATTTCATAGCACCAGGAATGCTTTAACCAATTAGTTTTTCAAAAGTGAAAAAATTTCAGTCTCTGATTCAAGTATTATCCATATGCAGCGGTTGGTTTCCTTTCCGTTCTCCATCTTATTTGTTAGTTATTTGAATTCATATTAAACAAAAGCGCTGCCTGATCGTCAAAAATAGAGAAATCAGCGAAAAATGTGGTATCACCTCTCATGTTTATTACGAATAGTCTCACTATTCACGAATAACTTTCGTGAATTAGCTATTCGTGAATAAGACCGTTTATACAGTCAAATTCGCTTTTCGCGATATTCTTATTCGCGAATAAGGCGTACGTATATATAAACGTAGTATCTGATTGACTAAGAGCCAATTTCACCAAAGGCATTTAAGTTTAAGTACCGATTGGCACTTAAGTACGCATTTAATTTCAGCCCGTTTCATCAAATAAAAAATTTAGTTACGCGGAAGTACGGCAGCACCTTTTATTTTTAGTGCAACACCGTCGTAATCAGCTATTTAAAACATAAAAAATAAGACATGGAGTCCCACACTAAAAAATTTTCAGAAGAAGATATAGATTTACTTCTTGCGTGCGTTCAAAGCAAGAAGTCTATAATTGCGTGCAAACAAATTGATAAAGTTAACGCAAGAGCTAAGGACATGATAAATAAAAACGCGTTTCCAATACATAAATAGTTTTCTTTTTAAATCAGCTGTTTCCATTACGACAACACAGAGTTGCATAAACTCTACTTAAGTGCCCGATTGGATCACTTAAGTTCGACTTGCCATTTAGGTTGATGAAAAAGAAAATCTGTACTTAAACAACGTTTTTTACTTAAGTATGCTTGGTGAAATTGGCTCTTAGCTCTGAATGCATAATCTCTTCAATTTTCTCAATGTCAATATTTTCTCCACTAACAGAGTTACCTCCTTGTTCATAGCTAGTCCATTAGGAAATACTATAAACGCGTCGTGTGATACTGAACTTGAACATAGAGTATTAAAGGTTTGGGGGCTATTTATAATCAGGTTCCTACAGGGTTCTTTATTTTGGCTATTTAACCATTTGTTTATTTCATTCGTCAAACTAAATAAATTTTCCTTTAAAATTGCGGAGATATGTAACACAAGAGCAGTTAGCTACGAACCATCAAAGCGAAACCACCTGTGCGCGTAAAGTTTCAATTGTTTACCGCAAAAACAAAAAGATTAAAAAAAAAAAAAAAAAAAAGCAATAGTAAAGCAATCAAAAAAAAAAAAAAAAATACCAGCTAAATAGTAAACATAGCTTCATATCTACCTGCTGCAGGGGCAGCACATTCCTCTGCAAGAATGAGGGCAAAACGTAAACGCAAACCAGCCGAGGCGAATACAGCCTCAAATTGGAATGCAAAAAAAAAAAATGATCAGGCAAAATTACTATCAGCCACTGCAAACGATTGACGATAACGAAATAAGTGACGATGATGAGACTACTAATAATGATGTGACCACGCAAAAGGTGCATGTCCCTCCAATAACAATATTAAAACGCTCAACTGATGACATACATAGCTATTGCAAAGAGTGCGGATTTGAGAACTATGCCATTAGGAAAATATCGTTTGGTCACAAATTGTTCTGTGAAGACCAAGGCAATTTTCAAACCATGATTAAGCTACTTGCGTCCAAAAGTGTCGAATTTTTCACAGATCTAAGATGAAAGGCCGTTAAAAGTTGTCCTGACAGGACTTGATGTTGTCGAAGAAGGGGAACTCAAACAAGACCTCATCGCTGCCGGTTTAGAATGTACTTCCGTCAAACTGGTACACCGTAAATTAGAATACAATCGTAAATTATATTGTATATTGTTTACCTGAAGAAAGGAACTATCACAATGAAAACCCTAAGAGAGAGGTACTCAAGTTTAAATCATCTGCGAATAAAATGGGACTATAAGACCAAAAACCCAAATAAAATCACCCAATGCTATAAATGTCAAATGTTTGGACATGGATCGGACAACTGTAGGGTGAAAAGTTTCTGCGCAAAGTGCGCCGGAAATCACGAGACCAAAAACTGCAACTCTAGTATACGGAAATGTGCTAACTGCCATGGAGAGCATCCAGCAACGGATATGAAATGCCCAAATAGAGTCACCTACTTAAAGAGAATCGAAAGGCTACCAAAACGCAGCATCAGAGAGACACAGCTGATCAAGCAAAATGCCGTCTCAAGCTCGCCAAGGTAAACAATAACTTATCCTTTGCAAATGTTGCACGTGGCATCACTACTGTTAATGGTTCCATAAGTGTCCAAAATGAAAATCAATTATTTACGTTAGAAGAATTAAAATCACTAACTTTTGAGTTAATAGAAAATTTAAAAAATTGTATACCAAGCTAGAACAGTTTAATGTTATCTCAAATTTGCATTTAAGTTTTTGTCAAATGGAGAATCTGAAAATCATTTGTTGGAATGCCAGAGGTATAAGGCAAAAATATATAGAGTTTTTTGATTTCATGAACAGGTTAAATGTAGATATTGCACTGGTAACAGAATCATGGCTAGAGCAAGGAGTAAAATTCGGGAACCAAAATTATTCGTGCTACCGTAATGACCGAGACAACGAAAGAGGCGGAGGGGTGATTGTTGTCATCAAAAGAAATATACGGCATGAGCAAATTCCATCGATTAAAACCAGTCTTATCGAAAATGTAGGCTTAAAATAATTCTTGCCGATGGATCAAACATTAAAAAATTCAGTTGCTATTTTCGTGGCGGAGCAGCAGGGCCATCAAACATAAAAAAATCAATGTTTAGATCCGACATTAAAAAGTTTGCTAGAGTAAATGGAAAGTTCTTAATAGGAGGCGACTTTAATAGCAGAAGCCAAGCATGGGGATGTATACGCGCTAACTGCTGGGGCAACATACTTAATGTCTTAGAGTATCAAATAGCTTTTCAGTAATATACCCCCCTGAACATACTTATATACCCAGCCAAGAAAACACAAATGCATCTGTGCTCGACTTATTTTTAACAAACTGTCCAGAAAAATTTACAGGCGCAGAGACTTTAGTAAGACTTCGTTCGGACCATTTGCCTGTTCAAATAGTATTTAGAGAAAGTTTTACAGTTAACGAAAATTTAAAATTTAACTACAATCGAGCAAATTGGCAGAGATATGGGGAATGCATAGAATCCTTAATAAATCAATCCCAGCAAGCTCAAATGAATACGGCAGGTGAAGTTGAGATGAAAAAAAAGTTTTGTGAAATTATTAAAGAGGCTACTGAAGTAAGCGTCCCCAAAGAGCAAATTCAGTATTCTTTCCCACAAAAACTCCCCCCACATATTAAAAATCTCATTACACTTAGAAACGCAAATCGCAGACGATGGATTAGGTACAGACTATCAAGATTCAAAGAGGAAACTAAACGGTTAAATCAAATGATTCAAACCGAAGTTATTGAGCATAGAAATCAGAAATGGAATAATTTTCTTGGAACAATGACCAAGTCATCTTCACGATTTTGGAAATTAGCCAAAATGTTTAAAAAGAAAAACAAATCTATTCCAACTCTAACTGAAAACAGCTTCGTATTCTCCACAAATGCTGAAAAAGCTGAGATTCTGGCTCAAAAATTTAAGTTAAGCCATGAAATCTCAGTAAATTTAAGGGATCAATACACCGAATGTGTAGTAGAGAGCTCAATTAACAGTTTAAACAGTCAAGGCCTTACTATTCCAGAAAACTATCTTATTAGCATACTTACAACAACAAACCTACTAAAAAATCTTAATAAGAAAAAAGCACCCGGTCTGGATAATATAACAGGCATTCACTTAAAAAAGCTACCGATGAAGGGAGTGGAATTGTTGACGGAAATATATAACGCCTGTCTGAAGCTTTGCTATTTTCCAAAAGCCTGGAAAATAGCCAGAATAGTCGCAATTCATAAGCCAGGCAAAGACCCCAGGAGCCCAGACTCCTACAGACCAATTAGTCTACTAAACATCATGGGAAAACTCTTAGAAAAAATTATTAAAAACAAAATTGTGTGCTTCATAGAATCAAATCATATACTCCCACCACAACAGTTTGGATTTAGATCCGAACATAATACAGTACATGCCTTAACTAGAATTAGGAACTTGATTAAAAAAAATTTCAGTCTGGGGAAGTCAACAGCAGCAGTGTTATTAGATATCAAGTCGGCATTCGATTCCGTGTGGCATAACGCACTCATCCACAAAATGATGCTAATGGGGTTAGATATACCAACTATTAAAATGGTCCAGAGCTTTCTAACCGAAAGAAAATACAGTGTACATGTGGGACATAGGGCGTCTCAGCAATGCCAGCAGGAAGCAGGTTGTCCGCAAGGATCTTGCTTGTCTCCACTACTCTATAATTTATTCACGGCTGACTTCCCCAATTTAAGTAACTGCACGACATCAATATTTGCTGACGATACAGCGTTACTAACAGCAGGTACTAAACCCGAAGACATAATAAGCGATCTGCAGTCGGCTGCAAAAAATGTCGACAAGTACTTCCAGAAATGGAAAATAATGATAAACCCCCAGAAGACCCAAGCCATTTATTTTACTAAGAGAAGGAAAAGGAGCTTGCTGCCAAGCACTCATATTTCTTTAAGTAATGTTGAAGTTCCATGGGAAAACAATGTTAAATATTTAGGTGTCAAATTAGACAGTAAGTTGTTGTTCCGGGAGCACATTTCTTATATAAAACAAAAGGTAGGCTTAACCATCAAAATACTTTATCCTTTCATTAGTCGGAACTCTGAGCTAAGCTGCGAAAACAAGCTACTACTGTATAAAGTAGTGTTCCAACCCATCATGTTTTATGCGGTCCCGATCTGGTACAATATAGCAAAATCGCATATAAAAGTTTTACAAATCTGCCAAAATAAGGTCCTTAAAATGATGCTTAACCAACCCTGGGATATTCCAACAAAAGATTTACATGAACTTTGCAACATACAAATGATACAAGACAGAGCTAATGTACTATCAAGCAAGTTCTTTGAAAAATGCGAAATGTCAAGCTACGATGTTATCAAAAATCTTAGGTTAGAACACTAAAGACAGTGTTATCGTTAGTAGTAAATAGTTTTTAGTATAAGATTAGGGTATTTAATTAGGTTAAGATACATTTAAGAACACTCTTGTAAGGTTTTTCAAATTTTCCTTAAAAATTAATTACTTAAAACTCCAGGAAATTAGCATTGCTATGATGTAGTTGAAGAGTCCTACTATAACTAACCTCTACATAAGTTATGTTAAGAAAATTGTAGTATATAAATTTTGTAATTAACAATTAATAATAAATGAAATGAAATGAAATGTAACACAAGAGATAAAATAAAACTAAAACTGGTTCTTATCGTCGGTTTTAATTTTTACAATTTCAGCAGTTTTCTCACTATTATACACAAGGCGTTTTTTAACGCGCGTTTCGTCACTCGCGTGTCGAGTTTGTTGGATAGCGGTGTATAGATGTAAGGGGGGTAGGCAAACACGCAAGGGCAGCTCTACCCCGCCGTCCTACTAACTCGACACGCGAGTGAAGAAACGCGCGTTAGTCGCTGTTCATATTATGCGACAAGACAACGAGCGACACTGTGTTTGTTGGTAAGGGACGTTCGGGGTCGAGAGAGGGGTACGTGTCGTACGTACGCGGCGACACGCTTTGTGCTTTCCTTCCTCATTATAAAAATAGTGCTGCCATATATGGGTAAATATTCTTTTCTTATAAAGAAGCATATCGTTAGCTTCCGATGAAAAGGGCGTAACTATTTTTTTTTAACGAGAATTTTGCATTTTCTGATGGTCGACTTTCAAATACACCTCCTCCAAAAAAAAAATGTACGACCTTTAATTGAAAATACCGAAGTTATAGTTACTTAAAAAAAAAAACCCTAACTCATAGCCACCATTTTTTCGAAAGAAAAAGTCCTAATTCACAAAAAGATATTCAACTACGCCCGTGATGGCCAGACCTATAAATTAACATTCATATCTGTGAGTGTGCATTCGTTGTCGACTTCGTTGTGAGTTCCACTGATTTGCATTGACGAAGTTTTTTTTGTCCATACACGAACGCAGCCGACCGTTGTTCGCAGGAATTCGTATACGTTATGCGTGGGAGACTTATGCGTCGGCAGAATTTAGTCTTCCTTGCATGCGTGCTAGGGAAATCGAAATGTGGCTTACACTGAATTACGCCGATCATCCGTTCTGTTTCTAATGGATTTTTTTTAGTACCTCTTGTTGGAATCTAAGGAAGCGAAGCGCTCAGACGGGGTCGAGCGTATAAACGTTCCTTTATTCCAATGCTGAGATATAGGAAACCAAGCGCTCAGACAGTGTCGAGCGTATAATAGTCCCTATATTTCCTTTTAAATAAAAGATTGTACCTAAGGTTCAATCCTTTTATTTAATGTTTTAAATCCTTAGGTCTAACCAGAATTTTATATATCCTAACTTGAAACTGACCTGTGCTTCCAACGTCGTGGCCCGTGGGTGAGTACGCTCGCAGAAGAAGTCCCTTTCCAGTCGTCGAAGCTTCGTTTATATAGATCAATATTGCTTATCTTGCAATATTTAATATTCCCATGATCCGCGATCGTCTTCGATTCTTCCCGAACATATTGCATAATCTTGACCGCGAACTACACCTGTAATTGTACCAACATTGCCATACTGTTGTTGTTGCCTTTACTTCCGTTAACTTAGTGGAGTTGTTGTTGTTATTGCCAGCGATCAGATTGCAATTGTGCATTAGCTGTACCAGTGCTAATGTTTGTCAATCGTGCATAAACTGTGACTGTGTTGTTGTTGTTGTTGCTAGCTGTCGCCCTGCAAATGCATGCACCGTGTTTGTGCTTAATGTTCTTGTAATTTCCAGCGATCGGGTTGCGTATATGCTTATGCTCGTGCTGGTGTTGTTGTTGTAGTAGCCAAACTGTCTCTGTCAGCGGTTTTTGCTGGCCGTTGCTTTTCAGTAGCGTTGAATCACCTTGACGAAGAAATTCATGAGTGCAGGTCACTGCCTTTTGTTTGAAGTTTAAGGTGACCACATGTGAGTTTGGGAGAGACTCACAACACTCTTTTTGCTCTCTTGCGTGCCTTCGAGCTTTTTGTTCTGCTGCGTGCCTTCGGTTATCACACTGTCACTGTCACTGTCACTGTGCTGCGTGCCTTGGAGTATGACCCTTCAGGCTTAATTTATTTCAAAACCAATATAAAAGAAGATTATGTGGTTACCACAGATGTCTGAGGCGGTTATACATAGTATAAATACCGCTCCTCTACATGAAAAAAATTGAAATTAAAAAAAAAATGGGACCATTTGCAGGACTTAAAAAAGCTGTTGCCTGTAGACTGCCACCATTTTTCTGATAACTTACCTAATAAAATGTAAGTAAGGGTCCTCATGCATTGCATTTACACCGTGTAAGCTGAGTGAAGTTTGTAAAACTGTCAAATTTTGTATGCAATTTTGACAGTTTTACTCAGGGACTGAATTTAACAGTTATCAATGTAACTTTTATGTTAAAAAGTCAAGGACAAAAAATTATCGCAGCACAAAAGGTTTGATATCCCCGATATCCTCAGGACATCTTCTACCAGAATCCTGTATGCCTTTTATTTTCCTGCCTTTTTTGAAACAGTAAAAAATTAACAAATAAGTTTTGACTTTTTATTTTTTCAGTCAGATGATACTTGGTTAAAATTGTGACTTTTATTTTTTTTGGCAGAAATAAAAGTCATTTTAAAATAACTTTAGAACCGTTAGTCCGATATAAAAAAAATTGGTATCAATTGATTGCTAATAGTCTCTAGAATCTAAGAGTATATAGTTTTACATACCTTGAATGCCTAAAGGTTGAGATATGAGCCAAAAAATACTCTCAAGTATTTTTCAATTATAGTTTTAGGTATGTATCAGTATTTATTCATAGTTTAAAGTTATAGATAAAGTGGGCGCGACTCCTATTCGCTTTTTAAATAAACCGCTGCTTGGGAATTTTATTAAAATATTTATGTAAAGCACTTTTTTTGAACAATTGCTTGTACATATATGTCTACCATATAAATTTGCGTGTTCTCTTAATTGTTTGGATGAGCATTAGACATGACGTTAAAAACGACTTTTTGGAATTTCTTAGGTGGGTGGTCTCATTTTGTAGGGTTCCTCGAAAAACTTTATGGGCCAAAATTTTTTTTCTGTAGGACAACGCTTAGACGTGCCCCACGGGGGTCAAAGTTCACAAAAACCCCGCCAAATCTTACTAATGTCGCCATAACTCTGTAAGGGAGGTCAGAAAGTGGGTAAAATGTGAGAGCGACCCCCATTAATTTTTCCCCCGTAACATTTTATCTGTTCAAACTTCCCCCTATCACCCCTCCTTAAGGGGGCTACCATATAAAAGTACCCTTTTTATAAAATTGGTGCAAACCACGCACCAATGGCATAAATGGGTTAAAATGTATGACTAATCTCAACTATTATTTTATTTTACACATTTTACCCAAATATACTTACCCCCTATCTCCCCTCCTTAGGGGGGCCCCCATACAAAATTACCCTCATTTGATCAAATTTTCATTAAAAATGGCCGTCACTACAGTCAAACCCCTCCTAGAGAGATGATATGTATGACCGACCCCCATTATTTTTTTACCCTTAACATTTTCTTCGAACATACCTACCCTCTATCTCCCCTCCTTAGGGGGGTCTCCATACAAGATTAGGCTTAAATTAAAGAAAAATACCTCACGAACTTCAATCTATGATATAGATGCCGTAGGAACAAGAACGAGCATGTTCGGTATGAATATTAGAAAAATTTACAAAATTACCTTTTAAACGAGCCTAATATGAAGAATATTGGATTAGTTTTTGTTATGTTTTAATAATATGTTATAATTATTACTTTTTTTTTAAAACTGAATTTTGGGTTCCATCCCCTAACTGGCCAAATAATGACCCTAGTAGAAAAAAAGAAATTTTCGAGTCAAATGCCGCAAACCTCTATTCATAAAATTAATTCAAAACAAATATTTTTTGAAACGCATTATCCACTGTTTTCACGTTCGTGTCTTGAGTCTTTACATGCATCCAGACCGAGAGAGATATGCCGTGTTAAAAATAATGTGTTATTCGATTTTTATAAGGCATATCAAAAATTCTTTTTTGCCTTACTATGCCTTACGTTTTCCCGCTGGGATATAGCGGCACTATAAGCCTCGATCAAAGACAGGATTTACAGACACTTCATGGGTGTGGCACAGTTAAAATGAGAAAACTTGCCTGCTTGTAGAATCACTAGGTTGATATGGCCTGAGTTTAAAATTCGTAGAACAAAGGACTTACTTCCCATAGCAGAGTGGACATATACAGACTCACCGCAGTCTGTACAGGACACTGGCCTATAGCGGTGCACGGAGCCAAGCTCGGGCTTGTGCACAATAGACACTACAGAAGCTGCAATAACCCTTCTGAACAAGAAACTATTGAGCATTTCTTATGTCATTGCCCAGCGCTAGCTAGGAGGAGGCAGCGCACTTTTGGCGCTGCATTTCTTAACGACCTGGATTTCATTTCCAGCATTGAACTGATTAAATTGCTTCTGTTCCTTGATCTAACTCGGTGGATTTAAATCCCGTAAGTCTCAAAATCGGTTTTTTTTATATTTAAATGTATCAAAACGGCTGTTTCATGCTAATTGCAGCTTGTTAAAGTCAGTGCCGTAGCAACCATAGGGGCAAGAGGGGGCTTTGTCCCCCCACGCATTTTTGTTTTTGCCCATGAAAAAAATTAAAATAGGAGAAAAAATAAATGATAATCAATCAATTTAACTTAAAGTATAGATTTATTTTATCAAGTGCCACTTCAACCTTACCTCACGTATCATCTGTGCTGAAATTTGACGAACTCCATTAAATTTCTACTCCTGCAACAAATTTTTAAAATATTTTCCCCTATAAGTAAAAAATGTATAAGGGTACAATTGAAAAATACTTAAGATTAGTTTTTGGCTCATATCTCAACCTTTAGGCATTCAAGGTATGTAAAACTATATACTTTTAGATTCTAGAGACTATTAGCAATCAATTGATACCAAATTTAGTTATATCGGACTAACGGTTCTAAAGTTATTTTAAAATGACTTTTATTTTAAAATGACTTTTATTTCTGCCAAAAAAAATAAAAGTCGCAATTTAACAAGTATCATCTGACTGAAAAAATAAAAGTCAAAACTGATTTGTTAATTTTTTTCAAATAACAGGTTGGCTGATAAGTCCCCGGTCTAACAAAGAAAAACACATTTTTTTGTCAAAATTCGTTTTTATTATTCAACATAGTTCCCTTCAAGAGCGATACAACGATTATAACGACCTTCCCATTTTTTTATACCATTTTGGTAGTACTCCTTCGGTTTTGCCTCAAAATAGGCCTCAGTTTCGGCGATCACGTCTTCATTGCAGCCAAATTTTTTCCCTGCGAGCATCCTTTTGAGGTCTGAGAACAAGAAAAAGTCGCTGGGGGCCAGATCTGGAGAATACGGTGGGTGGGGAAGCAATTCGAAGCCTAATTCATGAATTTTTGCCATCGTTCTCAATGACTTGTGGCACGATGCGTTGTCTTGGTGGAACAACACTTTTTTCTTCTTCATATGGGGCCGTTTTGCCGCGATTTCGACCTTCAAACGCTCCAATAACGACATATAATAGTCACTGTTGATGGTTTTTTCCCTTCTCAAGATAATCGATAAAAATTATTCTATGCCCATCCCAAAAAACAGAGGCCATTACTTTGCCAGCGGACTTTTGAGTCTTTCCACGCTTCGGAGACGGTTCACCGATCGCTGTCCACTCAGCCGACTGTCGATTGGACTCAGGAGTGTAGTGATAGAGCCATGTTTCATCCATTGTCACATATCGACGCAAAAACTCGGGTGTATTGCGAGTTAACAGCTGCAAACACCGCTCAGAATCATCAACACGTTGTTGTTTTTGGTCAAATGTGAGCTCGCGCGGCACCCATTTTGCACAGAGCTTTTTCATATCCACTTATTGATGAATGATATGACCAATACGTTCCTTTGATATCTTTAAGGCCTCTGCTATCTCGATCAACTTCATTTTACGGTCATTCAAAATCATTTTGTGAATTTTTTTGATGTTTTCGTCGGTAACCACCTCTTTCGGGCGTCCACTGCGTTCACCGTCCTCCGTGCTCATTTCACCACGCTTGAATTTTGCATACCAATCAATTATTGTTGATTTTCCTGGGGCAGAGTCCGGAAACTCATTATCAAGCCAAGTTTTTGCTTCCACTGTATTTTTTCCCTTCAGAAAACAGTATTTTATCAAAACACGAAATTCCTTTTTTTCCATTTTTTTCACAATAACAAAAGTTGCTTCACAAAAGACGCTCTATCTCACAAACTAATTGACTTACAGACTTCAAATTTTGACACGAATCATTTGAAGGTTGCACTATATAAAAATAATATGCATTTAATACTAGCGACGCCATCTATGTGTCAGACCGGGGACTTATCAGCCAACCTGTTAATATTTAAGTTCAAAAATAATTGTGTTTTCTTAACTTTTATTATAAAAGTCATAACTGGTACGGTCCTTGGTTTTACTTACTTCACTCAGTTTACACGGTGTAAATGTGTTGCATGAGGACCCATAATATATTTCAAGTTTTATTATTTTCATGTAAATAATATGAATATTTTTCTAAGTTTATATAATTTATTCTTAAATGTTGGATCGCATCTAATAATTTTATTTATATTTTAAACTTTGCGTATAAAGACCTAACTCACGTTTTTTAAACGAAAATTGATATCAAAAAGTCCTAACTCAGAAAACTGCTCGAAACACAGAAAAAATAAAAATTCAAGCCTAAAACAAATTTCGTGCGCAGTTTAATTGACTTTGCGTTTAAACTTTTTTTAAATATCTAACCTTTGCGATTCTTTGCAGCTTTTTCTTCTCCTGTAAAGTAGCAAAATTATAAGTTACGCCCTTTCTATCCGAAGCTATCGATATTTTGTTTTTCGAAATAATATAAAAAGCTAAGTTATTAAGTATTGAAGACGAAGAATTTTAGAGAACAGCGGACACTTTTTCAAAAATCGACGTTTGCACCAACATATTTTGTCGAAAACCGTGATAATTTAATTCTCTTATTTATGAGCTTAGGGAATTTTTAATTCAGCTTGTAGGAATTTCGAAATATTTTTTCTGGCAGCACTGTATAAAACCTGTATCTTCTTCTCCTTCAAATGTCGCAGACACATTTTTTACTAATATGTACCCGAAGGAGACACCAAAAGAGAACTCACCATGTCGCTCGCTTGTCTTGTCGCATAATATGAACGACGACTTAAAAAACGCTCGTGTATAACAGCACTTAAGGCTGTGTGTCGCATACAGCTGAAACTGAAAACTGAAACTGAATTCCATACAACAGCGACTGAAACAAGTCAGTCACAGTTTTTTTCAGTCGCTGCTGTATGGAATTCAGTTTCAGTTTTCAGTTTCAGCTGTATGCGACACCCAGCCTTTAGTGTTTCTACTTTTTAGGAATGAAAATAAGTTATTAAATGTGATTGTTCATCTGACTTTGATAGTTCCAAAATTTTTGAAGTTCCAATTTCTCTGTTCATAACTGGTATATCACTTTCGTAAAAGTGACCCACGACATTGTCGTAGAAACAAGTCCTTTGTTTTTGTTTTTTTTAATAAACATTCTTTTTTACTGTCTATTTTTATACATGTGATCTGTTTTAATTTTTCAAAATTCATGCCATTTATAGTTATCTGTTTCTACTCGACATCATCTAAGAAAATCCTTTTTATATAATTTTTTGCTTTGTCTACTGTTGTTTTCAAATTTAGAACTTGATTTAGCCCTTGATATGCTCGCTTTGTCTGGGCATTGCTATTTGAATAAAAATTGCTTGCCATAACCTTAGTAATATGATTTTCTCTGTTTCAACTTTCTCCTCTATTACGTGGTGGCCCATTCTGGTACTGCCTTACTTCCGTAATATCCTTCTTCTTAGTGTGCAAAATATGTTACTCTTGTGATCATTCGTTCCACAAATTTTACAAAAAAACGTTCTCATCTTACTGAAACACGTGCTCTCTAAGTGCCCATTACTTCCGCAATTAGTACATAATTTCAAAGTTTGGCGTGTAGTTTTCATATTGCACCGTACGCTATATTCATGACCATACTGGTCACAACTTGTGCAATAAGGTGTGTTCCTTCTTGTTAAGCAGAAATCCCAAGAATGATCTTAAAATTTGCAAAAGGAACAACGAATTTGTTGATTTTCTACTGAGGGTGTTTATTTGAAGGAGTTTATTTGAATTCTCAAGCGTTTATTTAGCTTTAATATAAAAATTAATAAATAGTTGGGATTTTTCTCAGCCAAATTAAAACTTTTTAAGATGAAATAAATTTAGGGCCAATATTACCAAGCATATTTAAAAATTTTCTTTAAAAAAAAACTGCTTTTGGTTTTTACCATTCCAATTATTAAAAAAATTTTAAAAATATTTTAAATCACCTCGGCACTGCGTTTAAATATGATATCAAATTTGAGTTCGATTTTCAAAAACCAGCTGTTTGGAAAAATTCAAAGAAATAATCTAAAAAAAAATGCAGTTTTGGAAATAACACAATACGATAGGCGGGACTTACAGCTTTAAGTCACAGGGCAGCAATTTGGAGTACGAAACAATCGTGAGAATGGCTCTTTATAGAATCCGTTTTTAAAAATAACGATCTAATCAGCTGTTAAATGTACTCACAGCCCTGGAAGTAGACGGTGCTGCGTAAATTTTGATGCTTAAAAAATTGCGATATTGAAAATAAAATTTAGTATAAAAAAATTTTAATTTCAATTTTAAATATTTTTTGAATATGCTTGGTAATATTGGCCCTTAATGTCAAATACAAAACTACCGAAAAACTTGAGTATATAACAAATTTCGTGATATATAAACATATGAGCAAATTAACTTAAATAAATAAAAATTTGACGGCAATTTAATTAATAATGCCATGCAATCATGTTTTACCAATTAATATAATAACTAAACTAAACTAAAATATAATGAATAGGGGCAAATTGATTTAAATCAAAACAAAAAAATTCTTGAGGGACATTTATGCTGCTTACAGACTATTGCATTTAACTGAATTTAGCTGTAGTGAATTTAGCATTTAAATTAAAATCTGATTTTATCAGCAAAAACGAAAGTTGCAATATGAAGAAGCTGCATTTAAAGAGGCTGAACTCAGGTTAAATGCAGCGATAAATGCTAAATTCGCTACATTTTTAATAATTGAAAAATCGTGGCGTTTTTATTGAAAAAAAAAAAATAAATAAAACAAGAGGGAGGAGTGCGGGGCTTAAAAAGTGCAGAATATTTCACGCAACATATTTTATTTTTTTAATATAATCTTAAATTAGGTTTGCAGTCATATAATTTGCACTAATAAAAAAATAGAAGGCGGCGAAATATGGGGCGGCCCCGGGCGGCAATAACTCACGCTACGCCACTGGGTAGATGAACGTTTGGTTTCTTTCGTAGTGCGCAAATGGGATAAATAATGTTTGTGAGGTTGTGACTTCTTGCAGGAAAAATTTCCAAAATTTGCCCAAAACTAGCACTAGCCTCAAAATAAATGAAAAACTAGTGCGATTTTGGGCAAGTTTCAAAACGCGATTTATCTTAAACTAGATTTGGACTTAGGGGGTCATTTTACATAAGATGACAACAAGAAAAATTAAATACCAGACACACCCCTAAAGTAAATTTGTTCCCCTCGATGGTTTCAGGCATATAGAATTATAGATGGCACTTAGCAAAAAATGTGTGTGTTGAATTGAAGTAGGCCCCTTTTGCATGCATTCTTATGGCAAAATCAAAAACGTAGCACGCCCCCTGAAAATTCCGTTTCCGGTCTAATAAATATTTTATATACTTGTAACAAGAACCAAAATTTTTGTTGAAAATCGGATAAATATAAAAACTCATTTTATTGTTCAGCAAAATATGTTATATTTATTGCAGATTTGGAATCAGGGAGCCTTTTTCTATGAATTGGGACCAAAACAAAAAGATCCCAGAATCGGCCAACAACTAGAATTGTTCCAATATTTTGAAAGCAGGGAGGCTGAATTGCTTATTAATAGCCCTTTACTTTCTGGACGAAGGCACAGAAGAGCAGCGCCATATTTGTTGGGAAACATCGCACATTCCTTATCTAGAGTATCTTTATGTAGAGTGTTGAGTACACAAAACATATGACAAAAACTGTTTCCCAAGTGAAGAAATATGACGCATACATGCCTAATTTATTGCAAAACGAAATATGTATTGCTCACTCCACAATATAAATCATTATGTACATTGTTCAATGTACAATCATCGCAAAATAAATTTGTATTCAGGCCTTAATGCTAGATGTGATTACAATCCCTTGACAGTACATTAATCCTTACTCCGAGTGAGCTACAACATGAAGTAGAAAGGATAAAATTTCATTTGTCGAAGAATATTGAATTGCGTTATATTGCCATGCTGATTTCAGATACAGTTCCACAACCATCGTCGGTGACTTGACAATGTCATTCTGTAGAAACATCGACGAGGCCACCTATGACCTAACAAGCTGGGGTTTAAATTTTCGGTGCAAAAATGTCTTACCAATCCTTAAATTAATAACTGCCTCTTCCATCCTGTTTCGAATCCCTGGAGTTTTCAGTAAATGTCAAAAATCCGTCCCCAAATTTTAGATCAGGTCAAAAATATTCCAGGGATTCGCAGGAACATCCTGGGATAAAAATAGGCACTGCTATTACAAACATCCGCAAATTTTCCAATGTCCATTCCTGTGCCTACATGGACTCTAACTGTTCTAACACAAATAAAATAGGTAGGATAAAATAACAAAGAGTAATTTTAATAGTACATCCTCCGTCACTACATAAACAACAAGATCACATAAATTTTAGCAAATATGATATAAGCAAACACATAAAAGGAAGAAAATTTCAAACAATTTTAAAAGCATTAATTTTTTTTTTTAAGTTTGTTGCCATATATGGGCATTCCATGTGAAAACGACAACTTTTTTTTTATGTCCCCGAATCTTTCCATTTTTTTTTGTATAGTACCTCTATACGTGTATATAAAAATGCCAAACTATTAGCTTCGATGAGTAACGGGTGTTCTAGATATAGGGTGCTGAAATTTGCAAAATTTTAAGTTTTTGATCGAGGTTGGTGACACTTAAATGCTAATTAAGTAGGTAAATTTCATTAGATTCATTAGAACAACGGTAGTTTGGAAAGCCGTTAAAACGGTCTTTAATAGGGTGGCAAAAACAAAAATTTGCTTTTTTGTAACTGCATTATTTTTTTTATGTTAAAAAATAAATCTGGCAATATATGAATGACCGGGGCACTTCTAATTTTTTTTTAAATTTTGTAAGCATACTGGTTTTATTACCTTTAATATGATGTATAAAGATTTATGGGCCGACAAGGATTTATAGAGCAAACTTAAAATATGCTAGCGAACCTCACGTTTTTCATATGAAAAAATCAACGCTCTGCTTTCGTATGGCATACGTTACGCATACGTCAGGCATACAAAAACTGTTTTTGCCACCCTATTAAAGACCGTTCTAACGGCTTTCCAAACTGCCCTTGATCAAAAAAATCTAATGAAATTTGCCTACTTTATGAGCATTTAAGTGTCACTAACTTCGATCAAAATTTTGCAATTTTGCAAACTTCAGCACCCTGTATCTAGAACACCCGGTACTTTTTGAAGCTAAAAAATTGGCATTTTCATATACACGTATAGAGCTACTATACAAAAAAGAAATTTGGAAAGATTCGGGGACATCAAAAACAAAAGTTGCCGTTTTCACATGGAATGCACCATATGTCAACAGCGTGTTTAAATCTCTAATCCATTTTTTCCAGCTTTATAAATGCAACTATAAAATAAAACACTCTCATCCCAATATAAGAACACAAGGCAATAAACTTTTCCAAAATGCGTTTTAAATTTAAAACTGTGAAAAATACTAAGTTCTTATAAATAAGGCTATATAGATAAATGAAATTATTACAGATATTCGGATACTTGCAACCAGGATGATTAATAAGTTTCGTGTACATATTTTATGTTGTCGTTTGGAAAACGTTATTATATACTTATTTATCTTACATTCTTTTTTACAGCTTTTGAATCGGTATCTAACATGAGCACTGTTCCTTAACATTTAGATTTTCATTTGTCAATGCTGTACGATCGGGCTGAGATGGTCGCTGTTGTACTCCAGATTCAGAGGCGTTCAAATCCAAACGTCCTTCTTGAATATTTCGATAAATTTTTTTAGCTGTTTCCAAGAAAGCTTCCTCGACGTTTTGACCCCTGAAAATAAGTTTTTAATATTTATAAACATCTAATGATTAGCATTGTACACAATTATATTTAAAACTGTATCTCAAAAATGCAATCCTAAGTTTCGTGGAGCACGTTAGAAAAAGCAATTTTACGAAAAAGTGCACTTAGACCATAATTTTTGCCAAAATGTATATACTTTAGGTTCCTTAATAGATCTAAGGAGTATAGATATAAAGAGAAGGCGTATCGTAATTTTCTCACTTCTCGCTTTCTGAGTTTCATGTCTATCATGAAAGAACAATGAACCTTGAATGGAAAGAAAAAAGGCAAATGAAAACGTAAACAAACAGTGACTTTTGGGCACGGAGGTACAATTTTTTTTTTTTTTTTTGTGAGGGGAACAGTCAATAAATGTTGTCTTTTTCAAAATGTATTCGTATTTTGAAACTTTTTAAAGAGATTACTGATAATTTCGGGGGTCTTCCAGTTCCTCCGGCTGCGTTTCTGCTGACTTTGTTCGCGCTTACGTTCACGGATGACTTTCACGGGCCTGTGTAAAATGTAAAATACAAATTCACACAATTTTAGTTTTCTTAATATTTTTGACATTTCACATTTTTACCATGATGTTCCATTAAATTTGTTTTTTTGGTGGGAACTAACAGTAATTATTCGAATCTTAATTCTTAAATATAACTTAACTACTTATACAGAGATATACATAAATAGTTTTTTGATTCCAACGGGCCTCTATTCGAGAAACTGGGCTGCTGAGGACTTATTACTGTTGAGCCGCATCCGTTGGTAGGATGATTCTTGATCATGCACGAGCGAGGTGCGTCAAGCTTAGTGAATCCTTGATTGTATAAGCGTACGGCGCGCACAAGCGAAGTGCGTAAAAATTGATTGCCTGGAACGGCTACTCTGATGGTAGTTAGGAGCATTGAGCGTTGAGCGCGCACGAGCGAGGTGCCTCAAACTGTATGATTCCTTAATTGGCCAGACGTCTGACATGCACGAGCGAGGTGCAGATAACAGAGTATCGGTGTTAAGTTTCCAAAAAACTAGAAGCGGACGGAAGGTCCTTTCTTCTTAACCGTGTTGTATTCTTAAGGCCTCTTGCCAGCTGATTCGAGTGATTCCTTAGTTTCTCATTGTAGGATTATTTTAGGCGAACGATTTCGTCCTTAACAAGTGGGACTTGCAGATCGCGGTGAATGCTTTCATTACGGATGTACCATGGAGCACCTGTAATGATTCTAAGAATTTTCGATTGAGCTCTTTGGATTATTTCTATAGAGGATGCGCAGGCATTTCCCCACAACTGAATGCCATAAGACCAGATTGGCTTTAATAGACTTTTATATAATAGAACTTTATACTCCATATTAAGAGGGGAGCGATAGTTGATTAGCCAGTGAATTTTTGATGCTTTAAGTTTCAGGTTGGTCCTCTTTGCTTCGATGTGCTTTCGCCAAGTTATTCGTTCATCTAAGTGGACTCCTAAGTAGATTACACTATTTACTTGGGGGATGGAGACTCCTTTAAGGAGAATAGCAGGGCTTATACCTCTTCTAAGCGTAGATGTAATGTTATAATGTTATTTTCTTAAATAATTGAACTTGGTTTTCTTTTTAACTTCAGAGGAGCATGTCACTCTGAGTCGATCGCAGTTTTTAGACTTCCCCCGTCTTTATTCAAATAAATGCTTACAACTTCAAGCTTTAAGCTAAAAGGCAGGGACAGCATTCGTCGTGGCTCAACTGAAAGTGATAAGTCAGCGCATAACTGAAGTATCGAGTTGCGTCTGGAGCTTATCTTGAAAATACTTTGCGAGAACGAATTTACGATTTTTAAGCTGACTGTGCATTGCTGCCACCACGAATGCTACACCTTTCCTTTTTACAAAAAAACAAAAGGAAACTTTGGTTTTTTTTTCTTTTTTTTTTGCTTATCACACTATTTTATACAATTTTTGTTTTTTTTTTTGTTTTTCTTCCACCACTAGATCTAACATAGATGTACTTTTTATATGTTAGGATTATGAAATTATAAAAATTGTAATAAAGGTCAATACTAATTCTAACTTAAAATAATTTATTTGTATATCGCATCCTAAAGGTTAGCTACTCCCTTAGGTTTCGAATCCAAGTGTTTATTTTAAATATTTACGTTTTCAAAAATTTTTATTTTCTTTTATATTTTTTTTGGTTTGCATTACTTTTTGACGAGAGAGGAGTTTTTCTTCTTCTTTTTTTTTTTTTTTTGCCTTTTTTTTCAATTGTTGCAATAGTCTAATGTTTTGGTTTTGGAATTACCCTGTCCTTATGAACTTTGTGTTTTATGTCGGAATTTTTTTCTTTAATTAAAATGTTTGAGCCCGGTATGTCTTCTACAACATACGGTAGCTACAACATAAGTAGAACTTCATCATTTACTTTAATTTCTAATGGATTACAGTTTCTATCATAATTAATTTTATTTCGGAATTTAGTCGCATTCAAAAGTTTTTGAGCATCACTATGAGTTTTTTGTAGTTCAAATTTAAGTTCTTTTACATAATTTTCTATGTTGTACAAGGGTGCAACATTTTGTGACAGAAGGTATTGACTTAGGTTTGCTTTTCTACCGAAAACTAGCTCATAAGGAGAATACTTGTCAGAAAAAGCTGCATTTGAAGAAATATTGTAGCGAAAGGTAAAGTACCTGCATACTCTTCCCATTTTTTAAATTGCTCAGAAATATACGATCTTTCATGGTTCCGAAAATTAATATACAACGCTCAAAAAGAGCTTGGGCTATGGACCTAGCTGACTTTTCAACCAACGGTACCATGATTATGTATTTTGTCAAGTCACATATTATAGTCAATAAGTACTTAAATCCATTACTCGAAACTGGTAACGGACCAAGTGTGTCGGTTACCACAACATCAAATGGTTTTGCGGGCGTTTTTGTAATTGTCATTTTTTCTTTAGTTCGGACTCCAGGTTTGTTCAGCAAACACGACTGACAATCTCTAACAAACCTAGTCACATCTTTGGAAATATTCTTCCAGTAGTTTGAAAGTTTATTCATTGAAATTTCAAAACGGAGCCTAAAATGTATTCTTTTACATAATGGAAACAAATACCCCATTGTCCACAGTACAATATTAAAGGAAGAATTTTGCAACATTTCGCTAGTCTTGAACAAAATAAACAAGTAAGGGTGTTATAGTCAGGCGAGCCTGACAATAGAATACCCGACACAGACACACATGTTCAAATAATTTTTAATATCAAGAGGTGTTTTAGGCCATAAGGGGCCCCACATACCGACTTTTGTTAAATTTATTTATGAAAACCGCGCCTTTGCCACGTCCCATGTTCCAATTTTTTTTAACTCTGATCGGAGGCTTATGTATACGCTCCAATTCTAAGTTTCATTGAAATATTTCGAAAAAGTCCGATTTTGAGGCAGTTTTGGGATTTTTGTGACAGACCCTAGTACTTGAGGTACCATTAATAATGGACCGATCAAGGAAAATTTTTAGGATGATGTTTATAGCTACAAAGGAAGCATAAGTGCCAAACTTCGTTTTAGTCCCATTTGAATTTCGGGCTTAGGAGACGATTTTCAAAAAACGACCCTCTGAAATGCCCACTTTTCATATAAAATTGGGCATCATGAAACAGTTTGTTAAAGCACTAAATAAGAGTGGGAACTGTTCTTTTTTACCTTTTCCGAAAATTTGCTCAACTTTCTTTGGAAAAGATTAAAGCCGGTGTTTTTGATGGCCCCCAAATAAGAAAACTTACAAAAGATACTCAGTTCACGTGTTCTATGAATGAAATAGAACGAGAGGCTTGGACAGCTTTCTTCTCCGTCATGCATAATTTTCTAGGAAATAAAAAATCTGAAAATTACATTGAACTTGTAGAAGATCTTCTGCTAAAGTTAAAAAATTTGGGGTGCAATATGAGAATAAAACGCGCCATAGAGGAGCGCTACCAAGGTTTCTGGGATAGGAACATGATGTCTGACTATTGTTGGTCTTTGATACGTAATTTTCCAAAGTCTTCACATCAAAGAAGACCTTTGAAACGAAGTTTTCCAGAAGCCAATGATTAAACATTTGTTTAAGGTAAGTAACTAGCTAAAAATACAAATTATTAAAAAAATTTTTTTGGAAGTACATGTTTTTTTGACACTTACACAGCAGGAACATAGATTAACTATATTTTGGAACAATAGTTAACATTGCTTTGGTAACAGATTTATTGAAAGCTCGTAAAGTTAATAATTTTCAGCTCTTGGTGAAAACATGAAACAATCACATTCCCACATAGACTAGCTCTTTATACAAATTTTTCGTAAAGTATAAAAACGAAAGAGGGGTTCTAGATCAATTATATATTACGACCAAAATTAAATTTTAACTATCTTATTCTGAGCTTCTTTGGTCTACATTCGCTTTTAATGAAATTGGTAATCAACCAAATCCATTTTTTGTTTACCCGACGGTTCGGCAATTTTACTTCGCTATCTTCAGGGGTTTCGTTTTTATTTCTTTAAGCTAAAACAACATCAAAACATTATTTAACAATAATACAAAAACTATACAATTCGAACTCATATTTAAAACCAAACGTGCATAGCCAACTTTATGGTTGGCGCCAAACAAATTTAAAATTTTGTTTAATTTAAATTCTAATTTCTAATCTCGCATCTCTTTATGCTTGTCAACACTAAACTAAAAAGTTAAGGTTTATACGGCGCTTATTTTGTCTTTGTCTTCCTGATTGTTCATTGTTGTTGTGATGTTCTCTCTTATCCGTAGGTTTTCCAGTGTTAGTCTTGTGTTTTGATTTCTTTCTATGTCCAGTATTCTTATGTTGTTGAGTTGTTTTTTTGTATTTTCAAAATGGGAACTTGAATTTTTGCACAATTTGCACCATATCATCCATATTTTCAATCCGATCTCAAAAATTTCAGCTTGGGGACCACGAATTCAGAAACACCTTCCACATCATATAAAAAGGATATTTTTAGCTTTTCAATTCATAAATGAGATAGTTTTTGTTTTAAAAGCTAAAAACAATTTATTTTGCTTCCCATTATTCCACTTCGGCATCTAATGATCAACTGACGCACAGCCGCGTGCTTTATTTCAAGCGAAAATGCAAAGACAGTAACGGTAAACATACACAACATGTATGTTTATACATAAATATGAATATGCCTATATATTTAAATACTTATGTGCAATATACAACTAGATGAAACTTAAATGATTTTTTGAATTTATTCGAGCTTGAGGTGAACTTTCATAAGCATTTTAATTCATGCTTTTTATTTTATTTCCGATATTTGGTCTTCATACCGAAGACTTCTTCAGGGCTAACAATGAAAAAATATATTATTTACAAATAAACAAAACAAACTTTTAGATTTGTTCTCTCAATCCAGTACTGATGCAATTGAGTTGTTCCCTCTACAGAGTACTCATGGAAAAAATTATGTGTTGTTTAATTATGTATATATTTAATATTATATATTATATATATTGTATGTATTATATATACAGGGTGTCCCGGAAAAAAGTGTACAAAATGAAACCCCCAATAGCTCGATTAAAGAGGAGTATTTTTTGCTTTTACACCACCTATCTAAGTGGTACAGTTTCGGAGATATGGCACTTTGAAAAAACTGCATTTTTCAATGCATTTTTGAGCCTTTTAAAACAATTTTGAGTATTTTCAAAAAACTACTTCTTTAAAATAAAAAATTCAAAATCTGAGTAGGTATTCTTTTGAATATTTTATAATAGAAAATGTTTTGAGTTTATGCTTCTGTTTATGTTTATTTGCCCTCGCAATGAAGTTTTCAAACGAAGAATACTCTTATTTCGTGTTTTTTTACGGAAAAGCTAACGGAAATTCCACGGCAGCCCAAAGGATGTATTCCGAATCATTCCCTCACGGACCTGTGCCACATAAAACAGTTTTTTTAAAAACATTTGATCGTCTTCGAGAAACAGGGTGCGTCTCAAAATCAAATAGGAATCGGAATAGGGGCTTCGAATCAAATGTTGCGGAATCTGTTTTGGATTCGGTCGAATCAGATCCAACAACAAGCGTACGGAAGATATCAAGCGAAACTGGTATTTCAAAGACTCGGGTGAATTCAATTTTGAAATCCCATCAACTTCATCCATACCATTTTTTTTTTTTTTTTTTAGCTTTAGGTGTCACTTAAATAGGTGCACGTAAGGGCGGTCATTGAAGCAAATTTCAGTTGATCGGTGGTAGTCCTCAGCAGAGGAGATGACATACGCCCGTGACGCTACTAAGCCGGACAGCAGGCCAAATTGGTATACGAAGTATATAGCCGGAACAGTACTTTTCTTCGAATTATGTGGCAGTGATATGCCACTGGCAGATAGCCACGAGAAGACGGTTTTTGCTACTATATAAAGAATGATTACTGATTTTACGTCTATGTAAAATAAAGAATTACCATGAACAATTAGCTTCATCCACAAACCTTGCAAGTTCACACCAATCATCCAAGACTCCCGCTCTGAGGAAGTCGGTTCGATTATCATATTTTTTAAAGAAATTAAACCTTTTCCTAATTTCAGAAAAGGCAGGACATTCAAAAATTTGATGTTCAAAAGATTCGATCTCTCCACATGTGTCACACATGTTTGAAGAGACGGCATTAATGTTACAAAGAAAGATTTTATCGTAAGTGAAACCAGTGATGACTCTGTTTAGCATTTTAACTGATTTTGACGGAAGAGGGAGTTTGTAAAACCAGGGTTTTTTGGGTTGGACAGGAAAGGCCAAACCATAACCGGAGGCTTTTTCAAGTTCTTCCTGATATACATCATTCAGCCATTTGTTCCTTATCCTGTTTTCAATGCTCCTAAGAGCTTCGGAATGCGACATAGGAGGATCGATGGGAAAACCACTTTCAGCAGCCTCCCTTGCAAGACAGTCTGCTTTTTCATTAAATGAAATGCCGATATGACTGGGCGTCCAAATGATTTTCGCTCTTACACAGCCAGCCGAAGCCAAATTACTGTGGATACCCGCCACCAGGTAGTTGTTCGAATCTTTATCCATAATCAACTGACATGAGATTAGACTGTCAGTGAAGATGGCAACTTTCTTATATCCATTAGACTTGGCAATCTTCGTCACCATATAAATGGCATACAGTTCAGCAAACGATGATGAGGTAACGGTTGGAATCATGTACTTGTATGATCTACTTTTACTTGTGTTAAAGACAGAAACACCAGACTGGTCAGAGCCAATCGAAGCGTCCGTAGCGAAGCAAACAAAGCCCTGCGAATGCAGATGGTTTAATTTGTGTTCATAGTCGAGGCGGATATTGTTCATATCAGGACCAAATTTATTACCCGGGAAGGACTTTAGAGTGACTTCAATACTGTCATTGAACGTAAACGTTGATACAGCATCAAAGATATCTTTGAATTTTGAGTATACATACGCATAGCTTGAGTTAACTAATGGGAATTCTTCAATGGCCTGGTAGAGAGCAGGATTAAACAGTTTGATTTTTAGAATTTCCCTCGCAGTAAGGAGCAAGGCTCGCTCACAAGGAGGTAGTTCATTGGCAATTGCATATAGCAGGTAGACATGAGTCCTAGGAGGGAGACCCAGGCATCGTCTAATGAACGAGTGCTGGAGACGTGATATTCTATTGTTAATCGTCTTTGTTCTGCGCATTGCCGCTGCCGAACGACCATATTCAATTTTCGAGCGTACTAGAGACTTGTACAGATTAAGCGAGACTGAGGGGAGTAAACCAGCTTTAATAGGCGTGAGACATCCAAAAAGTTTAGAGTTTGATTCCGATTGTTTTACAACCGCATCATAGTGCTCACTGAAGGACAAACTCTTGTTAAGAATGACACCCAAGTATTTCAAGGAGTCGACCTGCGGGATTTTTTGACCATTGAACATAACGTCAAAGCATGGCATTTTACTTCTGTAGGCGAGCATCAATTTCGTTTTACCAGGGTTAAATGAAAGGTTCAGCTCCTCACATTTCGCCCCAAATTGATTGATCTTGTTTTGGATACCCAATAGAGTAGAATTGTGTGAATCACTCGAGTGTAAAATAATAAAATCATCTGCAAATTGGAACACGGATGTGTTCGAATCGGCAATATCATGTAGTGACAAAGTGTATATAACAGGTTGGCTGATAAGTCCCCGGTCTGACACATAGACGGCGTCGCTAATATTAAATGCATATTATTTTTATATAGTGGCAACCTTCAAATGATTCGTGTCAAAATTTGACGTCTGTAAGTCAATTAGTTTGTGAGATAGAGCGTCTTTTGTGAAGCAACTTTTGTTATTGTGAAAAAAATGGAAAAAATGGAATTTCGTGTTTTGATAAAATACTGTTTTCTGAAGGGAAAAAATACAGTGGAAGCAAAAACATGGCTTGATAATGAGTTTCCGGACTCTGCCCCAGGAAAATCAACAATAATTGATTGGTATGCAAAATTCGAGCGTGGTGAAATGAGCACGTAGGACGGTGAACGCGGTGGACGCCCGAAAGAGGTGGTTACCGACGAAAACATCAAAAAAATTCACAAAATGATTTTGAATGACCGTAAAATGAAGTTGATCGAGATAGCAGAGGCCTTAAAGATATCAAAGGAACGTGTTGGTCATATCATTCATCAATATTTGGATATGAAAAAGCTCTGTGCAAAATGGGTGCCGCGCGAGCTCACATTTGACCAAAAACAACAACGTGTTGATGATTCTGAGCGGTGTTTGCAGCTGTTAACTCGCAATACACCCGAGTTTTTGCGTCGATATGTGACAATGGATGAAACATGACTCTATCACTACACTCCTGAGTCCAATCGACAGTCGGCTGAGTGGACAGCGATCGGTGAACCATCTCCGAAGCGTGGAAAAACTCAAAAGTCCGCTGGCAAAGTAATGGCCTCTGTTTTTTAGGATGGGCATGGAATAATTTTTATCGATTATCTTGAGAAGGGAAAAACCATCAACAGTGACTATTATATGTCGTTATTGGAGCGTTTGAAGTTCGAAATCGCGGCAAAACGGCCCCATATGAAGAAGAAAAAAGTGTTGTTCCACCAAGACAACGCACCGTGCCACAAATCATTGAGAACGATGGCAAAAATTCATGAGTTAGGCTTCGAATTGCTTCCCCACCCACCGTATTCTCCAGATCTGGCCCCAGCGACTTTTTCTTGTTCTCAGACCTCAAAAGGATGCTCGCAGGGAAAAAATTTGGCTGCAATGAAGAGGTGATCGCCGAAACTGAGGCCTATTTTGAGGAAAAACCGAAGGAGTACTACCAAAATGGTATCAAAAAATTGGAAGGTCGTTATAATCGTTGTATCGCTCTTGAAGGGAACTATGTTGAATAATAAAAACGAATTTTGACAAAAAAATGTGTTTTTCTTTGTTAGACCGAGGACTTATCAGCCAACCTGTTATTGAACAGAATTGGAGATAGACAGCTGCCCTGAGGAAGGCCATCAAAGACATTTACTGTGGCGTCACCCAACTTGAGCTTTCTGTAAGTGAGAAAATTGATAATCCATTCAATATAGTGATTGTTGATGTTAATATTGGCTAAAATACGCTTTAGGGGCTCAAGGCCAACACAGTTATACGCATTGCTAATGTCAACCAAAAACAGAGCAGCTTTTTTCTTTTTGGACTTTTTAATATTGATTTCGTGAAGAAGATGCACATAGACGTTGATTTATTTCTCCGATACGCATAGCATGAAATGGGTAAAATGTTGCGGTTTTCAATGAACTGATCAATCCTATTTTTAAGGAGTAGATTCATAATTTTAAGAAAAACTGAAATCAACGAAATGGGCCTAAAGTTAGGGATTCTGATAGATCCCTATCCTTCTTTGGAATGGGTACAATCTTGATGATTCTCCAACTCTCCCTTATCTGATTTGAAAGAAAGGCCTTATTGACCGCATCCAGCAGACCAGACAGAGATTCCTTGGAGAGAGCCTTTATCATGAAGTATGTAACACCATCTACTCCACCAGCTACCCTATTTGATTTGGATTGAAGCACCTTAATAAGCTCATCTAGCTCAAAAGCTAAGGAATTATCTGCCTCAGTAGGGTTGTTGTGTTGAAACGATTGAGATGAGTTCGGAACCTGATTCTTTAACATATTGAGAAACCGACTGTTATTTTCTTGCATCCAGACTGAGTTAGGAGTACGGAAATCACCTCTAACCGCTTTGACAAATTTCCAAGAGTCATTGGAATTGGGGGAGGAGTTAAGTTCTTGGATTTTGTCTGCATATGCCAATCGTTTGCAGCTTTTGACTTTTCTTTTCCATAAATTTTTGAGTTTGATGTACTCAACTACGTTTGATGGGTTGGGAGCATTACAAGCTATAACGCTTAACTTTCCGAAAGATCACTCCTAGTTCCTCATTCCACCACATCTTAGGTCTCCTGTTCGTACTTAAGGAAATTGTGCAAGCTTTGATAGTGTCCTGAATTTTGCTTTCAATGTTTTCAAAGCACGACAACAGCTCAAGGTTGTTCAGTTTCTGTATAAGTTTTTTCTTGCATAGAAAAAGGTTGGGAAGGCATGTAATCAACTCGATCTCAAAGACGACCGGGAAGTGATGGCTGCCACCTAAGCGGTAATCAAGCACCTCCCAGGATACAGCAGCATGTGAATTCGAAAAAGACAAGTCAAGGATAGACCCATTTTTGCTCAGTACATCTTTCTTGAACGTGGGTGAGCGGTTATTGAGACATTTGAAATTGGAACCATTGAGCAACTGCCAGAGCGCACAGCCTTTGGGGGTGTCAATAGAATCGCGTTGAAGTCACCCAGAATATATACATTTTGATGGAGGCCCACAAAATTAAAGAGATGGTCCATCGTGGAAATAAAGTTTTTTTGAGGTCTGAACAATAACAATGTCATGAATCGAGACAAAATTCAATCTATTTATTATAATCGAGTCTTTGAACACGATGGCCGTACCACCATATCCATCAGCCCGTGTTTTCTCTACCATTTTATAGTTGCAAAAGTTTCTGTGACTTGCAGCACCATGTGAAAAAGTTTCACTAAGTGCACAGAAGTCTATATTATTGTTGTTTAAAAAGAAATCTAATTCATCAAAATTGGCATTTAACGATTGGATATTATACTGTAATATCTTCATAGTTTCTCATTTGGGAATGCTGATTAATCAGCTGAAGATCATTGTATAATAAGGCAGAGTTGCACATCGTTTTTATGTTGTTAATTTTTTTAGTAAGAGACGGGTTGTTAAATTTAACTATTAAAGATTGCAGGATGTTCGAAAAGGTGTTGAGAAGGACCTCAACGTCGTTAGAAGTAAGGGGGTTGGTATGAGCTATGGCAATATTTTTGGCTTGTAGAGTAGCCTTGGGATGGGACGAGATTCGGGAAGAAGGCAACGATGGGGCAATAACAGTGTTATTTTGTATTGCTTGGACATTGTCCTTGTTGATAATAGACCGTGAAATTTTTCTTTGGCGTACAACTTGGCTGTACGATTTTTTTTTTCTTAGTCATGGCTCGGTTAATAGCCTCCTCATTGTCGTGTGAATTATTTTCTTTAACAATACTGGGAAAATCTGTCTCATCAACTTCAAGCAAACAGAACCTGTTGCTATTGTTGAATTCCGGGTAACTTTCCACAACTTGCTTTCTCGAAATTTTTTTAATAGCCTTGACAACATTAATATTAGGTGTAGTAAAAAGAAATCCATTATTTTTGCATTAAATTGAGGGCTTTATTTAAGATAGTTAGAATGACCCGATTTAGGTCAAATATGCGCCGTTTTGTTCGATAACTTGTTGCCATTTTAAAGGTAATTTCATTATGCCTCTCTCATAGAAGCCCTCGTTCCTATTAGCAAAAAATTGAGATAGTCGAATTTCAGAAGCCTCTCTTGAAGCGAATGTTTCACCAGCAAAATTGTTCGCCATGGACAGGAACAGATGGTAATCACTTGGTGCCAGGTCCGGACTATAAGGTGGATGCAGAAGAACCTCCCAACCAAACTCCCGGAGCTTCTGGCGAGTCACTATCGATGTGTGTGGCCTGGCGTTGTCCTGATGGAACACAATTCCTCTCCTATTGGCCAAAGCTGGCCGCTTATGGGCGATTGCTTCCTTCAGACGGTCCAATTGTTGACACTAGAGTTTTGCCGTATGGGAGCAGCTCATAGTAGATAATTCCCTGCCAATCCCACCAAACACACAGCAAAACCTTCCTGGCCGTCAATCCTGGCTTGGCCACTGTTTCCGCCGGTTCACCGTGTTTCGACCACGACCGTTTTCGCTTGACGTTGTCGTAAGTGACCCACTTTTCATCACCAGTCACCAACCGCTTCAGAAATGGGTCGATTTTGTTGCGGTTCAGCAGCGATTCGCAGATGGAAATTCGGTCTATGAGGTTTTTTTGCGTTAACTCGTGTGGCACCCATACATCGAGCTTCTTTGTGTACCCAGCCTTATTCAAATGGTTCCAAACGGTTTTTTGTGCAATCTTTAGCTCTTTTGCAATCGAAACAGTGCTAACATGACGGTCGGACTCGATAATTTCCATGATTTTATCGACATTTTCGACAATTGGCCTTCCAGTGCGTGGTGCATCCTTGACATCGAAGTTACCGGAACGGAATCGACGAAACCAAAATTGCGCATGATTGGCTGTTACAGTATCAGGTCCATAAACGCTATTCACATTTTCAGCCGCCTGGCTTGCGTTTTCTCCCTTATCGAAGAAAAACTGTAAAATGTAGCGAATTTTCTCTTTGCTGATGTCCATCTTTGACAAGCTCTCAAACAAAACTGAATCAATCAATCAAAAAAGTGTCAAAAAAGCTTTTTTAGTAGGAACTGTCATCTTTCTAATGCCCCCTAGCGGAACACGATCGGACTTATACAACGCGAGATGCAGATAAATAACGCCATCTATTGAAAAATGATGGATTTCTTTTTACTACACCTAATATTTAACTCCCTATCCCAAACGGGGCATGAGTCTTTGTTTTTAGCTGTGTGTTTCTCCGATCCACACAAAATACATTTCTTATTAAAACATGGGGGACAACCGGCACCTTTACCACATTCTAAACATCTCTTATCTGATCTACAGGCCTTCATTGTATGACGAATCCTGCCGCACTTATGACATTGCTTAAGGGGGGGAATGTAAAGGTCGACCTGAGTATGTACGTAGTTTATAACTATAGATTTAGGTACTTTATTGCCAAGAAAGCCAATTTTAATCGTCTGTGTGGGGATAAAATTATAAGGGTTGTCCATATCACGTCTCTTAAATCTTTGGACGGAGGTTATAGTATAGTCAGTCTTTGAGAATTCAATGATTTCTTCTTCACTTAGGTTAAGAGGAACCCCCCGAACCACACCATATGATTCGAACGCTGAGCGAGGGATGAATGCTTTTATGCTTAAGGCAACCAGTGCCATGTTTTTAACACAGTCATTGGCCGCTCCAGGATCTTGAAAGAAAAATTTGAATAGCGTCATGCCTATTCGGTGAACCGATTTGACTTTTTGAATCTTGCAATTCTTGATATAATTCATGAAATGCAGACCATTTCTATCAGTCTTATTTTTCGCAAAGGCAGACGAAGACGTGTCAAGAAGAACAAAAGGCTCTCCAAGGAAGTCATTGGGATATAAGGTACATGAGATCACGTTTGCTGAATTAGATTCAGCATTGTGATTTACAGCCATAGTCTTAGGTGCTATTTTTTGTACTTTGTTCACAGAATTTGATATAACATTATCACGAGGACCTGTAGCAGAGTGGCCGGAGGCAACATTCAGTGAGCTATTCCCATCGATACCATCCCCATTAGACACATTGGATTCACCCTCTTCAATCATCATCAAGTCATCAGAGTCATTCATATTGGTCTCATCAGGTTTAGTTTTTTTATTAGAGCGAACAGCAATCTCAGATTTCTGTTTTTTCTTTCTAGTGATTTGCAAGGTCAGATTATTCTCCCTCACAAACTCGTTAAACTCATCAAGGTTTGCATTCACGCCGCCATGTTTGTCGTGGACCGACATGGCGTCGCTGGCATTGAGACGCCTGATACTAGGCAAGTTAGTAAATTAAGGTTATAATCGAACCAACTTACAAAGAAAAAAATGGAGAAGGAGTCAAGAATAAATGGATACGCACCAGTTAGATCCGTGGAATGAAGAATGAATTGCGACTATTATCGCTAAACGTAACACACGAGTAGGAAAAAAGTTTATGAAAAACTATTTAAAAATCAAAACTTCACAAGCAATTAGCACTTAAAAGTCAGCACACGCGTCTTTTCGCGGCCAAGGGTTGCCAAGGTAGGAAATGCAGCTTCTTTAAATTAAATGACGCTCCGTTCGATCCATACCATTTCACGACCGTGCAAGCACTACACGGTGATGATTGTCAAAAGCCCCGGGCGGCACATGTCAAGGGGCGGCGAGCGTCGCCGAAATTTGAACAATTAGAATAGTGTACATTCAGCCATTGAACTTGAGATTTGAGTTCCATCGATATTGATAAAAAAAGGAATATCGATATTTCGCAACATAAAGGCTCAAATACACCATACAAGCATTTGCAAAAATCCATGTTTATACAAGCATGTTGTGTAGTGTGTACCTGTTTTTGTGCTTGCGCGTACATGTGCGCGTACATCAAAAATTTTTGATTTTCGGTGATGTTTGTATAAGCCGTTTGTATAGTGTGTAGGTAAAAAGGCTCATTTTTAACGTGATTTGACTGAGAGCGGATGTGCTGATGACAAAAATAGGGTAATAAGATAGCGTAGATATGTGTTTGAAGGAGTTTATTTGAATTCTCAAGCGTTTATTTAGCTTTAATATAAAAATTAATAATTTGTTGGGATTTTTCTCAGCCAAATTAAAACTTTTTAAGATGAAAAAAATTTAATGTCATATACAAAACTACCGAAAAACTTGAGTATATAACAAATTTCGTGATATATAAACATATGAGCAAATTAACTTAATAAATAAAAATTTGACGGCAATTTAATTAATAATGCCATGCATTCATGTTTTACCAATTAATATAATAACTAAACTAAACTAAAATATAACAAATTGATTTAAATCAAAACAAAAAAATTCTTGAGGGACATTTATGCTGCTTACAGACAGTGGCGTAACTATGGTGGGTCTTAGGGGTGACAATCTCCCGGGGCCCTAATCCAGGGGCCCCACGCACTGTGTCAAACGAAAAATATTTTAAAATATCGCACGTAAAAAAATAGTTTCGACTTCTCCAAACTAGCTACAATTTTCGTGATGCCGAAAGTGAAGGAATCTATTTCGAGCTTTTTTCGAAGCATCGAAGCGGAGTACCCGAACGTTCTTCGGACTATACTTTTACGTCCATTTCCAAATGTGCTTACAAAAGACCGCAAGGGCGGATTAAGACAATTTACGACTTTGCCGCCTCAGACAACAGCCAAATTCGCTCTTTCTTTTATTGACGGCCAGATTTTACACCCGAAAATATGCCGCCCTAGGCAGCTGCATATGTTCTCCTCTATTCGGTAAATCCGCCATCGTAAGACCGATATCAAATCCTTCATTAAAAATAGTTTCACGTTATTTTGGTTAATTTTGGACCGATGAGAACCATAGGACGAAAAGCAATTAAAAACGAAAAACGTTTCATCAAATCAATACGCCTACTGCGGAGAAAAATTTTCTTTTTATCGTACATATTTTAATATTTAAGAAAATATTTCGCCATATTAAAAAATATTTTGATTAAAAAAATATTTTCGACTCAAAAAAAAAAAATATTTCAAAGTAAATTTTCTGTAAATATTTTCTGTTGCCCTAATTATAATATAATATATTAAATATATGTTGGTCTCTGGATAAAGGGGGCCCCCGAAAAAAAATTCTGCCGGGCCCCGCAAGATGAAGTTACGCCACTGCTTACAGACTATTGCATTTAACTGAATTTAGCTGTAGTGAATTTAGCATTTAAATTAAAATCTGATTTTAGCAGCAAGTTCCGTGTATTACGACGTTGGTAAGCTTGAAAAGTAAAAAATTGCACTGTAATAACAAGCGTTTAACTAAACGACTAAGGGCCGGTAAATGAGTTACAGTTTAAAATGAAGTTTTCCTAAACTTAAATGAAAATCTAATGTAGTGGCCGCAGAGACGATGCTTTACAGTAGCTCAAATTGTAAGCAAAACTTTAAGTGCAAAAATATGCTGACGAAGTATCAAGCGCAATTACCGTTTTAATGCTTCTTGTCAACGGCTCGTTTCTGTGACCACCGCACTTAGCATTTTGTTTAAAGAATAATATTATATGTAAACAGAAGAAGTAAGTGCTAGGTGTCAAAGACAATTTCCTCTCTTCAATTAAGTAAACCTTAAGTCTTCGAAATATATTAAATAAAGAGTGACTTCAGTTGCCGTCTGAACACAGCTCAATCCGGTTGTTTCTATTATTCGACTATACCTAAATAGAGTCTTTTTCAAACTTATCACTTGGCGATCGTGGCATTGAGCCTAGCCGAACTTTGTAAAAAATATATTTAAAAAAAGTGACGAATTTAAACGAAAATAAATTGTGAAAATCAAAATCAAATAAGAAATAAAAACGAAAAAAAGTTAAAATTTAACTTTTGAAAAAATTCAAAGCCAAAATTCTGTTTCGTGATAGTATTTTCACATGAGAACAAACTCCACCTTTTAAAGTAACAGAAAATTTTAAATATGTTGTGGGTTAAAAAAGCATTAAATGCTATTATTATATTAATATCCGGTTACGAAATCGGAAAAGAAGTTCACGAAAACAAAGAAATTGTCAGATATAGTGAAGTGCCATTACATACCGAACAGAAAGATAACCATGAAGAACAAAAAGATAATCATGATAAATTGAACATTATACTTCTCGCCATTTTAATTATTGCAATTTTAATAATTGGAGTGATGCAAATAAAAGCCTTTTTAGAAAGACGTGTGCGAGTTGCAACAAGGTTGGCACCACGCGAATGAAAAAAACAAAACAAAACAAAAGAAAATAGACGAAAACTAACAAAAAAAAAAAAAAACCGCAAAAATCTAAATAAATAAAATTAACAAAAATAAAAAGTCTCTTTGATTCAGTATATGTATTTTTAAAATCACAGTGAACTTGAAATTTCCAATGTATAACACAGTTCCAGTTTGATCAACGCTCAAATATTCCCGATATGTCCTCACCATCATGGCTAACACAACTATTGGTACCAGGAACAGGAGCACCAACAACAGCAACACCATGCAGCTGCCCTGAGCTAAGTGTTTCTTTTTATTAAAGTTTCTAAATATGTAATACAATACTATCTAATTTTCCATAAGTTTTTATAATGTTTTTCAAATAAAAATTTTCCCCTTCTTTAAAAAAAAAAAAAAAAAAAAAAAAAATTGTTACTGATATTTTTTTTCATTAATCTAGATTTTATAAATATAATTTAATATTTGTCCAAAATTCAATCCACAAAAAAATTGGTATAAACTATGTTCTATTACTTATAATTGTAAAATTATTAATGTCTTTTTTAGTTTCTTCCCTTTTATTGCGGGCATTCCATTTTGAATTTCAAATTAATTAAATGTCGGAAAATTTACATAAGAGAAGAGATGCTTTCTATAAAGTTACAAAAAGAATTTTAAAAGAAAGGCTATCAACTAATCCAGAAAAATTAAATGAGTACAAGGAGGACTTAATAGAAACGTATAATCAGTGTATAAAGCTATCCTGGAATTTCTTTAGTGAATCAGACAAAGAAGATAGAGAAAATATCATAAGCCAGGTGAGCAGATGCAGAGACAGATGCCTCAGATGTGTGGGTAGATTGGACTTGAATTGTGAAAGTCTTGTTAACTTTTTTGACAAAATTTCAATGACTGAGGAGTCGAACCCGTTAGACATATCAACAGGAATAGTGGAACAAATAAATATAGCAAATATGCCCACTAGCGTAGCAGATTTTGTGGGTTTAGCCACTAGAACCTTGCCAGATTTCGAAGGTAACCCTGATAATTTGAGCAGTTTTATAGACGCACTTGAACTATTGGAATTGGTTAAGGAAGTTCATGAAGATGTGGCAATACGAGTTATAAAAGCTAAGTTGAAAGGATCAGTTAGAAACAAAATTACCAATGAAACCACTATCCGTCAAATAACACTAGTTTACAAAAAATAAAAAATTTTGCGACCTGGGCCATCTGATGGTCTTTTCTAAAGTAAAATTTTGTGCCGAATCTGAATATGTCATCAAAAAAATTGTAAGTAGAATAGTTTTTGAGAAATAGGCTATTTTCCGTTTTTTGAGTTTTGAAAAAAAGTATGGTTAGTAAATTGCAATTATCTCCGAATATATTTAACCGATTCAAAATTTTAAGCTACGAATTTTAAGGCAGTTAAATTGTCTACGAACAATGCCCAGAAAATTTTTTAATCCAAATATACACGTAGAAGCTATTGATGAAAATTTCCAGAAATTTGTTTAATTTTTAACAAAATTTCAATAAAAAATTCACTTTTAGTCTAATTTACACCATGAAAAAATTTTTTTTAAATTTTCTTCGTTCTTTGGCTTCGAAGAACGATCTTTTAGGAAGAGAGGAAGCTTATTTTGATCAAATTCGCATTAAAAATGTGAAAGTTATAAGTAATTAAGCAAAAATACACAAAAATTCATTTTGTTTAATATCCATTTTATTAGAAATGGCTCAAGTCCCCTTATATATATTGATCACATTTAATCGAAACAGGAGTAAACATGTCTTTGAAAATTCATTTCCTGCACTCCCATTTGGATTTCTTTCTGGATAATCTTGGTGATGAAAGCGATGAACACGGCGAACGCTTCCACCAGCAATTAAAAGCCATAGAACGCCGCTATCAAGGTTTTTGGGATGAGGCAATGATGGGAGAGTACTGCTGGTTTCTTATCCGGGAAACAGGTTCCCTCCATAGTAGAAAAAACAAGTAAGGGGTTTAATTCAAGAGGTTTTTAACCCCATCAGGGAACCCCATATACCAACTTTAAATTAAAAGTTAAATTTCTTTATTAAAACCGCCGCTTTTCCACGCCCACTTTTTTTGCAATTCTAATCGGAGGCTAAAATATACACTCGAATTCTAAGCTTCATTGAAATATTTCGAAAAAGTCAGATTTTGAGGCAGTTTTAGAATTTTTGTGACAGACCTTAGTACTGGAGATACCCTTAATAAAGGACCGACCAAGGAAATTTTTTTGGAGGATGTTTATTGCTACAAACGAAGCATAAGTGCCAAATTTCCTAAAGTGCCTTTAAATATGATCAAATATCAAATTTCATCAAAACATCTTGAAAAATTTCGATTTGAGAGCAGTATTTGTGATTTTCGTAACAGACCCTAGTACTGGAGGTACCCCTAAAAATGGTCCGATCGGGTCCATTCTCGAACTTGTTCTTACTCATGTCCCCGTGAGCACGCATACCAAATTTTGTCGCGATAGCTCAACTCCTTCGATAAGAAAACTGTATACAAACAGACGGACAGACAGACAGACGGACATGGCTAAATCGAATCTCCTGGTGACGCTGATCATTTCCATATACATATATTTTGTTTGGTCTATCTCGACTGGTTCTGGGTGTTACACACAACCACACAAACGCAATATACCCTCGACACAGAGTGTGTTGGGTATAAAAAGGGGACTTGAGCCATTTCGAATAAAATGGAATGTAAACAAAATGAATTTTTGTGTATTTTTGCTTAGTTACTTATAACTTTCACATTTTTTATGCGAATTTGATCAAAATAAGCTTCCTCTCTTCCTAAAAGATCGTTCTTCGAAGCCAAAGAACGAAGAAAATTTTAAAAAAAATTTTTCATGGTGTAAATTAGACTAAAAGTGATTTTTTTATTGAAATTTTGTTAAAAATTAAACAAATTTCTGGAAATTTTCATCAATAGCTTCTACGTGTATATTTGGATTAAAAAATTTTCTGGGCATTGTTCGTAGACAATTTAACTGCCTTTAAATTCGTAGCTTAAAATTTTGAATCGGTTAAATATATTCGGAGATAATTGCAATTTACTAACCATACTTTTTTTTAAAACTCAAAAAACGGAAAATAGCCTATTTCTCAAAAACTATTCTACTTACAATTTTTTAAATGACATATTCGGATTCAGCACAAAATTTTACTTTAGAAACGACCATCAGTTGACCCAGGTCAGATTTGCTGTAAACTAGTGTAATTAACACCTTAAGAGTGGGAATAAAGGGCGAATCAACTGATGTGCTTGAAGCAAAGCTTCTGAGCATAAAGCAAAACAATAAAAGCCCTAATGTCTTTACGAAGGAGATTGAAGAATTGTGCAAATCGTTGGAAAATGCACACATAAGAGAAGGTGCATCAGCTGAATTAGCATCAAAATATGCCAGCAAAGCGGGCATAAAAGCACTAACTCAAAACGCTTCCCATGAAAGGGTAAGACTAATCATGGAAAGTGGACAATTTTCAGATATGAATTCTGCCGTGACCAAATTTGTTAACGCAAATATGAGTACCGGCGCAACCGGCTCTAATGTTATGTTCTACAGAGGTAGAAATAATAACACATATCGTGGGCGTGGCCGTGGGAAAATGTATCCACGCGGTTACAACAATTACAATGGAGCCCAAAGACCTCAAAATAATTTCTATAACAGTAATCGTTTTGGTAGAGGTAGACAAAATAATTACCAGAATAACAGTAGGTTAAACACACCCAGACCAAACGATTCAAACGCACGCCAAGTACGAGTCGTAACGGAAAATCCGGAAAACGCGACAACCTCCCAGTAAAGGGGATTGCTGGGAGGCCCCAAATAGAATACGAAGAAAATAAAGAAAGCCTCCATCAAAATTATTTTACTACAAATAAAATTGTTCACTTAAATTTAAATCTGAATAATTATGCTAAAATAAAAACTAATTTGAATGATGAATATATTACATTCCTTGTCGATACAGGCGCTGATATTTCTTTGATCAAAGCAAATAAGGTACATCCAGATGTGCCAATTCAAAATTATTACACTACAAATATAACTGGAATAGGTTCTGGAATGATAAAATCACTTGGAAGAGTTGAAGCGGATCTTAAAATAAAAAATTTTCTGATACCGCATGAGTTCCATTTGGTCGATGAAAACTTTCCTATTCCATGCGATGGAATAGTTGGAATTGATTTCATTAAGAGATATAGATGCTTACTGGAATATCAAGGTAGGAATGAATAGGATTACCTCACAATAAGGCCAGATAAAATTCATCAGCATATAACCGTGAAGCTTTCCAATTCGCTATCTCCCAACCTCTTGGCATTGCCAGCTCGCTCCGAGGTTATCAGGCAAATATCTGCTGATCTAAAAGAAGAATTTGCACTGATACCTAACCAAATAATAGCAGAGGGAATATTCGTAGCCAATACTATTATTTCAAAAAACAGTCCTTTCGTCCGTATAATGAACACAACCAATGAAAATCAATTGATTACAAGCCCATGCATTATATCGGAAAATTTATCAAATTACGAAACTGCTATCCATTGCGACAATAGTTCCCGAAAAAATGAAATTTTAGAAAAATTAAAGCGAAATTTTCCACAATTTGTACAAGATAATTTGACTAAGTTATGTACAGATTTTATAGACATTTTCGCGCTGGAAACAGACAAAATAACAGCCAATAACTTCTACAAGCAAAAACTTAAATTATCAGACAACACCCCAGTTTACATCAAAAATTATAGAGCACCCCACTCACAAAAGCCGGATATAAACAGACAGGTAGAAAAACTTAAAAAAGATGGCATTATTGAGCCCTCCATATCAGAATACAACAGCCCAATTTTACTTGTGCCAAAAAAGTCTCTCCCTAATAGCAACGAAAAACGTTGGCGTTTAGTCGTGGACTACCGTCAAATCAATAAAAAATTATTAGCATATAAATACCCCTTGCCTCGAATGGAGGATATTTTGGACCAGCTAGGAAGAGCAAGATATTTCTGCTGTCTTGATCTTGTGTCGGGTTTCCACCAAATCGAATTGGATGAGAAATCTCGCGATATTACTTCCTTCTCTACAGATGGAGGATCGTTTCGTTTTACTAGACTCCCATATGGCCTAAAGGTGGCGGCGAACTCGTTTCAAAGAATGATGGCGCTTGCTTTTTCCGGATTAGAAACATATAATACTTTCATCTAAATGGATGACTTGATTGTGACGGGATGTTCAGAGAACCACATGATGAAAAACCTTCGCAAAGTTTTCGAAACTTGTAGAAAAACAAATCTCAAATTACACCCGGATAAGTGTACCTTCTTCAACCCTGAAGTAACTTATCTAGGCCACAAATGCACTAAAGACGGTATCTTACCTGACCCGAATAAATTCAGGATAATACAGAACTATCCAAAGCCAGCTAATTCTGATGAGACACGACGATTTTTGGCATTTTGTAACTACTATAGACGTTTCATACCCAAATTTTCTTTCCATTCTTTGCACTTGTCACGCTTAACTCGCAAAAATTGTAAGTTCATATGGACCACTGAGTGCGAAACTGCATTCAATTACCTCAGAAATTCTCTTTTAAATCCAAAAATACTCAAATACCCGGATTTCGCAAAAACATATTGCATCACTACCGATGCCAGTAAACTGGCTTGTGGAGCAATATTGAGTCAGGAGCATAATGAAATTCAAATGCCTATAGCCTATGCTTCCAGAACATTAACTAAGGGCGAATCAAATAAAGCTCCAATGAACAAGAACTTATTGCTATACAATGGGCTATAAATTATTTCCGCCCATACGTATACGGTAGGAAATTTTTGGTCAAAACCGACCACAAAGCGTTGACCTATCTATATTCACTCAAAAACCCGTCATCTAGGCTGACACGTATACGCCTTGATTTGGAAGAATACGATTTTACCATAGAGCATATAAAGGGAAAAGAAAACGTAGGCGCAGATGCCTTATCTAGAATTGAATTTAAAGACATAGCCGAAATAACACATGCGGTTAACAAACTTACTACTAGATCAAGGACAAAAAGCGTCAATTCGAATCTTTCCAAAAATAAAAATGAAAGCAAAGTCCAAGACAAAAGTACGGATAAAATTCACTGCTTTGAAACATAAATCCTGTAGAAGTAGCAAAGTTTATAAATTTAAAGTTCGAGCTATTCCGGAATTGTCCTAGAGCAATTTTTAAAAAAGGAAAGAAAATTATTCAAACAATGAACGTAGATGAATATATCGCTAATGGGAAGGTTAACTTAGGTAAACTATTCCCAGAGCTTCAAAAATTGGCCGACGGATTAGTGCAAATGATGGTGTATTTACACACATTAGCATTGATGAATTTAAAACGCGCGTAAATAAAATATTGAAGGGCCCTAATTCAAATATAAAAATCGCGATTACTCCTCGAATAATCTATATAAACGAAGAAGAAGAAAAGCTAAAGCTGCTCGAAAGATTTCATAATGACCCCATACATGGAGGTCATGCAGGAACAACAAGAATGTTAAAACAAGTAAGAAAGCTAAAGTCGGTCAAGCCCGACTTTGAAATACCCAGCGTCCCAACATTATGAGCGCACTATGTTTTGCTTCTCTATTTGAGGGCGTGGCAGTGTGAGGGCAAAATAAATTTTTACCTACACCTTTCATTCGCCTTGGTGAACCTATGTTGCGAATTTGAAGCTTCTACGCCTTTTACTTCGGAAGTTACGAAAATTCTTCATTTGTGGGCGTGGCAGTGGGCGGGCCACATAAAATGTTTACCTAAACCTGTCATTCGCCTTGGTGAACCTATGTTGCGAATTCGAAGCTTCTACGCCTTTTACTTCGGAAGTTACGATAAGCCCTTATTTGTGGGCGTGGCTCACGGAGGGCGGCGTTCATTTTTTTCCAGGATATGTCCCTTTTCGCAGTTTACCAGTACACCAACTATCAATGGAATGTGTTGAGTGGTTCGCAAGTTACAAGCATTTTGCTGAAAACACATTATATTCATTTGTGGGCGTGGCAGTGGGCGGATGTCTCCCATTTTTACTTAGGATCATACTCGGATCCCGATATACCTGTGTGCCAAATTTCGACTTGATTGGTCCAGCCGTTTCGGAGGAGATCCGACCACGGACGGACGGACAAACGGACATGTCTAAATCGATTCAGTTTTTGATCCTGATCATTTCTATATATACATGTCTATATCTCCGGAGCTTAGTTCTCCCTGTTACAAGATTCGCACAAAACTAATATGCCCCGCTTACGCTGGGCATAAAAACTGAGAAAGTTCTACTTTTGGAAGAATATGTATCACGATGGCGAGTAAGTGTCGTGAGCGGCTGTTCTCTCCTTTCGAGAGAAAAGTACATACACGTCCGTAGGGTTTAGACTCATCAACCAGACCAACTTTTTATTCTCAGTATCAATGCAACAAATGGTATGGCAACCTGAATGACTAGGTGAATGAATGAGACAGGCATATATACATGACAGAGATAAATTACAATGAAAGATAATAAATTAAAGATGAGATCAATACAATGAAAATAATAATATAATATTATAATAAGATGACAGTTCGGCCATTCTGATTACTAACTTGTCCTCGATTTTGGTATTACTTGACTGGATTAGCATTCATCAGTTGGATCTTCTTCATCATGACTCTCATAATCATCGTCGACTTCAGGGAACGATGCGCACCACGGCTTCATCTTGTCACTGCTAACCACACTAGTGAACTTCCGTTGACCTCATTGGACTCCATCAATATCGGTGACGACGTAACGGTCGAAGCGTAAAACTTTACTTATGGTGTATGGACCTCTGAATTTAGCATCGAGTTTTCGACTTTCCCCTGTGCTCGGTAGTGAGCTTTCGATCAGAACTAAGTCACCCTCCTGGTACATATGTGGCGGTTTATACTTCGCATGGAAACGTCGTTTCCAAACAGTGCGGGCCAATTCAATATTTTTTCTCGCATCGTCTCGTCGCTCAGCTAACAATGTTCGAATGACGTTGGTACTGGAATTTTCGTCGTGAAGAGCGGCCAGTAAATGGTTTCCACTAATATCTCGCAATGGAAAATCGAATATTAACTCAATAGGTGAGAATCTTGTCGTTGAATTCGTAGTAGTGTTGATCTTCGATTGTATGTTTCGTGCTTCATTGTCCCAATCCTGAGCGTCTGGAGTTGTTCTTAGGTATGCCAAAACTGTTTGATTAATACGCTCCGCCAACCCATTAGATCGTGGTGTACAAACTGCAACCTTTGTGTGCTGGATATTGTGAGATTTGCAGTAAACACCGAAAACGTTCGAGGTAAAAGCTGTACCGCGATCGGTGACAATTCTCTTCGGTGTCCCAAAGTACAAGATAAGTTGATTCAGCGCCTCTACGACGGGTTTAGTTTTTGTTGATTTGACGGCCAGTACATTAGAATATCTAGTGAGTGAATCCACAATCACCAGGATATACTCGTTACCTCGTCGACTTCGAATGAATGGCCCTAGATGGTCCATATGAAGCACCTCAAACGGGACCTGCGGTACCTCCATTCCATAGAGCTGGCATTCCTTTTTCGGCTCACGTGTGTAGCAACATTCGATGCACGACTTTACGTAGCTTTTTACAAAGTTTCGGCAACGAGGGAACCAGAAATGTTGGAATATTCGCTTAATTGTTCCGTCAACAGCTGGATGTCCGACATCGTCATGACACAGTTTAACAATCCTCCAACGCATACCGCGTGGAACAACCAGTCGCTCGACCTCGTCTGCACCATGTTGAAACAGTCGGTTGTTTTTAAAAACAAAATTCTTTTCAAACACCTTCCGTTGCGCTGAGTTTGTCGTCAGAGCATCAATGATTTCCTGTAGTTTTGAATCTTGCCTCTGCATCGTCAGAATCCAATCCTCATCAGAAATTTTGATCGCCATCAAGCTTGCCGTGACGTCCTCAGCCTGCTCTGGGGACTCTACCGGAGCCCTACTCATGGCGTCAACGTGACTCATAAGTGTTCCTTTGCGATGATGTGCCACGAAATCATACTCAAGAAGCCTGAGCAGCCAGCGTGCCACTCTTGGAATCATTGTTGTTGTTTCCTTCAAATTTGTAATTGCAGAGCAATCGGTTACAACTCTGAATGATTTTCCCAGCACATATAGCCGAAATCTTTGGCAAGCCTCCACCAGCGCTAGCACCTCCAATTCGTATCCGTGATACTTGCTTTCCGTCGAAGTGCATAAGCGACTAAAGTATACAATTGGCCTGCGCACTCCTTGTCCTTCATCCTGAATCAGAATAGCAGCCAGACCGATGCTGCTAGCGTCAGTATGAACCTCGTGCTCCTTGCTGATATCATATATTCCCAATTTTGGTTTATTAGTCAGCAAGTCAATAAGTCGTCGAAACGCCGCTTCACATTCCGTTGACCACTTGAACGTAACATCCCGTTTAGTTAGTTGATGTAAGGATGCCGCTATGTGAGCGTAGCAGTGCACGAATTTCCGGAAATATCCCGTAAGTCCCAAAAATTGGCGGACCTCAGAGACGTTCTGGGGAACAGGATATTCCGTTATCGCCTTCGTTTTGTTTCGCCCGGGCTTAATCCCATCCTCGTTGATTTCGTGACCCAGGAATTCAACAGTTTTCATAAACGAACACTTTGACAGACGCAATGTGAGGTGTTCCCTTCCGATGATTCGCAGATTTTCAACTAAATACTCGAACCCTTCCTCAAATGTACGTGATGCAATAATGACTTCGTCGACGTAGCTTACAACTTTTCCCTTGAGTGGTTCAATTATTTTCGTCATCATTTTTTGGAAGGTACACGGCGCATTTCGAAGCCCGAATGGCATCCGGTTAAACTCAAAATGACCTCCATGGGTGATAAACGCTGTGTATTTCTTCAACTCCTCATCAATCTCTATCTGGTAGTAGCCGGATGTCATATCCAACGTTGAGAAATATGTCTTTCCAGCTAAAGTTGACAGAATACCGTCAACTGTAGGCATCGGCCATGGTTGTTTTTCCGTTATCGAATTCAGCGCTCGATAGTCCACACAAAGTCTATCTTCCCCGTTAGACTTGGAGACCAACACGATAGGTGAGGCGTATATAGAATTCGATGGGCGAATTACGTTGTGCTTCAGCAACTCCGACACAATCTGATTCACCTTTTCTTGTTTTGGGATGGAAGTCGTATATGGCTTCTTTACGATTGCTGTTGTTGACGTCAGACAGATCTCCATTTTCACGGCACTACATTTTCCAAGATCCTTTAACTTTTCACCGAAACACTCTGAATATTCATTCAAAGTTGCTAAAAGTTTATCTTTTTCCTTTGTAGTCAGCTGATCATTAATTTTGACATCGTTAGCAGCAATAGAGAAAACACTGCACTGCCCATTCTCGATAACAACGCGAGCATTAGCCAGAGCATCAATTCCAATCACAATGTCGTAAGGCATAACCTTGTCATCAATTACGAAAATGTCGCTTTTAAACGTTTGATGATCAATCACAATGCAAGCATCCTTAATCTTTTCATAGCTTACGATTTTCCCACCTGCAAAACCAGACAAATGTTTTTCACAAGATTGTAATTTTGGCCTAACCTTATCTGCTATCGATTGTTTGCATAATGTGACTGCACTTCCTGAATCGATTAATGCTTCGTATCGATTTTCCTCGAGCACAATTTGCTTTGTGACAACATTCGCAATCGAGTTCACTGCGCCACGCTTCGGACAAATTTTCGAGTCATGCGTGGTGACGTCACAAATGTCACATCGCATTTTACGTTGTGGTTTCGGGCAGTTCTTGTAAATGTGCCCACGCTCACGGCAGTTGAAACACACGGGACCAGTTGAGCTGTCTTTCGATCCCGAGCCACCATTTTTCCTTTCATTTGAATTAGGAGGTCTATTAGATCCTCTCTGTTGACTCCTGGATGTTGACGATGGTTGACTGTTGTTCCGTTGCATATTTGGCAAAAGATTTTGTAGCGATAGGAGCAGATCCGAACATTTCGATATTTGCAGTGTTGAAAGAATTTTCCGCAGCCACTCGTCATTTATTCCGTTGATTATATATTTCACTATAGCCCGATCGTCCAGTTGCCCTCTCCGTCCCATCGATAACATGCGATAGTAGTAGTCGACTACACTCTCATTCCTATTTATCGTTGTGTTCACCATTCGGATATGAGTGTCAGCTGGATTCACCAAACACGGCAAATCTTCCACGAATTGGGCCACAAAATCGGACCATCGACGACATATAGGTTAAGCGTCTATCCATGACTTTGCGACACCCTACATCCTACCTCGAATCGCCAGCAAAACAATCTATTCGTCCCAGTCGTACGCCCGCTTTAGCTGCTCCACGCTCTCGATAAATTGTATCGACGAAAGGTTTCCATGATAAGTGTGATACATTGGCAATGCATCAGCCACATCTTGCACTCTCCACCGCGACCCATGTGAAAAACTCCCAGGTGGATTTACGTTACCGTTTAACACATTGGACGCGCCGTTGGCAGTCGTCATTGCCGGTTGTACAAAGCTTTGTCTAGGAATTTCGATATTCGGCTCCAATGCGGTTGCATTTCCATTGTCAGCATATGAGTTCGGCAGTTCGTCGTCTCTCTCACACATTGCTAGTAAAGTTTGACGCTCTGCGGCCGGCGCTCTCTCTCTCTGTTTCGAATAGCATTCATTGGGTTTGCTGTGTATGTTTCCATTTCACACATACTCGATGCTTGTTGTGTCGATGTAGTTGTGACCATCTCTCGATGTATCGGCGCAGTCACGGTAGTAAGTACGTTGCGCTGCTCTCTCGAAATGAGCGAAGCAGAATTGCAATTGAGAGACGATGTTGATGACGCTACGGTTGTACCAAGTGTTCCTGTGAACCCTTGCGGTTGAAATTGCGACAGACAGTGCGGATAAGCGCGCGTGCTTATCTCTTCTGTTTCGTATTGTTAAATAGAAGCTTCTGGATATCGTGAGAAGACCGAATGTTCGTTGTGACCTGACGCTTTCTCGGTGACCACTTTTAACTGCTCGGTGAGCACCTTCATTGCTTGTTGAAGTTGTGCAACGTCGCTCTGCAATTTCGTCACGGTGTTGTCATTCGGCATCATCGTTGTATCACCAATATTCTCCTCTTCCAGTGCATCGAGATCGGCTGAAGACGCTTCACGGAGCCTTTCGACGAGCTCGGCTTTCTTCCCCGAAGTACAAAGATTACGCTTCTTCAATTCCTCCCTCAGCTCGGCCACGGAGCTTGATTCGAAGCTCGCTTCCATCTTAAAAAAAGAATAAATCACCACCACTACTAGCGAATTATAACTATGGGATCACATCCCACTTCTGAAAACTATCACGATGGCGAGTAAGTGTCGTGAGCGGCCGTTCTCTCCTTACGAGAGAAAAGTACATACACGTCCGTAGGGTTTAGACTCATCAACCAGACCAACTTTTTATTCTCAGTATCAATGCAACAAATGGTATGGCAGCCTGAATGACTAGGTGAATGAATGAGACAGGCATATATACATGACAGAGATAAATTACAGTGAAATATAATAAATGCAAGATGAGATCAATACAATGAAAATAATAATACAATATTATAATAAGATGACATATGTCAAAGCAAGTTAGAAATTTTGTAAAACATTGCGATGATTGTAAAAGGAATAAATCCCAAGTAAAACCTAGGGAGCCTCTTGTTATAACCAATACACCCACAAAAGCGTTTGACTGCGTTTTAATAGATACTGTTCGACCTCTCCCCAGGTCAATAAATGATAATGAATATGCTCTCACAATGATATGCGACTTAACCAAATACTTAGTAATTGCGCCGTTGAAGAGCAAGCATGCTAAAAGCGTAGCCCGATGTATATTTGATAATTTTGTTTTGGTCTATGGACCAATGAAAACATTGTTGACGGATATGGGTACTGAGTTTAATAACGAGTTGATAAAGGAGTTGTGTGCGTTGTTGCAGATTGAATTTAAAACATCAACACCGCACCACCATCAAACACTTGGTACTGTAGAAAGATCCCATCGTACACTCAACGAGTACATGAGATCGTATATCTCAGATAAACATGATTGGGACGAATGGGTGAAATACTTCACTTATTGTTATAATGTAGCACCATCTACAACACATGGATATTGTCCCTTCGAATTGTTTTACGGCAAAACGCCACGAGAATTAGATATTCTCTCTCAAAACAGGGTAGATCCATGCGTAGAGACATACGCCAAAGAGGTAAAGTTTCGTTTGCAAACGGCACATAAGCATGCAAACGAGGCTCTTAAGAAAAGGAAATTGAACCAAAAACGCTCTTATGATTGTCACGCAAATGAAAAAAATATTCAAGTGAATGATTATGTGTACATAGACAACCCTACTGGGCATAAATTAGAAAGCCTATACAAAGGACCATATAAAGTAGTAGAAATAGATAGTAATAATTGTTCAATACAAATAGAACAGAATAAAATAGTGAAAGTCCACAAGGACAGGCTTCGTTTAGGCTAAAATAATTGGAGGAGTAGTTACACTTACACCTCGTTGAACTCACTTAATATTTTACTTTATATGCATCAATAATTAGTAATTAAGCTCCAAGTTAAGAATTATTGCAAGGAATGGCCATTCTGATTAAATTCGTTAAAAATAAAAATTAAAATAAAAAAAATTAAAATTTTTTTTTAATTTAAAATATACATATATATGTATATGTTTATGTACACAAAAAAAAAATTGAATTTATAATTAAACTTTTTCTTTTAAAACGTAAATAGAGCTAAAGCTTCAAATTCCTTTTGTTGATTGGTTAATAATATTAATTTAATATTACGGCTCGAATAAAAAGCAAATGATCCTGTCGAAGGTGTATTATTAACAGGATCATTTCGAAAAGGGGAAGGTGTAGTGGCCGCAGAGACGATGCTTTACAGTAGCTCAAATTGTAAGCAAAGCTTTAAGTGCAAAAATATGCTGACGAAGTATCAAGCGCAATTACCGTTTTAATGCTTCTTGTCAACGGCTCGTTTCTGTGACCACCGCACTTAGCATTTTGTTTAAAGAATAATATGTAAACAGAAGAAGTAAGTGCTAGGTGTCAAAGACAATTTCCTCTCTTCAATTAAGTAAACTTTAAGTCTTCGAAATACAGTCGAACTTCCTTATAATAAAGTCGCACGGGACCAGAAAATCACTTCATTAAATAGAAATTTCATTTTACAGAAATTATTAACACGTACACTGAAAGTGGAACGAAAAAGCTGTGTGTTTGAAATTATTTCATAGTAGGGAGAACTTCATTGTATAGACGTTCACTATACGGAAGTTCGACTGTATATGAAATAAAGAGTGACTTCAGTTGCCGTCTGAACACAGCTCAATCCGGTTGTTTCTATTATTCGACTATACCTAAATAGAGTCCTTTTCAAACTTATCACACTAATCTAAAGTTTAAAATGAAAGTGCTTCTCAGAGAGTATTAATTTGAAGTTTTACTAAACTACAGATTAAGCATAATGGGAAATATTTAGATTTGATTTTTTAATATTTAAAAAAAATATTTTTTTTTTTCGAGACGGGATTGCTTTTTTTGCAAAGTAGGCTAAGGAAACTTTGAAAGGAATATATAAAGAAAAAATTATTCCCTGTTACCTATGTAGGGGATTACCCTAGCGGCGACAAATCCCCGGCAAGATAGTTTTATGGTGAGACACATTTTGGTATGTGTTATGGAAGCTTTTCTCTCTTCCACGTGGCTCCCTCGAAATCAACAATGATTTGTCCCCAATATGAACATCGACTTAGGTTTTTTTTGTCTCTTAGAGGGGACTTAAGGGGGAACAAATTTTTAACGCGTGTATAAACATATAACATGAAGTGCGAAATTTATTGTGCTTGATATAGGTATATAGAACGATATAGAGAATCTGTCAAACTGCTGTTCTTTCTAAATTAGTTTTTTTTTTTTTTGTTCATTGCGAAATTTGTGCTATGTAGGGGGAAAATCTCGAATCTAGGGGATTTTCGGGGAGCATTTTAGGCCAGGCAACACTGGCAATTTTATGTTATTTCTAAAAAAGAAAACTAAAAATGATTGAGCAGAAATGAGCCGCAATTTTTCATCTTTTCATCTCACCAACTTTACCAAGTTTGTCTCATTAAAGGTAAAATAAGACCGCTAAGTTCTTCCTCGCTTTCGTCTTCTTGATTAGAAATCATATTTATGAACATTTTCTGACAGTTGTATCGAAATAAATTAATTTTTTTTTTCTAATCTGTAACAAGGCGTATTAATAAGGTGATATCAATAGGGGTATTGTCTTCTTTTTCCCCAGTTTGTTTCCATGGCAACGATTTTAGATTGTCAAAATTATTTTGAAACATTTTTTCCCTGCAGGAAATGGCACTAGTTAGCTCTAACATTGTACTAGTTCTAACATCACCAGTGCTAGTTCTTCTTTTTAGCTTTTCAAATGTTTTTGGATAATTTTACCGTTTTAAAAATAGTGAGTTATTCCATCATAAAAGGGTTGAATAAAACAAGCATTAAATAAGCGCCTGAAAATTAGAAAGCTAAGCAACGGATCTTAGGTTTCAGCAAACTTGTCAAAATACAGCTTTAGTTATTGTTAGTAATTGGCCTGAATCGATTAAGCATGAACTATTCTAATTCTTATTGTAGCGTAATAATGACGGCCACATTTGGTATGCGATTCTAATAAAGTGGTTTTTGCTTTACTTTTCCACAATGAAAAATTTCTTGTTGTTTTTCTTAATAAGATTAAAATTCTAGTATTGGTCGGCTGTGCAAAATCAGTTCGGTAAGAATATTTGTAACGATTAAATGGGAATTCAAATCATATATTATTGCCATTATTTCAATCTAAGGCTTAGAAATTAGCCTAATACCCTCTTCTATAGATTCCTCCACTTCGTTTTGACTGATCACGAACGCTGACAGCGTTTAATCTCTGTAAGATTTGATTTTATCTAGCACGTTGCGTTTTCCATTCAAATAACGCACACGTTTTTATTTTAACCACGATTAGAATGTTAAAAGTTGCTTAAAAAATATTATACTTTTCACTAAATCTCACTTGTAAGAAAAAAGAGGTATGCCTGTGTATTTATGATTCAAGCCTATATAAAAAAATAAATAAAAATACTTAGAGGATTGACATGCATGCAAAACGTCTAGCAAGGGATCATTCAAACGTCTTTCGAATATATTTTTCCGACTGGGGTAAAACAATTTTGAAGAAATATTTAAATTCAAAAATATTTTTATGAAAATTAAAAATTTTAGATTTTGACACTCAAAATTCTTAACAAAAACAAATTAGTATGTTGTTTTTGTTGGAGTTTTAGTTGTTGTACTAGGCATATCATCTTATTAAATACGCCTTGATCTGTTGCTTAAACGCTCTATTTTGTTCATATATAATTTTGAAAGTTTAAACCAAATATTTGCTCTAAACGACAACTGAGAAACATGTTTTTTTCATTTCAAGTAGTTTAAACCAGAAACTTGAGTTTAAACTAAAGGTCTGCATCGATCCATCCATATACATCTATTTCGTTTTCTTGCTTGTACTGGTATCTACTTGTAACAGTTTCTCTCTCTATCGATATAGTGAGTATGGAATGATTCTCTTTCAGATATCGATATAACAGTTATAAGTGAGCGAAATTACCAAGTAACGAAAATATCAATTTGAGAAGATGTTCTGGAAACAGATATATCGGTAACAATTTTATCTTTACTTAGAACAACTAGAATGTCGGTATGCGGGCTTCTGCGCACGCCTCAAACGGCGCAGACTCTCGAGAAACTTATTGTTCGCTGGCGAGTGACGCTCAGGGTAGAGCAGTGCCCAGCGGGAAATGTCCCGCTCCGGTATGCATGACAATTCATATGAGACTTTTGTACAGGAGTGGTACAATGAATTCACCGGTGACTATGTAATGCTAGGGGCTGCGATGGCGAAAAAAGCATTTGAGAGCAGCACATTGCTCTTTTCTCTCTGTCAATTTATCATCCGTCATCACTGGTGACTTTGTCATGCATGAGATAACTTCCCGCTGGGGTGATGTTTACGCCAAACATAATTTGATATCTCTCATTTCACACGTCCCAGTGGGAAAACTCTGAATTTTTCTACAGAAACTTAATGCGAAGAGCTCCTTACGGAATGCCTTATTTTTAACACAGCGATGTCATTAGAAATTCAGGCATTGCCGATTTCGCTTACCACGTAAGGCAGAAATTCAGTTTTCAGATAATTTACCTATAGCCGATCGTTTACCACACGGCGTAAGCAAAAGCGCAAGGCTTACTTTATGCATCGATATGTAAGCAAATTTATGTAGACAAAAATTTTTGTCTAGAAAGATTTGCTTACATTGTGTTAACACTTTGACAGCCTGAAATTTTCACTTATAATGTAATTGAAATCGTTAAGGTATTACCTATTGCAACAAACCCGCCATTACTTTATCATGCAAGCAATCATTCGTTCAATATTCCAAGATGACATAATAAAAGAACAAAATATCAGCGCTTACGGTTTTTCCCGCTGGGGTATTGCTTAAGCTCTTTGTTCAGTCGGTAGCAAGAGAATCACTGCGTAGAGGAATTAGAGCAAAAAATGTTTTTTGTGCGCTCGCTCTATTCTCTCACACAGTTTCAAGGCCAAAAAATAGAGAGCACAAAATAAAAAGACAAACTGTTATATCCATGTAGAACCGATATACTTATTAGAAAAACAGATAAGACAGTTACATACGTGAGTAAAGCTGATAAAGAGAAATCAGCGGTACGATAGAATTGGTACGAGAGAGGATTTTGTATCGACATCTACTCAATCGAAAAAGCAAAAGCATCGAATTTACTATGTTCTTTGTGGCATGTGTATCAAAAATATCAGGTTCGTAACTGTTTTATCTGTTTGCATGAGTGGAATAGATGGATCGATGCAGGCCTTTAGTTTAAACTGTAAGTCATTTACCGACCCTAAGTGTGGAACAGGTGGGGCTAACTGACTATATTAACCCCTTTGCTCGCAACTATCGTACATTACAAAGTTATTTTTGGATGTGACAATTTACAGAATCATACTAATTTTACATTATGTCCATAGATAGAATGCTTATAGTTATGTTTGTTTTTTCAGATAATGGGTTGAAGGCTATAGAATAAATTTTCATCAAACAAAGAAAATATCTTAAATAATGGAGTATATAATCAATTCGCGAAAAGAGATCGACATGTGGTGTTTGCTGAAACATAAGGTAAACCGTTGTGTTGCTGCTTAAATGATAATTTAAATTTTTGATATAAAAGTTTATGCCTAATCGATATCTGAATTGTGGAAATCAATCGTTAACTTTTTAAGAAGTCCTCAAAGCAAGGTGTTACTCACGTCATAGCGCTAGCTTCCAAGAATATCAATCCATTTTCGTCAGCGAACTCTTTAGCCTCCTCGTAGGTAACTTCTCGAGTACTTTCTAAATCCGCTTTATTGCCGATGAGAAAGATAACTGTACTAGGGTTGGTAAGATTACGGGTATCAGTTAGCCAACTGGTCAAGTGGTTATAAGTGGAACTAGTTAAAAAAGCCGTGTATCAAAAATTTAGAACATAAAAAACTGCAAGGCACTTACCGACGTGTTATATCATATACCATTAAAGCACCTGCAGCTCCCCGATAATATGAGCGCGTGACCGCGCGAAAGCGTTCCTGACCTGCTGTATCCCAAATTTGTAATTTAATTTTTTTGTCATCAACTTCAATTATTCTTGTTCCGAATTCTACTCCAATTGTGTGCGGACAATTTGCCATAACTGAGCCAAACGTAAATTTATTTTAATCATACATAAGAGATTGCTTTTATATTCGACTTACATTTTTTTTCGGTAAATTGGTGCAATAAGCAAGATTTACCAACACCCATGTCCCCAATTATAATATACTTAAATATGTAATTGTAGTTATAGGGCGGCGATGCCATTATGTTATTTCTGCAAAGAAACATATAACATATAATATTCTATGAGATATATTCCGAAAGCATACAGTGATCTTGAACAAGAATGATAGAGTATAAGATTACGACATTCGCAGATTTTACTTTTATCCGAGCACTTGTGACGTTTTTGTTAGTGATGGCACAAAGTTGCAAAAAATGTTTTAAAATATTTCTGTAAATATTTTCCATTTTTACTTTTAACTCAAGTTGTTAAATGGTTTTTTGTGTTTCTAATTGGTCACTTTACAAGATTCTCATGTCTTAAAGACGATTTATGTATGTAAAAGCCAGCTTTTGTGAAAGTTTAAAATTTTTGGAATGTTTTTCAAACGTCAGTAGAATAGAGCAAATAATAATGGCGATATTAAGCAGCCTTGTATCACGCCCATTGCAGTTTTAAAGAAGTCTGAAATAACTTCGCCCCTCCAGACCGCTACTGTAGTTTCCTCAAAGACCCTGTCACAAAAATTTAGCTATTGTATGAAGTTTGTAGATAAGAAGTTTGCGTGGCACCTTATCGAACGCGGCTCTGAAGTTCACAAAAAATGCATAGACTTTTTTCTTTTCATTAAATTTAAAATGGACAATTGCTGTCAAATTGTATATATTATCTGCTGTAAAGTCATTGTCCCTGAAACCAGCTTGCTATCTATCAGCTTTTTGTTTATTTTCATACGTTTCATTGCGCTATGAGAGTACATGAATTATGCAAAAGGAGGAGGGGAAATATTGACCGGGTGCCTAGATACAGGGTGTTAAACTTTCGGTCGTTTTTGTATTCAAAAAATTGTACGTCTCGCAAATTAACAAATGAACAAAATGTGGTAAAAGATTTTTATAGATTTTTGTCTGCTCTTTCCGAAAAAAATATTACAATTCCCAGAAATTATTATTGATGCACAAAAAAACGGTTTTTATTTTTATAAGCAATTTTTCGCCGAATGCGACATTTTTGATATTTTTTAAAATAATTTTAAACGAAAGCTGAGCTTTTTTTCTATAAAATGTTATCTTAAACTAATAACTCAATGGAGGTGTAGAACCCAGCGCGACCCACGCGCCAAGCACGCAGAAGCCGCTATTCAGCATTATCAACTTGAGAAGTTCAGCAGCCACAGCATTTCTTTAAAAAAAAATTGAAGCATACTTTTAGGGGAAGTAAAACTGTTGACATTCGAATTTTAAAAAAATATATTTTTAAAATTTAAAGAAACAGTTCTCAAAAAGAACTTTAAGATCTGTGATGTTATTTAACAAAACGGCTTAATGGGAAAGCACCAAGGTGTATTTAATAAGGTGATAGCAGTTCTACAACAAATACAGCTCGACAAAAACAACAGCGAGGTTTTTGTTGTGCCGAGTACGTCCAAATGTCAAATATGTTGTTGTGAATACAGAAATTTTAATATCAACTAACTTAATATCAAAGAACTCTCGGTTCTTTGTCATAACGGGTCCCAAAATCGAAATTAATTTTTGTAGCAAGTAAAATGTTTTAAACAAAAAGCAAAATTATGCTTGCATACTTTAGGGATTCACATTTAAACGCGAAAATCTCTGTTAACTGAGCCAATCCCGAAAAATCAATGGTAACGCATAATAATAACGGAATCTAACTTTTTCTTGACTTGGTCCCTTGTCGCTATTGTTTCATAAAGAACTTCGTTCTAAAATCAATTTTAAAAAAATGCCCAATAGGGCCCACAATATAGGGGACAATAGATTTTCAGCCTTAGCTGCCAATCCTCGTGCTAAGAAAAAACGCCCACACAAACTAATAAATGAATTTCCTCCGTTACCGGATCCAAAGACACAACTCCCAAACCCAAAAATTATCATTGTTTCAGCAAAACAAAATAGTAAACCTATCACAGAATACTCCTGCTTCGCAGTAGAAAAATCATTAAAAATAATAAGCAAAGAAATTTAAAGCATTTCCCAGCTACGCGATGGAAGTTTATTATTACTGGTCAAAGACAAAGCTACAGCATCAAAATTTATCGCAGCCAATGAGCTCGCCGGAATCTGTGAAATTAACTGCAAACTCCATGACAATTTAAAACACGTCAAAGGAACCGTGTACGCCCCATATTTAATTAACATTCCTGAGGAAGAAATCAGCTCCAATCTTAGCTCACAAGGAGTATTTGGTGTCTACAAATTTAAAAGAAAGATTGACAACAACCCTGAAGCCACTGGCTTAATGCTGCTGAACTTCGACTTACACCTTGTACGAGAAACCATCGACATCTCGTGGCATAAAGCGAAGGTCTGGGAGTACTTTCCCAACCCTATTTTCTTCAAATCCTGCCAAAAACTCGGATACACAATTAAACACTGCAAAGATCACCTCTCCTGTGTTGTTTGCAATTTCCCACCACACAAAGACGCAGAATGCGCCCGTATTCAATGCGCTAACTGCTTGGACAACCATCCAGCTAACTCCAACAAATGCCCCAGATATATAGAACATAAAGAAATCCTGAAAAAAAACAGACGTTCATTAAAGCAAGCCCAAACAATATATATATTTAGACATGAGCAACCTTCTGCAACAGCGTACGCAAAAATCGCGTCCGGCAGCCAAGCAAATCCAACAACAACAAATCAACCACAAAACCCATCAACTGACAAGCCCTCTTCTATACAAGCATCAAACACCACACATAATGATAGCATCGAAGCCTGCAAAACTGTAAATCAAACCATAAATAAAACAACAACAACAACAACTACGCAAATGCAATCATCAACGCAAAAGCTCCGGAAAAAACACAACACACGAAACTGCCACCGGTTCCTACCTGATCAACTCCAACAACAATAATCTACAACCATTATTAAACAAACACACGCTCCCACTCAACAAAGAAAACAAGATAAAAGCGACTGTAGATCTTTTGATACCCCATGAGGAAATATAATCACTAGAAACTATGGACATTACCGAACACCAAACAAACACAACTCATTTTGATATGCTTACCCAAGATCTTTTAAAAACCAAAAATTACTTTATCCCATATACAAAAGGAACTAACAGTCGGACTCAGATGGTACATAAATTTATCAAAATATGTCGTTTGATATTTGCCAATGGAATATCAAAGGCTTTAAGAACAACTATAACGAACTTGAACTTCTTACAAAAGAATACTCATAGCATTACAAGAAACGCGCATCCCAACAAACACCCAAGCACCAGTTCCGAAAACATATACAAGATGCATTTACAATCTACCGCAAACCACCTCAAGCAAGCAAGGAATCGCAATTCTAATAAAAATGACATCCCTTGTATTATCAAAAGCACTACCTCAAATATTTCCGCCGTAGCAACAACTTTTAATTTGGGATATCCTCTGACTATAGTAGCAGTCTACATTCCGCCGAACGTTCCATTTAACACCCAGGCTCTCAACGATATAATAAAAACATCCCAGGCCCGCTTGTGATCATTGGTGACTTTAATGCATGGAATCCATTATGGGGATCCAAAAACATAAACTGTCGTGGTAAAATAATTGAAAAAATCGTAAATGACCACAACCTAATTGTACTAAATGACCACGCCCCACAGTGGTCCCTCAGAAATTTTATGCGGCCATAAATCAAAAAATTAACCATGCTGCCCAGTCTAAACAGTGTTCTGGATGAGTTATCTGATGTTCAAGACAACTGGTATCGCATTTGGTAACTGTGTCAATGTTGGAATTCCTTGCTATAGCGACGAAGTAACTGTGAGATTACGACAGTGACGCGGTTTTGTGAAAACGTGTGTGTTTTTTAAGCTTCGCGCAACTAGTAACTTGTGTGCTAGTCAACCATGTGTTTTGTATATTTATGAATGACGTTTTTTTCGCTGATTTCAATATTTGTTTTTTTTTTGTTTCGATACGTTGAAACCCGAATATTAAGCGTTTGAAGTAAGTTCTTTTCCTACATTTTCATTTTCATATAATTGACTCTATAAAACAAAGTGAAGGTTTGGTAAAAAAAAAAAAAAAATAACAATGCAAATTTACTCTTTGGGGTTTGTATTTTGACCACCACTTGTTACCTGGTGCTACTTTTTGCTCCTTTTGAAAAAAATCTACAAATATGTTAAATAATAATATACTTTAAAATCGTAAATTTTCGATTTTTGCTCAGAATTTTTTCCCATATGGTGGTAAATCAGGAACGGCTATAGTTACCGAAATTTCTTAACATTGACATAGCTATTACCTAACAAATTCATTTAATCTTAACCTAACAATGCTTAAAGCAGAAAAGAAATATGAAAAGAAAAAATATATAAAGAAGAAAATTCCTAACACAAGGCAATATGTTTTGAGTAATAAATGAAATTAATTAGTCTTAAAGTGCTTCACCAATTCCCTCCTAAAATGCATCGGATCACCAATAAGTTTAATATTCGATTGTAGCGAGTTCCAGAGACGGACAGCATGTATAAAGAATTGTCTCTCCGAGGTCAAAGTTTTAAATTTCACGTAGCGCAGCATAATGTTTCGATTTGTTCTAAGGAATGACAATTTTTTATACAGATAATTGGGTGTTCGCAAGTAAATGATTAACACAAAACACAAAACGAGCTATATTATTAAATATCATTATTATGCGTTTTCTGCAACTACAGTCGCAGTTGGCAAAGACTTCACAGCCATGCAGCAGTATAGGCAAAATTACCGTCCTCGCAAACAACATTTTAATATGTTGCGGTAAAAAATATTGAATTGCCCTTAAGGCACGGAGGGTAACATTCGCTTTTCCAATGGCTTGGTTGATATGTTTGTCCCATGTAAGAGTTGAGTTAAAAGTTAGTCCCAAATTTTTCGCATTCACGACAAACTCCTCTACTCTGTCAATTATTTTCACCTGTGGTATGAGGTTGACATCGAACGGTCTCTTGTATATAATAAGGCGTTTCGATTTGGAGGGGTTAAGCGACAGCCCATTTATATTGGCTCAGTTTGAGATAGCTAATAAATCACGGTTTTGTCCAGCTACTGTACTCTCAATATCACCTTATATGCATGATTTATAAATTTGAGCATCGTCTGCATACATATGAATGACTGATGCACTCAGGGCTCTAGGTAGGTCGTTGATATATAGTGAAAACAGTACTGGCCCCAAAATGGACCCTTGAGGCACGCCTTTACTTACCGGTAAGGGTTCTGACAGGCAGTTTCCTATAGCCACAAACTGCGATCTACCAGAAATGTATGAGGAAATTAGATTAGCTACCACTTCAGAGAAGCCATAGAGATTAAATAATTTATTTTTGAGCACAAGGTGGCAAACCGTATCAAATGGCTTAAAATGATCAAGCAGAGTTAAGAAACTAATGTAGTTGTTATCTAGCTTTTGTCTAAGATCTTCAACGACATCAATAACTGCCGTAGCACAACTATGACTAGCTCTAAAACCGGATTGCTTAGTTGAAATCAGTGAGTTAACCGACAAATAGCCATTAATTTTTCTAGGGCCTTAGAAACGAACGGAAGATTAGCTACAGGGCGATAATCATTTTTTCCTTTGGACACAGGAATGACCTTTGAGCATTTCCAAGAAGATGGAAAAATAGATGATGTCAGTATTGTATTAAATAAGTATGTTATGACAGGTAATAGTTGCGGAAGAAGTATCCTTATGAAATCCGGATGCAAGTAATCGACACCTGACTCATTGAACTTAATCGCTTGGAAAGCGTACCAAACATCAATTGGGTTAACACAACTAAATGAAAACAATTCCGTCAAGTCAAACGATTGAAAATTCTCATAAGCTTCCGGAGATGAAATTATAGGTGGGCTGTCTATGAAATGCCGATTAATTTCATCAGGATTCATCGAACCTTCGTAGCTCTGAAAGTTTCTTCGAACACCAACTCGTTTAATTTCTTTCCACAAAGCACGGCTGTTACAAGTAGAAAACTTATTTTCATAAAATTCTATCTTTGCCTTCCTAACAGCTTTTGCAGCGACGGATTTCAGTTTTTTGAAACATTCCCAGAAAGAGGGAGTTTTAAAAAGTTTCCAACGCTTATATGCTATGTCACGATCAGCTAGTAAGTGCTTGATTTGGTTATAGAACCAAGGTCTAAATTTTTAAAGTCCCGAACAGATATAATGCTAGAGGATAAAATGATTGGGAAATCAAAGGTTAGAAATATTAGATCGTGACGAGAGAAATTTGGAACAGGTATTTGATCGTATAACAAAATCTTTGTTTTATGATTTCACTTCCACTCTCGGGAGGGACGGCTTTTGATTAAATAGATACCGGAAATGAATTTCGGAGATTCGAAAACAAACAGTTTGATACCGCACATGATTCTTTGTAGATTTTTCAACTTTTGCCCCCACCGGAGGATCCCCTCTTTGGTTTTTGGTTAACCCTAGTGCTTATAACCAACTTTTACTACGAGAACGTATAACCAAGTACAGGTGTGGCCAGTAGCAATGTTTTGCAATTTATTCATATTTAGTGGTTATTTCTTCAGGATTTCAACTACCTGTCATGAAGGAAATATATTCCACTAAGAGTGAGTAAAATTTGTCCAGTTCCGTTGGGTAGAACAGCAATAAAAACCACTTTTCGAGAGAAGGAAAATTTTATTTATTTATTTATTCATTTACAAAATGTTGGACTTAAAATAAATTTTAATCCTACATTAAAGAAACAAGTAAGAAAGCTAAAGTCGGTCAAGCCCGACTTTGAAATACCCAGCGTCCCGACGTTATGAGCGCACTATGTTTTTCTTCTCTATTTGTGGGCGTGGCAGTGGGAGGGCAACATAAATTATTTCCCTACACCTTTCATTCGCCTTGGTGAACCTATGTTGCGAATTTGAAGATTCTACGCCTTTTACTTCGGAAGTTACGAAAAATCTTCATTTGTGGGCGTGGCAGTGGGCGGGCCATATACAAATTTTTCCTACACCTTTCATTCGCCTTGGTGAACCTATGTTGCGAATTTGAAGCTTCGACGCCTTTTACTTCGGAAGTTACGAAAAATCTTTATTTGTGGGCGTGGCAGTGGGAGGGCAACATAAATTATTTTCCTACACCTTTCATTCGCCTTGGTGAACCTATGTTGCGAATTTGAAGCTTCTACGCCTTTTACTTCGGAAGTTACGAAAAATCTTCATGTGTGGGCGTGGCAGTGGGCGGGCCGCATTAAATTTTTTCCTACACCTTTCATTCGCCTTGGTGAACCTATGTTTTGAATTCGAAGCTTCTACGCCTTTTACTTCGGAAGTTACGAAAACTCTTCATTTGTGGGCGTGGCAGTGGGCGGGCCATAAAAAAAATTTTCCTACACCTTTCATTCGCCTTGGTGAACCTATGTTGCGAATTTGAAGCTTCTACGCCTTTTACTTCGGAAGTTATGAAAATTCTCTATTTGTGGGCGTGGCAGTGGGCGGGCTATACAAAATTTTGTTCCTACACCTTTCAATTGCCTTGGACAACCTATGCTGCGAATTTGAAGCTTCTACGCCTTTTACTTCACAAGTTACGATAAGCCCTTATTTTTGGGCTTATTTGTGGGCGCGGCTCGAGGAGGGCGGCGTCCATTTTTTGCCAGGATATGTCCCTTTTCGTAGTTTACCAGCACACCAAATATCAATGGAATGTGTTGAGTGGTTCGCAAGTTACAAGCATTTTATTGAAAACACAATAAATTCATTTGTGGGCGTGGCAGTGGGCGGATGTCTCCCATTTTTACTTAGGATCATACTCGGACCCCGATATACATGTGTGCCAAATTTCGACTTCATTGGTTCAGCCGTTTCGGAGGAGATCCGACCACGGACGGACGGACAGACGGTCAGACGGACAGACGGTCAGACGGACAGACGGACATGTCTAAATCGATTCAGTTTTTGATCCTGATCATTTCTATATATATTTTTCTATATCTCCGGAGCTTAATTCTCCCTGTTACAAGATTTGCACAAAACTAATATACCCCGCTTACGCTGGGTATAAAAAGGCAATAGCATAACAATATTTATTTACTGCTTATAACACCATGGTTGTAGCAGAAAAGAAAAGATTATGCAAAATTTTACATTGCTATAAATTAGAATTAATTAACCTTATTATGAGGAGATTGGTCTAAATTATTTCACATTTGTGTTTTTACTCATTGAGGAAATATGATCTAAGCCTTAAAGTATTTACAATAAAATAATAAATCTTTTTGGTTGAATGTAGATTTAACGAATTAATAATGTTGTTCAGATTATTATCAAAGATGGCGGCTAAAAAGCCTAAATATTGTTCACGAAATGCAAAATAAGCGGGGCATTCTAAGAAAATGTGTTTTAATGTTTCGTTAACCTGACAATTTCAAATTTTGCATTGAACATTCTGGTTGATTCTATAAATTAAGCCTTTAATACAAATTCGAAGATTGTAAGTAGTTGATAAATGAAGCTGACTTATTATTTTAACCATAAAGAAATGACCACGAAATGTAAGATATGCTGCTTCTTTGTCTTCTAAAGATCTTAAAATATTGAAATTCATAACAGTTGAGTTCGAACATTGCAAGACATCCTGGAATTTAAGATACATGTCATAGCGCTTGAAAGCCAGTTTTGTGAAACTTTGCCATTCCGCAGTGCTTGGAGTCTCCCATAGATGGGCTAGGCTTATTTCTTCAAGGTGGTTACTAAATTGAGCAACCCAATTATATTCAGCGTCGTAGTGTGTAAAACGGTAGAGGTGCACCAGCCGGAGAAGACAGATTTTTGGTAAACGATTACTTTCCATGTTGAGGACTTTTAGCACATAGTTCCATGCCAGCTTAAATACTTTGGAAGCAAGTTTTACTTATCCTATTTCGAGACGTAGTTGTGCATTTGGGGTCGATTTTGGCAGAGCGAGTAGTCTTTTAAAATATGTTGACTGCACTATCTCAATCTCTTCTGTGTATCTTAGCCCCCATATTTGAGCTGAATATAGGAGAGCAGTTGAAACAACCCCATTAAACATTTTGGTCATACCCTCCCAAGAATCCGCTTTGCACCTGCTTATTGTTTGCAAGGCAGAGCACAGAGCAGTTCTACCTTTTTTGATTTCCGCTTACGAGGCACATTTGCCGAGAGATGAACTTGAGAATGTAACCCCTAAGTAGTTATATGTATTTACAATTTCAATTTTGTTGTTGTTGAAATAAAACTCCTGCAAGCTAGCCCCGCCACCCCTCCTGAAGTGTACAATTTGTGTTTTCCTCGTCTTGACAGTAAATTTGTTCTTTTCGCAGTATTTTTTCAGCGCAATTAACATTCTTTTCAAGATTGCAGGGGATCTAGCAAGAACAACCGCATCATCGGCAAAGAGCAGTAAAAGAAGATCGTGTACCCCGTCAATATTTATTCCCTCTAAGTTTTCCTTACGGGGTTCGCTTTCAAAGTCTGATATAAAAAGAATAAATAAGCTGGGACTCAAAATTTCCCCTTGTAGTACACCTTCGGAAATTGCAACTTCAAAGAGCACAACATTATTAACCTGCGCAAGGAAGGAAGCCTTATCATATATAGATTTAATGATACGAATATATCTTGCACTAATTCCAAGCAAGTAGAGCTTTTGCCAAAGAAGAGTGTGGTTAATAGAGTCGAAAGCGCGACGAAAGTCTATAAATAAGGCAAAAAGTGAAGCTTTTTGGAGTCTCAGCTGAATGTGAATGGCTGTCTGTAGGGTGAAAATGCTATCTAAACAACTTCTTTCGCTCCTAAATCCATTTTGTGATCAAGCAAAATGTTATTGTCATCCATCCATTTTCTTAATCTGTCTGCTAAAATCTGCGTAAAGATTTTAGATACAACATTGCAGAGTGCTATACCTCTATAATTTGAAGGATCATTTCTGTCCCCATTTTTATGAATAAGAGTTAATAATGATTTTGACCAACTGACTGGAGTATATCCACACGACAAAGTTTGATTAAACAATGATTGTAAATACTTAGTCTAAAAAGTGAGGTGGCATATTTTTATAGAACTCGGCCGTCAGGGCCAGGAGCTTTATTACTTTTTAACGATTTTATGGAAGCTTTAATTTCTGTAATTGATATATCTGAATCTAAGATAGGGTCAAATGTCGAAAAGTAATGGGCGTCAGATCATCTACGTGGTCTATACAGCTCAGCAAAGAAGTTTTGCCAGGTTTCAACCTGTATTGGATTGTGTCTGGGAGCTGTGGGGTTGTAAGCTTTTACAGTATGCCAAAATTCTTTAGCGTTTTTCACGTTTGCAAATTGGTTTTTAATATTTAGTTCGTATTCGAGTTTTTTTTGCTTTCAACAGACTTTTATAAGCTGATTTGAGGGTTATTTTTATTATTATTTTCAAACAAGCTGTTTTTACATATATTGAGTGCTTTCGTGACTTGTTTTCTTAGGCTGTACAGCTCATTATCGAACCAAGACTTCCTTTTGCTAATATTATTATTACGATTTATGGTTTTAATCATATTAGCGAGCTCTGCACTTTGTGTTATTGACTCAATCAAGGTAGTATTTTGGTGATCTATCGGTTTGTCAGAAAAATTTAGAAATGCTTCCCTTTCCAGTGCGCACAATTGTCTTGAAAAGTTACTCGCTTGATTCCATTTTAATATTTGATTGGGTTTTTGTACGCATTCATGACTATTAATGCTTAGTGAGTTAGGAAGATGGAGGCTAAGTGCTAAAGGAAAGTGATCAGAGGTGGCCATACTTTCTATGTAATTAATCCATGGTATGTTAACCCAAATTAAATCTACTGTACTTTCTCCCTTATGATTGACAAAAGTAAAATTACCCCTTTGATCCCCTGGTGGACGTCCATTGATCAACACAAAACCCGTGAGGTTCATAAATTTACATAAAGCTTTAAATCTAGCGTTTAAAGTTTTGTCCATTGAGTTCCTTGAGGGCATAAGCTCTGAACCCAATTCCGGGAGGCACTCTGCAGATCCTTCTGTACCTACTCGAGCATTAAAGTCTCCTCCCATGACGATAAAATTTCCAGGATATCTTGCAGCAATTTCGTCTAACTGGACTTCAAGTAGTTCTAAGGCTCTATTTATGTCGTATGAAGGCTTGAAGTATATAGTACCTATGATAAGACTAAAATTATTAAACTTATATAAAACAAAAATCCATAGAAGAGACTTATCAATAATATGGTAGTTAATATTGTTGTAAGAGAGTTGAAGTAATCCGCCGCTCGCCTTTCCCGTGGCTTTCCCTCTTGTTGCCTTTGATGATATGCTTGTAAAGTTATTGAATGGTTTTTGGTTGTTAATGAAGACTGACTCTAGCCAGGTTTCTGATAAGCCGATTATATGTGCCTCACTGATGAGGGGTTCAAGAAACAAGTTTGAAATTCCGTGCACGTTCCAGAAGATTATTTTTAATGTATAACTTTGTTGAAAGCACTTATATTGCTATATGTGGTGCTCGGCATCAGTGGAACTCGAAGAGGCGATTTGAGCAGTTAAATTTGCTGAGATATTTTGGCTATTTAAGGGCAGCGAAGCATTGATGGTTTGAAGATCATCGCCAATAGTATGTGCATTTGCTGTGTCAGTAATGTTATTTGCAGGTACTGCAGTTTTTTTAATTTGATGAGCAGGGGCGTTTCTAACACTTACAGGTGCGACAAAAGTAGTTTTGCTCAACATTTCCTGCAGTAAATGTGCATCTTTACTGGATGTCGCTACTATATTGCCATCAAACCAAGTGTATGTTATTTGATGTCATTTACATAAATAGAGAACTGACCAAGTCTTACTTTGATTTTTTTGTCAGCCGAAGAGAGCGCCTTGCCTAGTTGCCTCAGGTGATACTTTGTGTTTAGTTAAGATTTTGTGAAGTCCTTTTTCACATAGATTTGCGTGTCCTTCAGCTTATCTTTTACCGCAAGAATTTGGACAGCTTGCAACGATGATCCTAGCGTAACAACATATGACTTTTTATTTGGAATTTTGCGCATTTCAACAATATCAGATTTTGTATTCAAAACTTTTACGCAGATGTCTGCAAATTCCGTCTTAGCTTCCAGTACATTATCACTGCTCATGCCATCGATGACAACGTTAGAAATCCGGGAGCGTTGGTCTACGTTTTCCAAACGCGATGAAATCCAGCGTACTTCTTGCTTCAGTGCCTCATTTTCTAATCTAAGGTTATTTACTTCAGCTTGCATGGCCCTTAAGTCTTCTTTTTTCGCAACATCTTTTAATTGCTCCGCTAGTATTTCACGCATTCTAGTCCAAGAGAATTCGTCAGGCATTGTAGTGGATGGATCTAATCATTTTGATTTATTTCGAGTAAATTTTTTGGCAGAGTTATATAAGTATTTCTCTGGCGAGGTCTGCTCCAATGTGCGCTTTGTGCTCATTTATATGCAAACATACAAAGCTATTTTTTGAGTGCGCTAAATTCAATTTAATCGTTGTTTTTTGAGCTGGTCAGGTAGACATTCACTTAGAAATGGTTATTAGTTTTGTTTATATTGCTATTATTGCCAATTTTTGCTTTGTTTGCTTTGTTATCGTTTATTTTCCGCTTCGTCGTAAGAACTCCACAGTATATATGTACCTGTGTTTGTTTGTGAGCGCGCTTAGTCAGCCAAAGCTGGTGATTGATTTCATTGAATTCTTATATTTTATTTTGTTTTAGGAATTAGTTTCACTAAATCCAGGAAGCTTAGCGTAACACACAACTTTTTCGCTATAGTGTTTGCTATTTTCAACTTTATAAGCTTATGTATATTTTAAAAGAATATTAATTTTCAAGACTTTGGAGGATCATAGCTCCTCAATGCCTTGACCCAGCACATCAGTTGAGGTGGCAGTCGTCGCGGATTACCGTAATCTTTCTAGATCCGGAGTTTTATAAAATTACATTAAATGGTTTAGGGGGTACATCACTCCAAAGTGCCCACTGGCCACACCTGTACCCGGTTATAAGGACTAGGGTTAAATAGATACCAGAAATGGATTTTGGAGTTTCGAAAACAAACCCCTCTAAAGGTAAGACCCATAATTATTCACGAAATTATCCCACTCTATTAAAAATGTAAAAAAAAACCGCTATCTAAATTCAAAACAGAAGGAGCTGATTGGCGAAAGTTTGGCGTTATAATTGACACTCTAAGCGCACAATATGAAAAATCTTTAAATATTAACAAAGAGACCGCTATCCTAAACAAATGTATCCAGGGCCGGATTATGGGGGGAGGGGGGGGGGCAGGGGGGCCAGTGGCACCGGGCCTCCACCACGTGGGGGCCCCCACCAGCAGTGATCAAATTAATTTTTTTAATTTATTATAGTTTTCAAGATATTCAGTAACTACTCTCTTAAAATTTTCACTTGTTTATACGGTTATTCAGTGGACTTAAGAATTGAAAAACCCTTTTATCAATCACAAAACGTACTTTTGCTAACAATCAATCTGTCGTTTAGTGAAAATATGCTACATAGTAAATTTTATTTTATAATATTCGCTCTACTCAGAGTCGCACTTGACCGCTTTTTCGTGGAGCAGCGGATTTGTGTTGCGGAGTAAGTGATTTTATGACGATTTATTTTAACCCTTTCGCCCTTACTGAGACAATACGTCGAAGCAATTTTCAACTCTCCATAACTTCTTTATTACTTCCAATATTTCTATATTTGAAAAATTCCAATAAGGCCATAAGTATTCTATGTGGTGAAATTGCCATATGTATGTGGTGGAAACAAGTATAACGAAATAAGTCTGAAAGATCATTATAAAAAGCAGTGATGCCTGATCAGCAGATTTTCGGCTAGATCTAGCAGATTTTGAAGTTGGACAGCGGAGAAAAATGCATTCTTGCGGTTAGCAAAAAATCGAGCGGAATTTTTTCCGTACATTTTTAACCGAATTTGAATTACATGTTCTGTGGTCGTGCGCAAAAAGATCAAAAAAAATGTATGTTCCATTTGTCCTCACCGAGCAGAGAAAAAAGAATTCCCCTGATCTGGGAATAATGGTCCACTACTTGTGAACATATACCTACCAGAAGTTGTTTTCAACTGTTGGTGAGGTTTTCCGAAATTCTGTGCGAGCAACTGAAATTCAAATATCATGTCTCTGACAAACAACTTGTATTTTTTTTCTATTAGTAACCTTTCTTATCATACGAATTTCTGAGACAGAAACATTTTTTTAAGAAAACTACTCTTCTTATTCGAGAATAAAACTGCTATTTTTGAACTAACCGCAAAAAAAACTGTTGCCAATTTTTCAGCGAAATATTCCGCTGAATGTATCCAAAAAAGGTCGAAATTCCATAAATTTTAATTTTAAAATTTCTTAAACAGTAATTTGGTCGCATGATATATTATACACATGTATTTTATAATTCCGCGGAGATTCCGTTAAATTGGCAACCACGTCGCAGAATCTAGAGGAAAGTGAAGAACTCCCTAGCAGAATTTAATATAACCGATCTGGCAACTTTTATAAGAAGTTATCGAATTTTTTGCAGGTTCTAATAAGTAGGGATGGGTATCGAGCATTAGAATGTCGATATCGTATATCGCCCGGATTGTTTATAAAGTCGAAATGATATGTCAAATTTTCGACTTTAATATGTCGATATATCGCGGATATATATATATATATATATGAAGCACCAAATAAACATTCAATCCGCCTGATCAATCACCGTGTTGATGTACACTTACCCATACAATTGACATCATGCATCAGTGTACCACACCCAATAAGCACAGCGAGTTCGAATCGAATTCGAATTCGTGAGGGAGTAACCTTTTTACGCGGTTCGTATTTTTATCGAATTTTTTTATCGTTTACGAACCTAAGCGAACCGATTCTTGAATTGTTTTCGAATAAAAATGTGACTTTTTTTCAATGTTAAAATCAAATAAGAGTCTAATTATAAGACTACTTTGGAAAAAAAAATAAAAAAAAACGTTTCCAATGCTGCTTATCACAACTCTTTTAAATCCACGCTGTGAGATTTGAACCGCGAACCTCTCGATTACTAGTCATCTGCTTACCCATTACACCGTCGTTGCCGAATTGAGATGACTGCATTTTTTTCGTTTATAAGTTTAAGTTGATCCTATATTTTTATCGAATGCCTCTCGATAAATAAACAAAATGTGAACGTTGAAAAATATTTTCATTCTTATAATTGATAACCTTTCTACAAACACATTTTCTGCTATTGTGTGAAATTTCATCCTATATCTTTCAATTAACAGAGGGGCCACCACCATTCTCTGGCCCCCGGGCCCCGGCAACCTTAATCCGGCTCTGAATGTATCCGTACCGCTGTCCTTCATTCGATACATCAAACAACAATTAGGCCACTAAAAACAGCAGGCCCATACTGGTCCCCATATTTGGCATCTCTACGTGCTGAAAAAAACAAACTGTGGAATATATACAAAAGAGGTCGATCCCAAATGAACTTAGTAAACTACAAAAGAGCCAACGCTCTCTTCAGAAGGAAACTCAAGGAAGCTAAACGCCTTTCATTAGAAAAGCTGACTGAATCAATCAACCACAAAGTAGATCCAAAAGCCACTTGGAATAAAATAAAAATGCTGACCGGGACATACTCAACACCCTCGATTAAGATGATTGAAAGCAACCACGGTTGTAAACTATCAGCCGAAGAGATAAGAAACCAATTCGCCCACACTTGGTCAGATTACTCAAGAGATTCAAACTTCCACCCGGAATTCGCAACATGCAAAATTATTTCAATAAATGAAGAGTATAACAACAACTCACTCTCACCACCTGCCAAAGTAAAAGAAGCCCACATCACATTATTCGAATTTCAAATAACTATTGAGGGTCTAAGTGACAAAACAGACTTGTAGATAACTTCAACAACATCCTAAGCCAAGGTACTTATTCCCAAATTTCGAAAACTGCGACCGTGATACCTATTCCAAAACCAAACCAAAATCCAACACAAATAACAGGATATAGGCTTATATCACTTCGTCTTTGCATCGGAAAAGTGCTAGAAAAAATTGTAGTAGTATTTAAGGAAGGACAAGGCACAATAGATGCCCTATTGCTCTTCGAACATTTTATTACGTCCCCTTTTGCAACCAAGAATCATGTGTCTATTCTAAGCTTAGACTTCGAAAAAGCATTCGATAGGATGTGTATCCATGTGGTCCTCAGACAGCTCGCTAAGTAAAGATTCGGGTCAAAGATCTACAACTTTGTCAAAGCTTTTCTAACCAATAGAACCTTTTGCGTCAAAGCCAATAACCACCACTCATTAAACGACCCCCAAAGTCCGGTTCTACATTAGGGGGCAAAACTCGCGAGACTCACGTTGAATTCTGTTTTGGTGCCTCCTTCGTGTTCACATCATATAAAATTGTGTATCGGCGACACGACAAAAATGTCAAAACTCGTCTGAATACAATGTTACCAGAAGAAAATATTTTTAATCTCCTATAAGTTAAAAAAAATACCCAACATTTTTTAAACCAAACGAAAAGACATATTTGCGTTATTTCCCACAAAAAAGACTACTATAAAGTTTATAGGGACCCAAAATAATAATTATTTTTGAATTTTGAATTTTAAAAATCGATATAAAATAATTTATATTTTAAAAATTAGTATTTAAGTGTTATTCTTAGAGTTTTATTTTTTGATCAAAAAACAAAAATTAATTCTCAAGTTTTATTTTTTGATCAGGAAATAACAATTATTTTTCGAGTTTTATTTTTTACTCAGAAGATAAAACTTATTCTAAGAGTTTTAGTTTTAACTCAGTAAATAAAAATTGCTTTTAGAGTTTTATTTTTTGCTCGGATGATAAAAATTATTTTGGGAGTTTTATTTTTTACTCAGAAAATAAAAATTATTTTTCAAGTTTTTTGTTTTACTCACAACATTATGCAAACACTAGTATTATGCAAATATTTTTTGGATTTGAATTGTGGTTGCCAATTTCGCATCTGGCCTTTTTCATTTCCTCGTGTTCATCATCATCCGACTCTTCATCACTTTATCCTATTTCAGGCGTTATCTTGAAGAAAGTGGTAATATACTTGTGCAAGAGTTTTATTTTTCTGAGTAAAAAAAAAAATCAAAAACAAATTTTTATTTTTTGAGTAATAAATAAAAATCTAAGATAAATTTTTATCTTCAGAGCAAAAAATAAAATTCGAAAAATAATTTTTATTTACTGAGTAAAAATTAAAAATCTAAAAATAAGTTTTTTCTTCTGAGTAAAAAATATAACTCGAAAATTAATTTTTATTTCTTGATCGAAAAATAAAACTCTAAAGCCTGAAATACACTATAGAGTTCTTTACGTAGAGAAAATAGTGTAGAGTGTAGAGAATGTACCTTTAATGTGTACACTGAAAACCGTCTCTGCAGTTCTAAAGCTCTACGTATGGCTGCCGTCGACATATTTATAGTAGATCTCTTATTTGTGCTTCACGACTATTATACACTGAAAAATAATTTTCTCTACTGTAGATCCTTAGAGAAAACATTATTCTGCAGTTTAAACAGACATGGAGCACATAGAAGAGCTCTACTCTAAATATGTCGACGGCAGCTCTATTTCGACCTCTAGAATTGCAGAGACGGTCTTCAGTGTATACAACAAAGGTAGATTTTCTCCACTCTACAATATTTTCTCTACGTAAAAAACTCTATAGTGGATTTCGGGCTTAAGAATAAGTTATATCTTCTGAGTAAAAAATAAAACTCAAAAAATAATTGTTATTTTCTGATTAAAATAATAAAACTCTTAAAATAATACTTAAATTGTAATTTTTAAAATATAATTTATAACAGTTATGGTCCCTGCTATAAACATTGGTTTTTTACAAAACGTATTTTTTTATCTTGAATGTTTTTTCTTAAACACTTAAAAACTCAATTCTAAACTTATGAAGTAAATCGGAATACAGCTTATTATGAAAATATTAAGTTCCTAAAATATGGCAGCACTTCTCTTGCTTGCCTTTGACAAATTTTAACACAACGAATGACAAGCACAAAACGCGCAACCGAGTACAGGGGGCAAATTCCCTTCTCTCTGCCTCGACCGTCCCTCGCCTACGAATAATTTGAGTCTCGAGCGTTTGCCCCCTAATGTAGAACCGGACAAACGGATTGCGGATTTGGAATCAGGAGGATCTGCCAAATTTCAGCCAGAAACGGCCAGATACTAGAATTATGCCTATAGGTTGAAGTACGCGCGCAGTTTATATTTTTCTTGGCGACGTTTTCAAAGTGAAGTCGCGTTTTCTAAAAAAAAAAAAAAATTGGATCGTGAACTTCGTGAATTTGAATAGCTCACGAAAATCACGGCGATTTCAGCATTCATGAACGATCACGCCGATCACGGAAATTCTTAGACTTACATGAATTTCACGCTCACGATCACGTCACGTTGACATCTCTAGTCTGGAGACCTGTTTTTGTGATTTGCATCAGCGGGTTTTTAATTTCATATTTCAGCTGTCATTTGTTTAGGGTATTAAATCACATTAGCTAAAAGCAGTTAATAGTCTGAAAACGGCATTACATTTTGAATGGACATTTTCTTTCGTATTTCCTTTAAAAATATTTTCTCCAAACAAGCAAGCGTGCATTCACAAAAAAAATATAAAATATACGCGTTTTAGCACATTTTATTATCAATTTTTTTTCTTTTTGTTTTGGGTTTGAGGGTAAATAGCATTATTATCAATTTTTTTTACACCTATTTTCATTTTTATTCATTACTAATTCGATGAATGAATGAATTTAAAAACCAATTGTGCACAACGCACAATCTGTAATTTTTCAACCCCTTCACTTACCTTCGTTGATCAAAAAACTACGTAAATTTATTCTGTTTTCGTTTTTGCACGAAGAGAATAAATAATTGTTTACAAAGTTTAAGTCTTTCAAAACTATTTTTAAAATGATTCAGTTGGAACATTCGATCTTACACCACATATGAATATTTTCAAACAAAAATAAAACTTCTAATTTCACTTGTCAGATGCTGTTCGATAGTGCTGCTCAGTAATTCAAATAGCTCACTCTCTAAAATCCCCACGCAGAGCCCTGTTTAATATTCCCTTGTTAAGGGCTCTACGCACTACAGCAGCAAACAGCAAGTAAATTCATATACCATTGACATGTAGAAAAAAACACATAAGAACTTTGACTTATAGCACTGACAGACATAGGTATTTTACAACTTGATGGTGTGAAATCTAGGCGACACACTCTATGAGCTTGTCTACACACGACTCATTTGCGTCGACGCACGGGATGCACTTTGACGTGTATTGGCGAGAGGGGAAGCGGGACGGTGACATGTTACGTGCGTCCAGATTTTCAAAAATTTTTAAAAATGTTGGTCGCATTTTGACTTTTCTCCGTCGCAAGTTTGATTGTCGTAGGTTTTGACATTCAGTTCGATTGTTTTGCCGCCGCAGACGTATTTGGAGGTTGTTGTTTTGTAACCAAACTGAAAAATATTATAATGAAATGAGCAAATGGACACGGGAACAAACTTTAGAGCTGATAATGCTGTATGAGCAAAAGCCGATATTATATAATATAAAATCTGCAGACTTTTTAGATCGCATTTTAAAAAAATGACGCAATTGTTGAAATATGTGAAAATTAAAAGCATTTGCGTCCTGATGTTACGGCGATGGAGGTGAGGGCAAAAATAAAAACCCTGAGAGGCCAGTACATCCGCGAAAGAAACGCTATTTGAAAATCGAAAAAAAAATGGTGCCGGCAAAGATGATCTCTGCGTTTCCAAATTTGGGTGATTTGAAGAACTAAAGTTCTTAGACCAATATATTGCGTCCACTCCGCAGTACTCAAACATTAAAAAAGTGTGTTTTTATGAAAAGTGTCGATTGATAAATGGCAGAGGGTGTATTATCATATAAATATACATTCTATTTTAGACCAATGATACATGTGTGCTTAACCAATCGGGCACATAATTTTTACCGGAAAAAACTGATTTTTCCAGCGTTGAGGCAACTGGCATCAAAAGGAATGGCAGAAAAAAGGAATCGACACTGGAAAAACAAATATGTAAGTCGTTACGGGTAGCAGAAGATCTAGCAGAAAATGTCCGCTTACGAAGGCCAAATAAGCCAAGTCCCCAAAATAACTTAGGTAAAATGGTGGAAACTGAGTTGGAAGGAATTCCAGAAGATTTGTTCCTCGACGCGAAGTGGAAAATCATGAATATTTTGCAAGAAACCCAAAGAAAAGCATTTTTCCGTTTAACTATCAAAAATATCGCACTTCCGCAGGAAAACACAAATCGTCGGAGTGAAACGCCACTGTCATCCACTTCCTACCTTTCTTCACCAAGCTCTGAGTTTGAAGAGTTTGCGCCCCAAACATAAAAAAATCAAATCTGGGCAAAAGCTCGTACCTTGAAAAGAGTAATACCACTCAAGGTAATCGAATCAAGTGGCAGCAATAGAACTTTGAAATTATCTTCCATCAACCAACTGTCACCCCCATTGAGCTCATCACCACCACCACAGAAAAGGATTTAAATAGCAAATGAAGACCTTAAGACACGTTGGAATTCACTGCATCAAGTGACATCGCCTTATGTATGCAGCGAGCAAATATTGCCAACTGATTATGTAGAATCAGCTTTCAAGCCGGTTGTGCAGAGTTGTAGTGCCATACCAACAGAAAACCTCAATTTTAAAACATCGAAGTCAAAAATTTTAAATGTTTTTGCGGTTAATCCTTCAAAGAAGGATGATCCATGATCCAAATATAACAGAGCTCGAAAATAAGTGTAATTTAGTGTCATTTCATCAGATTTATTTTTGTCTTGAAAATAAACCTCTATTGGCGATTTCAACGAGACGGATGGACCGATTTTTATCATATGTATGTCTTTGAACAGCTTTTACAATTTTCTATCACACAGGTGTAAAATTTAAAATATTTGTGTAACAGTTTCTGAAATATTTGCGTGTATGAGATTTAACCTGCACTTGAACAGAATTGAAAGTTCGTTTTGCTTGACTAAATCAAAAGTAATACTTTAACCCAAATTATTCAGAAACTGTTACACGGATATTTAAAATTTTACGCCAGTGTGATAGAAAATTGTAAAAACTGTTCAAAAAAATACATATGATAAAAATCAGTCCATCCGTCTCGTTGAATTCGCCAATAGAGATTCATTTTCAAGAAAAAAATAAATCTCATTTTAATGTTTGCACATTTAACTCAATTTTTATTATTCTTTCTTATTCAATTTACAATTTAATAATTAATTTAATGCTTAAGACGACGGTACGTCCGAACGCCGCTACCTTCCAATATCGATCAAATCAGCTGTTCTTCTTTCGTATCGAGTCAGGGATGGTGAGCACATAATACAGTGCCCACCAACAATATTGGTACACAACACTCCTTAACGCCCAGTGACCTCGTAATATTGCGGTGGTCGCTTGGCTCTGCTAGAGCGACGAGGAGTGTGGGACTCGTTGGATTCTTCCTGTGGCATTTGGTCAGAAAACGGCTGGTTGGAGTGGTTCGAGGCTGGTGAGGTAGATGGAATTTCTGTTCCTTCAGACTGATGTTCCCCAGATGGCATTATAACTTCGGTCGAGTTCTCTATTGATATTTCTGAGGATTACAGTCTCCGGCGTATTTGGTCCACATGCCTTTTGATGATTCTTTCATCACGCAACCGTACAGTAAACGATATAGGTCCCGTTTGTGAATGGATAGTAGCCTCAATTCACATAGGTCCCGATGAATACTGCCGAACCCAAACGGGGTCACCGACACAAAACGACTTACTCACTTTAGGTTGTTCCGTTGATTTTGATATTTCATGAGGATGAATTTTATCAAAATATGTTCTTAGTTTTCGATTAAATATCATCTCGGCAGGCGATTGACCTGTCGTTGTATGTGGTATAATATGTTGATTGAACAGGAAACGGGATAAACATAGGTTCACATCAACATTTCCAGGAATTTTTCGTAAGTAATCCTTAGTGGTTTGCACCATGCGTTCCGCTTGTCCGTTTGATGACGGATGAAATGGTGCACATCGAATTTGCCTGATTTGGTTACCTTCCAAAAATGCACGAAATTCTGCAGATGTAAATGCAGTTCCGTTATCTGATACAATAGTATCTGGTAACCCGTGTGTAGCAAAAAGCGTTCTTAACGGCTTAATGACAGATTGCGAAGATGTAGATTTGACAATAAAAACCTCAAGCCACTTCGAATACGAGTCGACCACAATCAGGAAAAGTTTTCCTTGAAAAGGTCCAGCAAAATCAACATGTAGTCTTGACCACGGCGTTCTAGTTGATTCCCACCAGTGAATAGGTGCATGAGAATTTTCGTTACGATTCTGCTGACAAGGACTGCATTGTTTGACAGTATTCTCGATTTCGGATTCCATCTTAGGCCACCAGACGTAACTCCTAGCTAACGCTTTCATCCTAACGATTCCTGGATGACCAGTGTGTAGAGCTTTAAGGATAAATTTCCGACTAGCTGCAGGAATGATTGCCCTGTTTCCCCATAGTAAACAGCCATTTAATGAACTGATTTCATTCCGCCGGGTGAAGTAAGGATATAATGGGTCTGTACGTGCCATACTGTCAGGCCATCCCCTTAACGCCCAGCTGAGCACTTTGGCGAGATTGGAATCTTTTCCCGTTTGTGCAGCGATCTGTTTGGCGTTCACCACATCGTCAGTAGCCACTTCAATCATTAAAATTTCATGGGTGTTATCGGCTTCGGATGATTCGTCTGCAAGAGGCAATCTGCTTAAACAATCAGCGTTACCCATTTTGTTTCCTGGTCGGTATAAAAGTTCATAATCATATGCGTTGAGAAAAATTCGCTTTCGTAACATCTGTGTCGATATGATGGCGGGTGTTGGCTTTAATGGGTTAAAAATTCCAAGTAACGGACGATGATCGGTCACAATGGTAAAATTTCTACCATGTAAATAATCGTGAAACTTCTTCACTCCAGCAACTATAGCGACTGCTTCTCTGTCAATTTGTGCATAGTTTCTTTCAGCCTTTGATAAAGTTTTAGAGTAAAATGCGATTGGCTTTTCTTTTCCGTCAGACATTCGATGACTCAAAACGGCGCCAATACCATATGGCGAGGCATCGCACACAAGTACTAATGGCAAATTTGCATCGTAATGTACTAATACGCGATTTGAAATTACTAATTGCTTTAACTTGTTGAATGCTTGTTGATGTTCTTTTTGCCAAATCCACTGTTGATTTAAGTCTAAAAGCCGATGCAGCGGTTCAGCTATAGTCGCTTTATGAGGTAGGAAGGAATGATAAAAATTCAGGAGTCCGAGAAAAGCTTGTAATTGTTTTTTGTCCGTGGGTGCTGGTGCACTTCGAATAGCGGTTACTTTATCAGGTGACGGTCTAATTCCCAGAGCATCCAATTTGAAACCCAAAAACTCAATCTCGGGCACGTTAAACTTACATTTGTCTTTTCTTAGCTTTAGGCCAGCTTCCTGAAAACGAGTAAGCACAACATTTAATCTTTCCGCGAGCTCCGATTCAGATTTTCCCATCACGACGACATCATCAAAATATGGCAACACCCCAGGTATGTTTTGTAACAACCTCTCAATGAAGCTTTGAAAAATTCCAGGGGCCGATGCGATTCCAAATTGCAATCTGGTCACCTTGAAAGCGCCTTTATGAGTTACAATGGTTTGTAGTAAAGATGATGCTTCGTCCACTTCGAGCTGCTGATAAGCTTGCGCTAAATCAAGCTTCGAGAAAATATTACCACCTTCTATTGATGATAGCAAAGTGCTTATTGCGGGTATTTGGAAATTGTGCGGCTTTATTGCTTTATTCAGCGTTGATTTATAGTCGCCGCATATTCTTATACTTCCATCACTCTTTAAGACGGGCACTATGGGTGTAGCCCAATCCGAATATTCCACAGGTTGAAGGATTCCCTGCGTGCACAACCGATCCAATTCAGCTTCGACTTGACCCCGCGTTGCTATCGGAATTTTGCGAGCAGGATATCGAATTGGTTGAACTGTTGGATCGATTTGCAAGGAGACAGGGGTTCCAGTGAAACGCCCCAAACCTTTATCGAAAAGATGTTCGAATTTAGCGACGACTTCTTGAACTGATGATTTCTCCTGAATAGCGTGAACTCCTTGGATGCTGATTCCTAGCGGGGTGAACCAATTACAACCAAGTACATTTGTTTGGCTACCATCTACAATGACGACCGGCAGACCCGTTATGTGCTGGTTATTATAGGTCACATCTATATCTATAACCCCACGAACAGGAATAGGATTGTGCTGAAAATCCATTAGTTGTATGTCACATTCATGCAAAGCTGGTAGTTCTGGCCATATGCGATGAAACGTCTGCGACGACATGATTGTGTAATTTGAACCCGAATCGATCTCAAATTTACACGAGTGACCATTGACGGTTACAGTAGCTGACTTTTTTAGGCTTGATGATGGTAGAATTTGATTCAATTCCTGTGATTTTGATTTGCTTGGCGGACGCGCTGATTTCGATGGTTTTGTCTGCTTAGACTTGTCGTTGCCTCCAGATGAACGGCAGACGCGCTGAAGATGACCTTGTACGCCACAGGCTGAGCAGATCGTTTCTCGATGTGGACATTGATGGCGAGGGTGCTGACCGCCACACCCGTTGCAGGCTTTCGACGATGGCTTACCAGGCGATTTTTGATTTTTGTTTCGATGCTGCATTTGTGCGTTGTTTTGTTTCGAAATTTGATGCACTTGCTCTGGTTGTCGAATAGCCAATGCGTTTTTGGTTGCTGCTTCTGCGATAGCGGCACGATCGATTACCTTTTGAAGTTGCAAGTCACTCTCAGCTAACAGACTACGCTGGAGAGATTCGACACGAAGTCCACATACTATTCTGTCACGTAGCATCCGATCGAGAGCACTACCAAAATTGCAATCGACTGCCAATTTACGTAATGCTGCCACATATTCCGCAAACCCCTCATTTAGTTGCTGATCGCGCTTGTGAAAACGATAAAAAGCAGCGATTTCCGAAGGACGGGGTGAAAAGTGATTCGTTAATGTTGTCTTTATGGAAACTAAATTCAAATCACTCACCTTCTTCGGAGCGGCCAATGATGACAGAAGATCAAACAAGGGCGCACCAGCTAACGTCAAAAATATGGCTTTTTGACGCTCTACCCCCTGTACATCATTGGCCTGCAGATAAAGCTCAAATCTAGCGAAATACGATTTCCAATTTTCTGGATGATTGATATCAAAAGGTTCCAAAGCACCAACCGACGACATCACGTGGCGAACTTGATTTGTTCGTTCTGGATTCTTCGATAGCGTGTCAGACTCTGGCTCTGTCTTTGGCATTGGGAGCACTGAAAATTTGTTGTTGTTTTCTCCTTGATTTGTCCCGAGTGACCTTCAAAATAACTGCTTTCTTATTACAACAATACTTGGTGTAACTTCGGCAACGTGGGACAGCTTATATGATTTTATGTGCAACACTAAGATTTTTTTTTAAATACTACCGACTGCGCCAGTTTAATGTTTGCACATTTAACTCAATTTTTATTATTCTTTCTTATTCAATTTACAATTTAATAATTAATTTAATGCTTAAGACGACGGTACGTCCGAACGCCGCTACCTTCCAATATCGATCAAATCAGCTGTTCTTCTTTCGTATCGAGTCAGGGATGGTGAGCACATAATACAGTGCCCACCAACAATATTGGTACACAACACTCATGAAATGAAATAAAAGGAAGAATTTCAATATGTACTTGCCCACCAAGAAACAATGTGTCATTTTCGAAGGTATATTCAAAAAAACAATGAAATATAAGAATATTAATTTTTTGTTTGTTAAACCATTACCACTGCCACAAGCATAAGAATCTTAATTATAATAAGATTTTTGTTTTAATGATTTTTTAAAAAATAAAATGGTTTTACCATTACCGCTGCCATTACCTTGTATCCAGCACGTTATTTTCATATATAAACATAAGAATTTGAATTATACGATTTTTGTTTTAAGCGTTATAGCTTGTTCTCACGGCGTTGTGAAGCAAGTGCTTCGGCTTTCATTCTCGCTTCGCAGGCGAAGCAAGCGCTTCGCTATACAAATTTTTGACAACCCGAAGCACTATCTCTACTTGCTTCAGTTCGAAGCAAGTAGCGAAGCAAGTTATATTTGATATCAACCCTACTTGTTATCGAAAATAATCGGAAATAGTGGGAAATAAATGACAGCAGAGAAAGAAAAATAAACAAACCCGGGTAAAAAGATGCATTCTTTAAAAATATATTATGCATAACAATTAACTTACAATTTATCTCCATTCCGCAACAACCAAAGCTTTTGCTCACGATAATAAATAAAAACAGTCAAAACAAAGCAGTGCTGCCAACTGTTAGCAATAAAAAGTGCAAAATATCTATGTTGGCATCACTGGAACGAAGCAAGATTGCACCATGAGAACGGGTAAATCTGAATCTCGCTTCAGATAACCGAAACACTTGCTTCACAACGCCGTGAGAACAAGCTATTAAACATCATGAATGAATTTATTTTTTTCTACCTTGTATCCATCACGTTATTTTTATATATAAACATAAGAATTTTAATAATAATAAGATTTTTGTTTTAAGCTTTAAACATCATGAATGGATTGATTATTTTTAAATAAATTAAAGAAAAAGGGGGAAAATTGCTGTGCTTTGAATTTTTTCGTCTTCGGTTCGGTTCGGTCCGCAACAAGAGCTGAAAGGAAAAAAGTAATTGTCAGAGTTATTACTGAAATCTCCATTAATAATTATTTTTTGTTTATTTACCGAGAACTATTGTGATACAGCGCGAGATCTTTAATTAAAACCTTTGCCTTCATTTCCAAAATACTCAGCAAAACAATTTCGAATTTTAGCTTCATTAGAGTGCCTCCTTGGATTGTTTGCTCTTTTGCTATAACTGTTCGCAGCAGTCATAGACGGTGTTTGTTGGGTTGCTGAACTAGCATAGTTAAAACTTCTGCTTATTAAAAAGTTATGCAGAACACAGCAAGCCTGTACAATTTTAACCACCTTGTTCGGTCGCAGGTGTATTGCCGTTTGCAGAACTCTAAATCTGTTAGAGAGAATTCCGAAGGAATGTTCAATAGTTTGCCAGGCGTGGCTCAGTCGGAAGTTGAATATACGTTGCGATTCTTCCGATGTGTGGTAGGGAAAAGGCTTCATAAAATGTCTTTCCAAAGGAAACGCATCATCACCCAAAATAACGTACGGCAAAATTCTGTTATTTCCTATGACACAATCGGGTGGGAAATATTGGTCCACTTTTGGAAAGAACATCGCGCAAATCGCTACGATTAATCACGCCTCCATCGCTTACCCGACTATTACATCCAATGTCAACAAACGTGAATTTGTAGTCTGCATCGCACATCGCCAGCAAAACAATACTATTGAAGCCTTTATAATTGTAAAGGTACGAACACACAGTATAGTAAACTAGCATATAGTTTTTGCTATAGGGATAGTAAAATAGCATATGGGTTCACATGAGCTATAACTATAGTCGACTATACGCTAGAATTCAACTATCCTATAGAAGAACTATACGGGATTCAAAAAGTTTTCTATAGAGCAGGCCAGACGGCGATTGAAATATATCAAATATTTTGCTATAGTATATTTGCTATAGAAATACTATATATACAGATAACTTTATTTCCTTTTGTTCTTTGGGAAAATAAAATAAAGAACGGATTCTTTTGCTGGAATTTGAAAAAATCATGACCACCAATGCGAAAAAAGTTGCGGCTTGCCTCGCATTGATTTTAATTAAAAAAAAAACAAAGGAATGCCAAGGGAATGAATAGAACTGTTTGGAAAAACAAGTGGATTTTGCGTCGCCACTTCCTCAATATTGAGCAAAATTTGTTAAGAGAACTAAAATCGGAAGACGAAGATTGTTATCGAAACTTTGCTCGTATGAGTGCTGACGATTTTGAATATTTATTGGAAAAAGTGAAACCATTGATAGAAAAACGGGATACAAATATGAGGCAAGCTATATCAGCAACTACACGGCTTGCCATAACATTGCGATATTTAGCTACAGGTAATAACTTGCTACATAACATAGACAATGTGATTTATAAACCATATTTTCAAGGTGATAGCTATCCTTCATTAATGTATTTGTTTCGCGTTGGTAAATCAACAATTGCGAAGTTGATTCCTGAGGTTGCCGAAGCCATCTTCTCTGTTTTGCATGAAGAATACCTAAAGGTAATCGCATAAATCTTAGAAAAACGTAGCTTCGCATTTATAATATATGAAATTTATTTATTTGTACATTGTATAAGTTGATATGGGTATTCATGCAACCGAAGTTGCCGCTAGTTTTGTGAAATACCATTAAATTTTTCTTTGATGTGTTTAGAAGAAATGTTTAGTAAGACCTTGGCCACTGCGTTCTTAGCATGCATATTGAAGAGCTCGTCATCTTTATATTGCCGAAGTTCCTCCGCAACGTATGCTCTGTTGTGAGTCGTACTAAACATAACTAACGTCACGTCACACTCCAACGTCACGCTATCAGCTCTAAGCGGTAAAAGTGACAAAACATATAAAACAATTAAATCGCAGCAGAAGAGTTCGACGACACAGCACCAAGCTCGAAATCCGACACTCTTCAGCAAGAACAACAACAACATTAGAACTCGAATACTGAGAACAATTACGTAAACAAGCATACCGATCGCCGGTACCGAAACTTGGCACAACGCCGACCAGAGGAAAAGGTAAGCGGGGGAAAAGACGAAAGACCACGAGCAAGCAAGTCAGCAATAAGCAACGGCATAAGCGGTTCAACGTCTTCAAAGGCAGACCTACGTCAACAATAGAAACACAGCAATAAAGCTATTGGCAACAACAACAACAGGCGATCGAGAAGGGCAATCAACGCAACGTACGCAAGAAGTTACAAACCGGTCAACAGAACAACAAGAGCCAGGTGCAAAAACAACAAGTGCAACGTATGCACACCGGCAGGGGAAGTTCGAAGTCATACTTATGAAATCAATTAATATCCAATATTGCTAGATCGGCAATATTGATCTATTTAAGCGGAGCTTCGATCTACGGAAGAGGACGTGCAGTTTGGAATCGAAAGTCTAATCAGATCTCAACTTTGGCGCACCTACTTACGAGCCAGGACGACAAAGTGTGGATCTCAGTGTTAGCTAGGGAATTAGGGCAGTAAAGTAAGCTAGAGTAGAACCTGTAAACATCATTAAAAGACTTTAATAAAGAAACACCTATGGAAAAGAAGTAAAGAGTGTTTTATTCAACGGAATCCTTTGTTGGCGCTTTACTAGAGGTCCTTCTCCCCAGTACACACAACATTTATGGCGCAGCCGGTTTTCGACTAAGCATAGTCGGGTACGAATCACGATCCTTTTACAACAGTACGGCGTTGAAATAAACACATCACAACAAATAAACAAAAAAAAAATTTTTTTTGGCCACAGTGGGGCAAGATTGATATCTATTGGGTATATTTGAGTTACTTATTGGAACCTACTGAACAGTGGTGAAACCTAATTCAGTGGGGCCTGGGCGTGAGTGAAACTTCCGAAAGGCACTTTAATGAGAAACGATATAAGTATACCGAATTGTATCAATTATTTTGTTTTAACCCTTTTTGTACTGCACTGCTATAACCTTTCGAACAGTGGTGAAACCTAATTCGTCAGGGTCCGGGTGTGAGTGAAACTTCCGAAGGACACTTTAGCAGCACAAACGCAATAAGGGCATATCAGAGTACCTTAAATAAAAAATTTTATAAAAAAAATAAAATATATATATTTATATATATATATATACAATAAAAATTAAACAAGCGACGCAAGTAAAAGCCGACAGCATCAAAGGACAAGAAATTAAAATCAGTTCAAAAGACGCATATAGTATGGTGAGTACACAAATATTTATATTACTATTTTAAAAATTGTGCCCCTTGCAACAGTAAATACACGACGCCACTGAACATTTTCATTTTTGACCTTGTTTTATACGGAAGATTTTTTTTTTATTTCTAAAACGGAGTCATCCGTCAAATAAAGTAATTTATGGAAAAAGAGTGCGAAGCTTTGCGACAACAACTAAAAGAATCTGAAGAACACGCTAGCATCCTTCAAGCAGAAGCGTGGGAATTGATAAGAGAAGTCAGAGCTCGGTTTAATCAATTGGAAGAAGCAGTTTTTCTGATAGAAAAATTCGGTAGCCGTATCAAACGAAGTCGCCAAGGAGAAAATACAACAATTGGAAGAGACAGTTGGCCATTTAAAAAAGAACTGCAAAGATTTGAGGGATCGAATCGATAAAGAGACCTTGCTGATAGAAGAATCAGAAGAGCAAAACGAATCTCTAAGAGAAGCTCTGCAGACAGCAGTAGGAAAGGACATATCGGAGTCCATAGAAAAGGACAAAGCTGCTCTCAAAGAAAAGGAGAAAGAAATTCAATTTCTGAAAGTAGAAATTGGAAACCTAAAGAGAGAATTAAGAATAGTTTGCAGTACATCTCCACTTCCCGCAAGACGTACATCAGAAAATTCCACGACAACGCCAATCAACGAATCAACTTTAAAAACACCAACACAAGTACAAATACCCAAAATTCAAGTAACAATGGCAAATTCACAGAATGTTGCAGAAATTGTCAAAAATGTCCAACGTTTCGTACCATCTTTTTCCGGAGCAAGAGGACCTGAGTTTAAGGCGGACATAATAAAATTTGTCGAGGGCATAGAATTGCTCAATTGTATGATTGCCCCGGAGGACATGCAGAAAGCCATTACATGTATAAGGCAGCGACTGTCGGGGGCTGCGTTCAACACAATTGGCACCAGAAAATTCGAGACTCTAAATGAACTCCGCGACTTTGTGCAACGAACATACGCAACAGTAAGAACGTTGGAAGATATTAGAGCGGATATTATAAACGGACATCAACAAACAGGTGAGTCCGCGTCCCTGTTCGGAGGTCGAATGGAAACTAACCTAAAAGAGGCTGAAGAAATGATCACAAAAAAATGGACTACAGAAAAATCAAGAGCGGCGCTATGGGAATACCAAGATCTGGCAAAAAGGCATTTCATCACGGGATTAAAGGATCATTCCCTAAAACAATCACTGATAAACATGACAGACCCCAGTTTGCGGGATCTCATAAATGCGGCAGAAAATTCCGAAAACATTTTGAAATCTGACAAATTAAACATAAATACTATTAATTCGGCACTACCAACAGAACTGATATGCTCATTCTGTCAACAGCAAGGACACACACAAGATGTATGTGTAAAGAGAATGAATACACTCTATTGCAAGCTGTGTGGAACGTATGGACACGAAGAAAGTCCTAGCTGCATGAAAAACAAACAGCCAATAATGGAGGCCAGTAAGGCATCTAGGCCAACTTGCACACACTGCGGGAAAATAGGACATATAGCTGATGATTGTTGGAGCAAGTTAAGCAGCCTATTCTGCGATAAATGTCGCATTAAAGGTCATCGCACCAATAAATTTTGCGGAAAAGGGGCTTCACAGCAAAACCCACAACAAAGGCCAGCACAAAATAACCGTCGAGGGTCGAATAACAACAACCAAGTACAGTGTTTCCTTTGCAAAGGATTCGGGCATATAGCCAAAACTGCTCTCAACAAGATCAGCAGAACGCGGGAAACTCCCAGAGGCCCAGTCTTGGCCAATAGACTGGGATGCCAAAACAAAAGTAAAAGAGCGGCCAAAACCTGATCCGGGTCAAAATCAAGAACAAGGAGCAGGTCATCATAACAATAAGGAAGCCACGATTTCGGAATATAATATAATAAAAATACGCCGAAAGAGGTTCCCTTGGACAGCCTAGGAAATGGAACTTTAACCACTAAGAGATGGGGAAAGTCTAAAAGAGAAATACCACGGAATGAGACAAAAAACGAAATAAGAGAGCGAAACATACCAACGAATAACGTCAAAAACGAATGTTAATTCTTTAAAGGATGAAGGGCACGTACCTTTTCTCGCTGGGCTCGCAGATGGTGATTTGGGGCTATTTGTGGATTGCGCGGCGCGGATATGATTTTTGAGTTGGGTTTTTTTTTTTGGAATTTCTTTTTCCTTTTCTTAATTCACTGATTTTCTTCTTTTTCTTAGCTCACAAATTTTTTTCTTCGTTTTCTTAGCTTACTAATTTTTTCTTCGTTTTCTTAGCTTACTAATTTTTTCTTCTTTTTCTTAGTTGGTTTCGTATTTAAAAATTTATTAATTGAGTTCACTGTTTTTTTTTTTTTTTTTATTAGTTCATCACATTGTATTTTTTTTTTGTTTTGTTTTTTTTGTTTAAGGGAGTTTGGAATGGGGGCGATGATGCGCGCACGGATTTTACTGAGCGAAACTACTTGTACGAATGTTAATTGTTGAAGGGCCAGAAATCGCTCGAACTCGAACTTTCGAAGTCGTACAGAAAAAAAGAAAAGATCGATTAGTTCGCCGCGCTTTAAAGGTTCGGCTGCGTAGCTGCGGCGGCGAACACGAACATACTGCCCGCCTTGCGCTACGCAACCATAATTCCCTGCTTACCTTTCCCTCTGCAGCAAGAACTCCTGGACCTCTCGCAGCGCCTCCCGCACCCTCTCGCGGTCAATGGCCCGGACCGGATATCCGGCGTGACCTCCACTCGATGTGGAAAGCGTCGAGGGCGAACGGCGGAAGTGGGAAGGGGCGAAACGGACTCGAGGTCTCTGCCGGGACAACGCCCCGCGAGCAGTGCCCCTGGTGAGAGGGCGATGACGCTCGGGCCCCGGCCCTGCAATACAGGAGGATGGTGACGAGCGATGGCGGTTTGAGCTCGGTGCCTGTCGGGGAAGTGAGGCTGGCCGGCGTGGACGGTTACGCAAATGGCGGCGTCGTTGTCCCCCTCGTTGCGCTCCGGCGGGCGATCGGCGGCGGGGGCTCTCCGGGCTGCGCTCTCGAGAACGGCGGCGTGTAGAGTGGGAACGACGTCGGGAGCGGCGCCGAGCAGATCGTGCCCCATACGCATTGGGCTCTCGGGCCTCCCTAGGACGCCACGGACCGGAGTCATCGGGCGAGACGGACTGGGCCTGTTGGTGGATGAGAGTGTGGTGGCGCTCCCCACAGACCTTGCAGTTTTGCCGCGCCGCACACTCTCTCCTCAGATGGCGCGACGACAGGCAGGAGAAGCAGCACTTATTCTGCTGGACTGCGAGCAGACGCCTTGCCGTGGTCCAGCGCCGAAAGCGCCGACAGCGGGCGAGCCCGTGATTGCGGCCACATATCACGCATTGCCGTTGGTGCTCCATGATGTATGTCTGAAACGAATAAGAGATCTTCATGAGCGGACAAATCGTGATATACAGAGAGAGAGGGGGAGGAGGGGGTGTTGCGATTGGATAACGAATATTAGTCATAAAGCTTCGGAAAGGTCTACAGGAAGCAGGCAGAGTTTCGTGATAGGTCTTGTGACGACGCCGAACTGTGTCTTGACCTCGACGATGCGCCGAGGCCATCATCTCCAGGATGCACCTGAATGACTCTCCCCTTTCTCCACTCAAACGGGGGCAATTGAGCGTCCATGACGACGACAAAATCTCGACCTTCATATTTGGTTGTGGTACTTTCCATTTATCCCTTTTGTGGAGGCTCAAGAGATATTCTGACTTCCAACGTTGGGCGAAGCGATGATGAAGAATTTTCACCTTTTCCCATCTCGTAGTGAGCGGCAAGTCTGCTTGAGGTTCTTCAGGCCAGGCGGTGAGAGGGGCTCCTCGAAGGAAGTGTCCGGGCGTCAATGCCAGCAGATCTGAAGGATCGTCGGACATCGGAGTGAGGGGACGCGAATTTAACACCCCTTCTATGCGGGCCAGCAGGGTGGCGAATTCCTCGAACGAGAACTTATGTGGTCCGGCAACTTTCACAAAATGAAGCTTGAAGCTCTTGACTGCCGCTTCCCATAGTCCGCCCATGTGAGGCGCGTGGGGCGGGATCATATGCCATTCGAAGCCGTGCAGTGAATATTTCTGTTGAAGGTCGTCAGCAGCGTTCGACAGAAAACTTGTGAATTCAATATCCAGAGCGTTTTTAGCACCAATGAAATTTCGACCGTTGTCGGAAAAAAACCCGTTTTGGCAGGCCTCGCCGGCCGACGAATCGATCGAACGCGGCTCGGAAAGACATCGTGGACAATTCCGAACATAATTCGAGGTGCACCGCCTTGGTGGCGAAACACACGAAAACCACTGACATAACCTTTTAGATATGGTGCGGTCCGAAGAGCAGAGGTCTTGATGTCGAATGGTCCGGCGAAATCGACGCCGGTATGCGTAAATGGTAGCGACAACGTCGATCTCTCAGCTGGTAGTGCGGCCATCATCTGGGTTTTTAATCGTTGCTTATGGATCGTGCACGTATGACACCGGGTGATAACAGCTCTTAATTTTCCGTTTTAAACGTGCGATGTAGAAGTTTTGTCGAACCATGCGAAACATGAGTTGCGCCCCGCCGTGCAGGAGTGTTTTGTGGACGAAATCCAGATAAAGGCGGCAGAACGTTGACGCAGCCGGTATTATGATCGGATATCTCTCATCGGGCGTAAGATCTGCATGTATCAATCGGCCATTGACGCGCAGAAGTCCATCGTCATCGAGCATGGGGTTCAAGGGTAACAGTTCGCTCTTTTTTCCGAGCGGCTTTCCTTCGCTCAGGTCCTTTATTCGAGTGGATAGTGAAATGTTTGCGAAAACAAAATTAGACGATTTCTCGCAACCGTCAGCTCGTCTTGTGAAAGTATGAGTGTGGTCGGCCTCGGCGCGAGCTCTCTTCGCGCTTGCTTGTAAAATCGCAGTACAAATCCGAGTACTCTCAAAGCTCGGTCGTAAGATGAGAATCTGGCTAGGAGATCCTCAGTCTCGGTGATGGTAGTGAAGGCGATCGTTTTTCGTTCTTCGATAATGTAGGCTGGTGGCGCCTCAATTTGGGGCCATTTTGCGGGTGGCTCCACAAGCCAGGACGGTCCATGCCACCAGAGCATATTCTCATGTAGATCTTGCGCTAGCATCCCGCGCGTTCCCAGGTCAGCCGGATTTTCCCGTGATCGAACATGGTGCCATGGAGTACTCCCAATATTGGTCAGAATTTTGGGAAATTCTGTTCGCGACGTAAGTTTTCCATGCATTTGGAGGGCGCTTCAGCCAAGCCAACACGATCGAGGCATCAGTCCATAAAACTGTTTGATGTTCATGAATATGTAGTTGAGCTTTGACCGCTTTGATCAGCTTGGAAAGCAGAACTGCGGCACAGAGCTCCAGGCGCGGCAAGCTGACAGTCTGAAGCGGCGCCACTTTGGATTTCGCCGTAAGCAAGTGGGCGTAGACTTGATTGTGGCTCTCGATGCGAAGATAAAGGGCTGCACAATATGCTCGCTCCGAAGCATCGCAGAATCCGTGAAGTTGAACGGAGGCGGTGGGGTCGTAATGGACCCATCTCGGAATAAGGATTTGCTCGATGAATGGCAAATCAGTTACAAAGGCATGCCAGCGCTCCAAAGCTTCATTTGAAGCTCGTTGATCCCAGTCAGTGCCTTCGAGCCACAGTTGTTGCATCAGAACCTTGGCTCGAATGATGATCGGAGTCAGCCATCCCGCTGGATCAAACAATTTCGCGATATCGGATAGGATCTGGCGTTTGGTGGTGGACTTCGCGGCGGAATGAGTACTTAACTTGTAGGAGAAACAATCCGTGACAGCATTCCATCGAATTCCTAACATTTTTGCATCACTGGCAGATCTGATCTTCAAAAACTCGGCGTCGAGAAGATGCGAGGGGGCGACGTCTTCCAATAACGTTGGATGATTCGCAGTTATTTTCCTCAATGGAAATCCGGCGGATCCGAGCGTACGTATGAGCTGCTCCTTTGCCACACAGACTTCTTCCAGCGTATGTCCGCCGGCCAGGACATCATCGACATAGGTTTCGTTTTTCAAAATGAAGGCTGCCTGTGGAGCATCTTCAATGGAGTCGTTGGCCAGCTGATGGAGCGTTCGAATGGCTAAAAATGGAGCACAGTTGACGCCAAATGTGACCGTTTTCAGCTCATAGTCCCGGATCGGCGCCGTCTCATTTTCGCGGAATAAGATGCGCTGGAATGCCCGATCCTCTTCATGCACTCGAATCTGTCGGTACATCTTTTCAATGTCCCCATTGAAGACGAAACGGTAGAGCCGCCAATTGAGCAAGAGGATGACTAGGTCTGATTGCAACACCGGTCCCACGTGAAGTATATCATTCAGCGACAGGGCGGAAGATGTTTTCTGCGACGCGTTGAAAACGACTCGTACCTTGGTGGAGGTGCTCTCAGGCTTCATCACCGCATGGTGCGGTAGATAGAACGAACGGAAATTATTTTCTCGTGTGATCTCGAAATCAGGGCATGGTCCCATATGATCGTATGTGAGATACTCGGACAGAACGGAATTATAGGTGTCGCGCATAAGTGGCTGCTTTGCGAGCCTTCTCTCCAGGCTCCTATACTGCGTCAGCGCTCCAAATCGTGACGAGCCCAAGCGAAGAGCGGCTTTGGAGAATTCATCCTTAAATGGTAGACGCACGACGTATCTACCATCCGAATTCCTAGTGGTGGTTTGAGAGTAAAATTCCTCACAATAGATGTCTTCTGGAAGAAGAGGAGGGGAGGTCGTGATTTCTTCCTGCTCCCAAAACGATTTGAGTAACTCGTGGAGTGACTCGTGGGGATCTCCGGAGGAGACTTGCGTCGTAAACGCGTCGGTGGTTTCGCTGGCGATCGGCCCACTCAAATACCAACCGAAAAACAGAATTCTGGGCAATAAGGCTTCCTCCGACATTCATCTTGACGCCCGGCCGCAATAATTTCGGCATGATATCAGACCCGATGACCATATCGATGCGGGCTGGATTCATAAACCGGGGATCGGCGAGCTCCAACGATGAGATCTCGTGGGGATCCAAATTGGAGACCCTTTTGGCCGGAAGCCAATTGGTCAATTTCGGCAACACCACGGCGTCGATGTCTTCCTCGAACGAAGAACGAGGCGATGCGAGCGTGATGGTGCACTCCTTTTTCGCGATTTGGGTGCATTGGCCACCCATGCCGGATACGTTGCAGATTTTATGAGTCGTCGGCAAATTCAACTGCAGCTGCATGCGTTCCGTTAAAAATGTTCTCTGCGAACCTTGGTCTAAAAGCGCCCGGACTAGGAATCGTTCTCCATTATGTAGGATCTGCGCGATGGCCGTTGGCAAAAGCACCTGTGTCTGACTGATGGAGACGTGTGCGTGTGTCTGAGACGTGGAGGGGATGCTCACGGAGCTCGAGGCCTCTGGTTGCGCATGGAAATGCGGCGGTTGGCTCGTCGGAGACGGGCCCATCTCCGGAAGAGATGTCAAAGAGGGGGTAGAGGCTTTCGTGTCCGTTGTTGCAGCCGCGCTCGCAAAATGCAACAAAGTGTGATGTCGCTGTTGGCACTTCGCACAGTTGTGTGTACTGGGGCATTTGGACCGTTGGTGATTGATAGCGAGACAGTTGAGGCAGCGCTTCGATTTCGTAACAAGTTTAAATCGCTCCGCGACTGGCATCTTCAAAAATTGGGCGCATTGGCGTAAGGGATGGTTTCCGTTGCACAAGGGGCACGACCCTGGAGTCTGATCCTGAGTGTGGAAAACGTTGGTCGATGAAGTTGATTGGTTTGCAGATAGAACCGGCGCTTTGACCTTCGTGAAGCTTGAAAGGCGTTCGACGACCTCATAGCGGTTGCTGAGAAATTCGTTCATCTGTTTCCAAGTCGGCAGCTCTCGATGCGATGAGAGTGACTGCTCCCAATGTGCGATCGTAGCGGCTGGCAGGCGGCTGGAGCAAAAATGAACGAGCATGGCATCCCAAAAATCGACCACTCCTTGGCTTCTCATCATGGTGATACAATCGTTGACTGTCGTCTGAATTTTCAAAATTCCTTCGCTGGTCTCGTCTTCAATCGCTGGCAGATCGAACAAGGTCTTCAATTGGTGATCGATTAAAATGCGCTTGTTCTCGTACCGCGCTTGGAGAGCCTCCCAGGCGTGCGAAAAATTCGATCCACACAGGGGGTATCCTTTGACAATCGCTCCGGCGGCGCCTGTCGTTTTATTGTGCAAATAATACAGCTTTTGTACAGGTGGCAGTCTCGGGTTGTTGATATACACGGCCGTAAACATGTCACGAAATGCTGGCCACTCGTTGTATCCTCCGGAAAAATTTGCAACGTCACACGGGGGCACTCGAATAAAATGATCTTCTGGCGGCATCTCAGCAGATGGGGGAGACGTCCTTGTGCTGGATAGTGGTGGATGGGAGTGAGAATGCATCCGTAGCAGATCCTTCAGCTGAGCGCGCACGATAACTTGGAGGTCGCGACATTCATTATACGTCCCTTGAGCCAGAGCGGCAACTTCATCATGCCATGCGTCGTTTGAGCGGGCCGCGTCGTAAGTCTCTTGAACCCGCTTCCAGCAATCCTGAATTTCCTCAAATTTAATCTCGAGGAGTGACTCTGTTTGATTCAAGGGGTCAGACTGCATGATAATATCGCAGTAGCTCTTAAGCTGCTGTACCGCATCGTTGAATTTCAAATCAAAAGACATGTCGGCAACTTTGATGAAATTGTGTCACAAAATCAGGTGACGTGCTTCCGGAATAAAGATAAAAATTATTTAGTAATATCTCAGCAAATTAACGAATATACTCGCCCACGCTTAAATTTGATTTTGCCAAACGCAAAATTATCGATGTGACGATGGATAAGCTAAGCGTTGTCAGGTGCGGAAAATACCGGTCGTAGGGCACTATGATGATCGAAGGCGTACGAGCACCCTTCAAGTCCGTCGCAAACGGACGTGTGGAAAATGCTTCGCAAAAGAAAAAAAAAATAATAAATTTGCAGCCGTGGCAGCGAATCGTTCTAAATTCCTGCGCTGCAATATAAATTTATGTTGACAATACAGTGCGAACGATGCCGACGGTAGCGCACTTCAGTTCCAGACCTTTATTTTCGCAACACCCCCACAGATTCCTGCAACCCCAGATTCAATATTAAAAAATCCAAACGAATTAATAAATTTTATTAAAATCAAATTCCAATCTTTCAAAATATCAGTAAAAATCAGCAATTCCAATTTAAGAAAATGCAATACGCCAAGAGACAAATTCGAATGATTTTTTTCTAATGTTTGCCCACTGTCGCAGAATTTCATGCACGCTGGCTAGGCCAATTTCTCATACGCACGGGCAGAGCACAGACTGCGCGTAAGCAGCGCACAAGCAGCAGAGGAAAAGTGAGACTTTCAATAGCGATCGACAGAACGACCGAACGACCGAGCTTCAAAGCGACGCTTTCAGTTGCCTTGTCACTGCGGCGAAAAGCGTAAAAAACGAGAGCTTGTGCGTGTGTGTGGTTGCAGGCGAACCGCGATTCCAATAGCTGTGGCAAGTTCGGCCGCACAAATTCCACTCGATCACGTTTGATGTTCGATGCGACACACTGCGTGGCAACTGACCAGCTCAACAATTGTCCCGTACGAAGTTTGACTAGAAGTACAGGCGCTATTTCAAAGCAAAGCAATGAAACAAAAAAAAGGGAAAAACAACCGCAAGGCCTTGATGCTGGCTGTGTTCGTTCGCAAAAAAAAAGGGAACGAGAAATCTAACGCGGCTGGCAGACCCGTTATATGGCTGTTGGTTTGCGATATTCGTTGTGCACAAAAACCACCACCAAAGGCGACACGGATGTGCGAGCGAGATAGGTGATACGAATATGAAGGGAAAGGATGAGTCGAAACGGTGCTGTGTGTCACGTGCCTGGATCGTGCTGCCCTGACCTTTCTGAAGGGCAAATAGCAGTAAAGGGTGACACACTCGTGGCCTATTTTCTCGATTCTTCCTTGCAAGGATTGGTCCTCCAGAACCTGTTTCCAGGCTCCTGGCACGGGATCGCCAAATGTTAATTCTTTAAAGGATGAAGGGCACGTACCTGTTTCTCGCTGGGCTCGCAGATGGTGATTTGGGGCTATTTGTGGATTGCGCGGCGCGGATATGATTTTTGAGTTGGGTTTTTTATTTGGAATTTCTTTTTCCTTTTCTTAATTCACTGATTTTCTTCTTTTTCTTAGCTCACTAATTTTTTCTTCGTTTTCTTAGCTTACTAATTTTTTCTTCGTTTTCTTAGTTTACTAATTTTTTCTTCTTTTTCTTAGTTGGTTTCGTATTTAAAAATTTATTAATTGAGTTCACTGTTTTTTTTTTTTTTTATTAGTTCATCACATTGTATTTTTTTTTTTGTTTTGTTTTTTTGTTTAAGGGAGTTTGGTTTTTTTTTTTTTTGTTGGTTATATTTGGAATGGGGGCGATGATGCGCGCACGGATTTTACTGAGCGAAACTACTTGTACGAATGTTAATTGTTGAAGGGCCAGAAATCGCTCGAACTCGAACTTTCGAAGTCGTACAGAAAAAAAGAAAAGATCGATTAGTTCGCCGCGCTTTAAAGGTTCGGCTGCGTAGCTGCGGCGGCGAACACGAACAACGAAATAAGCGGAAAGATGGAAATACACTGTAATGGTGAGACCGACGAAAAGAAAATTATAAAAGAAAATAAAAAGAAGAGAGTATCTTTTAAAAACACTGTTACAGTATTCACCTACCCCGTATGCGAGATGGAAGCGGCCAAAATAAAGAATATGTTTAAAATAGGGCAAGAAAACAAAAGACTCATAAAAAGTTTGTATACCAATGTCCTCCAAAGCGCGAAAAAACTGTTAACGTTTGCACATAACGGCCCACAAAGAGATGAAGGCGTTGAATTATCCTGTGAACAGGCTATCAACGACAGTATCAGAACGGTGGACTCACAATGCGATAGAAACACGCCACGATTTTAAAATTGCACTGCCATAACGGAGACTCAAGAGGATGATGCCTACATCGAAATACCCTGAAATCAGGCTATCAATGGCAGCATCACCCTATTGGTCGACTCAGGGTCAGATGCAAGTTTAGTGAAAAGAGAAATCTTAACAGAAGACGTACCGATAAATAAGGATGAGACAAAATGCTTAAGAGGAGCATTTGGAGGAGATTCCAGTACTATTGGATCAGTGATGATTAAACATAATGCGATCCCAGCATTAAATATGGAAATGCACGTAGTGCCACGTAATAGCAGTTTGCCAGTAGATGGTCTCCTGGGAAGAGACATGCTCTGGAACAGAACTATCTTGGACACTATTGAGAAACAGTTGACCTTCAAGGAAGGAGGCAACCTAGTTTCCAGAGTGCCAATAAAATGTGCGAGGAAAAGGATTTTTATAGCAGAAACCATAAGTATCCCCCCCAGAGCATCGGGAATAGCACGAGTAAACACAGGACTACTCACGGAAGAAGTAGTCGTGTGTAAGACAACAATTGCTACACAGGTATACCTAGGAGAGAGTCTATCTAGACCAAAGAATGGGATTGGATTCGTGACAGTACTAAACGCCTCCGAAAAAGTTGCGGAAATAAAAGGAGGCACGGAATTAAAATACTCGCTGAAGGAGTATAGAACAGTAAACACGTTCGAAGTCAACGTAGTTGAGAGCGATGAAACAGATGAGAGGACATATCTGTTATTAAATTCCTTGAAATTGGAAGAAAATTTGAACGACGAAGAAAGTCAGTCTATAGCGAATATATGCAAGGACTATGCGGATGTTTTCCACCTAAAGGGTGACGAATTGAGTTACACCACTGTGCTCAACAACGAAATACCTACAGAGGTCGGGAAAGCACCCATAAATATTCGGGAATATCGCCTTCCGGAGGCCCACAAGGCGGAGATAAATAAACAGGTGGGAGAGATGTTGGACCAAGGCATAATTGCTCCAAGCAAATCACCTTGGAACGCACCAATCATTCTAGTGCCGAAAAAGGCAGGTACAGACGGAAAAAATAAATGGCGATTGGTGGTCGATTTTCGGCAGCTGAATGACGTAACCGTCAAGCAGGTATTTCCTTTACCCCGCATTGATGAGATTCTCGACCAACTCGGTTGCAGCCGGTATTTCACAACGCTAGACCTGGCAAGCGGATACCATCAAGTGCTTGTAAACGAGAAAGACAGAGAAAAAACAGCATTCAGTTCTGGAATAGGACATTACGAATTCGTAAGAATGCCATTCGGACTTTCCGGAGCTCCGGCAACCTTTCAAAGGATTATGAATAATGTTCTGACCGGCTTGCAAGGCTTCGATTGTTTTGTTTATTTGGACGACATAGTAATTTACGGAAGTAACCTTAAACAACACGAAAAAAGGCTACGTAAAGTACTACAAGCCCTAAGAAGCAGCCAATTGAAAATACAAACGGAAAAATGTCAATTCTTAAGAAAGGAAGTTGTCTATTTGGGTCACAAGTGTTCTGACCAAGGCGTGCGGCCGGACCCAAGTAAGGTCGAATGTGTAAAAATTTTCCCGATACCAAAAAATAAGAAAGAATTGCAAGCATTCCTTGGACTGGCAAACTACTACCGAAAATTCATTCCGAATGCAGCAGCGCTTCTACTACCCTTGACATCACTGCTAAGAAAAGATGCCGAGTTCGTTTGGACGGAGGCATGCCAAATGGCAGTAATAGCCATTAAAGCTGCAATAACTAGTCCACCACTGTTAAAGTATGCAGATTTCACAAAGCCATTCATGCTAACAACGGACGCGAGCAACGAAGCACAGTCCTTTCGCAAGGAGAACCAGGAGAAGATCAACCGATCGCGTTCGCAGGCCGAGCATAAAGTGCAACTGAAAAACGATACTCAACAATCGAAAAGGAATTCCTTGCCATTGTGTGGGCGACAAAAAATTTCCGTTGCTACCTCTTAGGCCGCCCCTTTACGGTTTACACAGACCACAAACCTCTAAAAGGCATAGCAAATTTAAAGGATCAAACATCCCGATTGGCGAGGTTCCGCCATAAGCTCTCGGAATTTGATTTCGAAATCTGTTACAAGGCTGGAAAATATAATTTAAACGCAGACGCATTGAACCGATTACCATATGAAAATAATCTTGTGTCAGTGGTAACAAGAGCACAAACACAGTCAAAAATAGAGCAGAGCGATGAAAACACGGAGACAAAGAAAAGCAGAGATAATTCGGAAGATACAAACCCCACAGATCACCCAGAGACAGAGGATTTAGCAGATTTTTTAACACAGAGAAAGGACATCGAAGAGGTGCTTAAAAATTTTCACGATGGGCCATTAGGAGGTCACAAGGGAGCTATAAAAACATATTTCCGCATTCGACGGCAGTACAAGTGGAACGGCATGCATAGAGAGATTCGAGATTATATAAAAAACTGCGAGAAATGCCAGCGGAATAAATGCTCAAAAGTAGAAAGAATGCCCATGGTACTCACAGACATAGCTCATGGCCCCTTCTACAAAGTTTATATGGATATGGTTGACCCCTACCGGAAACATCGAGAGGAAACAAAACATTTTAACATTTATAGACGATTTTTAAAAATTTTTCATCTGCACAGCTATTCCGGATGCAGAGGCGGCAACAGGTCCAAAAGCTTTTTTCAACGAGATAATATCAAAATTCCAGATACCAAAGGTTTTAATCACGGATAACGGCACAAACTTTACATCAAAATTATTTAAGGAAGTTTGCAAAATTCTTGGAATCAAGAAATCCCAAACTTCACCATACCACCCCCAAGCCAATGGTGCTCTTGAATGGAGTCACCGACCTCTTGCGGAATTTCTCCGAAATTTCGTCAATGAGGATGGCACAAATCGGGATGAATGGCTGCACCACGCCATGCACGTGCATTACAACACAGTACATTCATCCACAAAACAAACACCTTGCAAAATTATTTTTGGGTTTGAATCCGACATTCCAATTAACCTAAAAAGAAGACCAGAGCCACTGTACAACACCGACGATTTCTCGAAAATATTAAAATATCATATCCAGCGCACCCATCAATTAGTACGAGAGAATCAAAAAATAGCAAAAGAAAAATCCAAGCGATACTACGATAAGGGCTCGAAAGTCAGAGAATTTCAGACTGGAGACAGAGTGTGGCTAAAGAACCAAAACCGAAAAAATAAATACTCACCCATTTGGGAAGGCCCTTATTTGATTGTATCAATTCCAACGCCGGTGAATGTAAAATTGAAAATAAAAGGAAAAGAAAAAACATTCCACAAAAACTTTATAAAACTGCACCATTAACAAATAAAGAACAGAAAAGAATAAGAATTCTTCCAAAGCTTGAAAATCAATAACTAAGCAGAAATCAAAAAAAAAAAACCATAAATTTGGAATTTAAACAAAATTTTCTTTTGACAGTATCAATTTGTCGCAAGCGATTAAAAAGTACAGTCCGATTTTGAAAAAAAAAAACCAATCAAAATAATACGCACGAACGCACAAACTCATATTTCCATTTCATTAACAGCGGACAAAGCTCTCACAAACTTAATACACACAAAAACACACAAACTTAATACATACCGAGACCGACAAACACTCTCAGGGGCACATTAACTTATACGATTTTTTTTTTACTATTTTGGAAGAGCAGATTTTAAACAAACAACGCGATCTTAAGCAAGAAATGATCTTGTTCCAACTTGTTCCAAAAATGAAGGAAGGGGAAAAGCGTTGCAGGGGTAATAGAAAAGGTAAGATTCAAAAGACAAATTCAATAATCAAAACTAAATTTTTCAAGCAAATGTGCACATACTTTTTGAAGAAGCATAAAGGCAATACCAAGTAATTTGAAAAGTATATGCACATATTCACACATCGAAAAAGTATTTGCATGAAGATCCATTACATGCATGCACATGCTTACATATTACGACATAAGTAAATCATAAATTTCTGAACTTATGTCACGCGATTCACAGAACTGCGCATACCGTTCGTGAAATTTGAGTAATCTTGCAAGTGTCGAAATTGAACTCAAAAATATACATCATACATACATACATACATACATGGTTCATTCACAAAAATCTTTTTGCCAGTTTTCCAAATTAATACCAAAAGGTCTGTTGCGGCGCGGGTTTAACAATCTCTTACTTGACTTTAAATTCAGTGTATTCGAATGCGCAAATTGTTAAGAGTTAAGATCAAAAGCGCGATTTTCAATAAAGGCGGCGAAGCGAATAAAAAGCGGTGTATGCGTTGCGAACTCAAACCTAGCGATAAGCGAAAGGAAAGAACGTCGGTTTAATTGGGGTGCGTTTATTGAACTGAACTTCCTTATCCTAATATCTCGTTATTTCTCATAGCGAGTGCGTACCCTACATCGGGTCGTGCGGGAACATACCGCCGGCCTTGAACGACTGAGTTCAAAACATGAAATGCAATGCCCTTTTTTTCTTAATTTTCTACAAGGCTGCGGTCAATAGAATTATCTAGGCATCACGGCTAATTGTATAGAGAACTGACTTAATAAGAACCTTTCAAATAACAAACAAAATTGCACTCTCCTATGCATTTAAAGGTTAATAACGTAAGTAATACAACAGTTTAGTCTCAAACAGAAAAGATGTCATCCTTTGTTGGTAACAGACATAACTTTTGAATCGGGCGCAGTAACTCTCCGTCAGCTGTTTTAACGGCGACCGTTCTCGTCAGACCGTCGTCACCTGACATACATCTTATTATCCTTCCTAGTTTCCACTTCGCAGGGGGTGTGCGCTCTCCCAGAATGGCGACAACATCACCTTCCTTAAGATTGTCTGTTGATCGATGCCACTTAGAGCGTTGCTGCAAGGTTGAGGTGTACTCATTCATCCATCGCTTCCAAAAATGTCGTCTCATATCGGTAAGAAGTTGCCAACGCGTGTTCAGGGTTCCTAGATGCGTATCAGAGTCGGGTTCCGGCAAGCTCTTCAACGGCCTTCCGATTAAAAAATGCCCTGGCGTCAATATTTCGACGTCGTCAACCTCCAGAGCGTGAACGGGACGGGAGTTGACGCAAGATTCTACCTCTGTTAACAACGTCGGAAACTCCTCGAAGGTCAGCAGACGGTCGTTTAGGCTGCGTTTTAGATGGTATTTTACTCGCTTGATGCCCGCTTCCCAATAGCCACCCATATGAGGGGCTGATGGAGGATTGAAGTGCCAAACTATGTTTGATTCGGCAAAATAATGTGCACTGCGACTGTCTTGAATGGCCGTCTCGAACATCTTACGAATCTCCCTCTCAGCGCCAATAAAATTTGTTCCGTTGTCTGAATATAAATGACGACACAACCCTCTTCGGTTTACGAACCTCTTGAATGCGTTTAGAAATGCGGCCGTCGAGAGGTCGCTCAGCAGCTCTAGATGCATAGCTCCGGTGGCCATGCATATAAACGAGCATACGTATCCTTTCGTGGTTTTGGCCCCACGACCAGGCGCAAATTTCACTACGAAGGGTCCAGCGCAATCGACAGCGCCGCTAAGAAAGCATCGGGTGAACGTTAAGCGGGCGCGAGGCAAGTCGCCCATTTGTTGTTGCATCGGAACGCGATTTATCGCTCGGCACTTCAAAAAATTCCTGTATAATTTACGCACGAGACTGCGCGCGCCGACGATCCAAACCTTTCGTTGCAATATTGTTTGCATCAATTGAGGTCCCCCATGCAACGTGTATCGATGTATTTCATCGATCAAGAGCCGACTAACTGCTGCATCTTTCGATAAGATTATTGGGTGCTTCACGCCGTAAGGTGCCGCTAGCCTTTTAAGACGGCCTCCCACCCGAAGAACGCCCACAGTATCCATAAAGGGAAGGAGCCGTATGAGCCTACTCTTAAGCGGAAGAGATTTGTTCTCCCTGCAAAGATAAGTTTCTTTAGGAAAGTAAAAGCCTTGGGTATACCTGAGAACCGCTGTTTCGGCATCTTGTAGTTCGTCAGCGGATAACGACCCGAAGACTCTCCCTTGAACGTCGACGCGTCGAGCATTGTTGCAGAAACGACGTGCATACGCGACTACCCTCTTGAGTTTGCCGTACGTAGAAAATTTCGCAAGTAAATCCCAGGGCTGGTTAGCTTCAACTAGTAGTGCAGTGCGTGGCTTAGATCGCAGCTCTAGATCCGTTGTGTGGCCCTCGACTGGTTCATGAACCCATTTTGTTCGTTGACGTCGCAAGAATCTCGGCCCACTCCACCACAATTCATGCTGAAGCAATTGGCTGGCAGTAACGCCCCGGGAAGCGCAGTCGGCAGGATTATCGCCGGATGGGATATGTGCCCAAGCTTCAGCTGGGAGAACCTCTTGAATAGCGGCAACTTGGTTTGCAATAAACGTTGACCATCGAATATGCTGTCCGCGTTACCAGGCCAAAACAACAGTGGAGTCTGTCCAGGCAAAGTGGTCGCACTTCCAACCCTCCAAAGCGTTTGTTACATTCCGAATCAGTTGCGACGCCAAATGAGCAGCGCAGAGTTCCAAGCGCGGTAAAGATACCGTTTTTAACGGCGCAACCTTTGTCTTCGCAGCAAGCAGTGTTACGTGAACGTTTTCAGGCGTAACAACACGTGCGTAAATGACAGCGGCGTATGCTTTCTCAGACGCATCTGAGAAGACATGGAGCTCGCCGGCGGAGTCCCATTCGGTAAACTTCGTCCAACGATCGATTTTCAGTTCCATAATCGAGGTTAAATCTTGCCGATGCAGATTCCACTCTTTAGCGATGCGGTTAGGGACAGCGTCGTCCCAATTAACATTCGTGGTCCACAGCTCTTGGAACAGTAACTTTGCTTTGAGCGTGCACGGTGCAAGGAGTCCGATGGGGTCGAACAGGCGGCTCGCATCAGACAAAAATTCTCGTTTTGTATATTGCGTTTTGCTGCGTGAGAGATTGACGGAATATGAGAGATGTTCGTTCCGCGTGTGCCAACTTAGCCCTAGAGTCCGTACTTCATCCTCGTCCGCGAGAAAATGGGAGATTTCTTTTAGTTCGCGAGCGATTCCTTCAGACAGAAGTTTGCTGTTGGACGCCCATTTCCTCAGATTAAAACCTCCCAGCGTTAGAATGTGCATAATTTCGCTCTGTAGTTTAACTAGCTCTCCTTCAGAAGTAGCGCCGGTGAGTAACTCGTCCATGTAGAAGTTTCTCAGGATCGAGTCGGCGGCATCCGGATAAATTTTACGCTGCTCGGCCGCAAGTTGATGGATAGCCTTTACAGCCAATTAGGAGGCGGAAGCTACACCATACGTGACGCGCAGCAGGCGGTATGATTTGATGGTTTCTGCTGGTGTATTTCGCCACAATATCCTTTGGTAGTCAGCATGGTTGCGGTCGATTAGCACCTGCCTGTACATCTTCTCGACGTCGGCGTTCATAGCGAATTCAAACGAGCGGAATCTTAGTAAAATTGAGAACATGTCCTCTTGCAGTTGAGGACCTACCATCAGAGCGTCATTCAACGAAAACCCGGACGTAGATTTTTGTGACGCGTTGAATACAACTCTTAATTTTGTCGTGCTGCTGGACTCCTTAACAACGGCGTGATGTGGCATATAATACGCATTCTGAGGCTCGTCTATCGCTTCTTCCATATGCCCTAAACAGCTCAGCTCATTCATGAATTCCTTGTATTGACTATGTAAGGCACTATCAGCTAGCAGTCGTCGCTCCATTCGTAGCAGGCTCCGTTGAGCTAATTCTCTCGTCTGTCCTATTGGTACGCCCTTTTTGAACGGTAATTGAACGATGAATCTTCCATCATTAGCTCGTCGATGAGTCAACTCGAAATGCTGCTCGCACAAAGTTTCTTCTACCGAATAGAAGCGCCTTTCCGGGATTTTCTCTATCTCCCAGAACTTCGAAATTGTTTTGTTGAGTTTCTCATCGCCCTGGCACAGCATGACGGTTGCCTCGTTCATGCTAGCGTCTCCAGTTCGACCTGCCAGTACCCAGCCAAAGATCGTGCACTGAGCGATCGGCGTCCCATTCGAACCCTTGCGTATGTCTGGTAGAAGGAAATTTTCCATTTCGTCCATGCCAATCAAGACGTCGATAGGTGCCGATCTATAAAACTCGGGGTCTGCCAGTTCCAAATCAGCCGTATAAGGCCATGTCTTTCCCTTCATGGTGACGGTAGGTACGTTGTTGGTTATCTTGGGCAAGATCAGTGCATTCAATTTGCATAATTCCTTAGAATTCTGTGATGATAATGTTAGCGTGGCCTTGCCTTGCGAGTTGCCGCCCCAAGCACTTCCAATACCAGTTATCGTTACGGATGATGGACTTCCCTTGAGTCCGAGTCGCATCATGCAAGCTTCCGTGACTAACGAAGCCTGCGTTCCATTATCGAATAGTGCGCGGGCTTGTTGCCAGCGCCCTAGGTGGTCCTGCAGCAATATCCTCGCAGTGCACAGAAGAATAGGCTGCATCGCCAATGCGTGATGCGACGTAAGCTCTTGATCCGCTGGCAAACTAGTCGAACTCGGCGGAGCGGTTTCCAAAGTATTGGCTCGATGCAGCATGGTGTGATGGCGTGGCACCGCACAACCTACATGTAGATTCGCTTCGGCAATTATTGTAACCATGTCCGGTGCTGAGACAATTAAAGCAAGCATTCCTTTCCTTGATCAGCGAGATCCTATCACGCTTTGAGAGCTCACTGAATTGTTTGCAAGCGTAAATTCTATGCTCCCCTCCGCAGCTAAGGCAGCCTTGGGGGTTACCGGCCCTCGTAGCGACGTTGACCTGTTCGGTGGCTTCAACTGCGTGTAAAACCTTGGTTACGTTTTTTCCTTGCGTCTTTGGCCTTCCCAACACTTCCAAGGAACGGGAACGAACTTCCAGAAATTGAAGCAACATATCAGAGGCTGGCATGTCTTGAGTGTCCAATGAGAGCTCCCATTGTTTTCTTGTTTCATAGCTAAGCTTTGAGACAGTTAGATGGATCAACCAGTCGTCCCAAAACTCGACTGGTCGTTTCAGCGCCTTTAAAGCTTGCACGTGTTGCGATGTTTTATCGATGACGGTCCTAATAGCGCAGGAAGAATCGTCAGTTGCGCATTTAACTGAAGTCATTGCGGACAGATGTGTATCGATTATTATTCTCATTACTTGGTAGCGGTCGTGGAGTAAAGCCCAGGCTTGTTCGTAATTGGCGTCACTTATTTCGAACAAGTTAACTACACGCAGAGCTTCTCCCTCCAAGCAATTGTGCAGATAGTGGAGCTTTTGACTGTTTGAGAGCGTGACGTTGTTGTGTACAAGCGATGTGAAAAGATCCCGAAAACTAGTCCACTCCGTGGTGGTTCCAGAAAACTTGGGCAGCTCCATTTTCGGCAATTGAACGGGGTATTGTGGTGAATTTAGTGCTGGTGCCGCAGTTACGCTGGGTAGCATCCTTTTAAAATTGCTGAGTGCTAGAATATACCAGGTCTCGGCTTGAATGCGTGTAGCTTCTTCTTTAGGCAGTAGTTCAGGACCGCATGATATTTCCACTTCCTCTTGTGCCGTATTGAATCGCTCCCATTGCTCGTTGAGTAGTTGCAAATATGCTTTAGTTTGTTCGATGTCTATTGCCAATACGTTGTCTTTGCTTACCTTCAAGTATCGTTTGGTGGCCGCATTTGCTGAGTCACGAACCTTTACGCTCGCCATTTTGGTTGTTTACAATTTTTACTGGGCAATCGACAGCTGTTGATGGCAAATTCCAATTGCTTACGTTGCAGTGTTGTATGCGATTGTAGATCGACAATAGTTAAAGTCTTGATTGTAAGATTATAGCTTCGAGGATAAATACAACACTGCATGCAGTTATTCGGTCACAGCGCAAGATTTGTGGAGTAAGCCTTGATTATAAGATTCACTGTGAAAGGGCTCGCTTACAGGTTTGCAAATAAACGCCCGATTATAAGATTCGCAGTGTTGTATGCGATTGTAGATCGACAATGGTTAAAGTCTTGATTATAAGCTTCACTGTGAAAGGGCTCGTTTATAGGTTTGCAGATAAACGCCCGATTATAAGATTCGCTGTTAGATGCGTTTTGGGCGATCGCATCTAAGGTGCACAATGCCACGAGATCCACTCCGGTACGATTGAGGTTAGGTTCTTTATGATTTTTCAGGGTCTCGCTTAATTTACCGGTTAAGAGCACACCATACAACCTACCGTTGAAAGGCGAAAATTTAACGTGTGGTTGCCACGAATCCAGCTCGAAGGACCATTATTTTGCGGCGCGGGTTTAACAATCTCTTACTTGACTTTAAATTCAGTGTATTCGAATGCGAAAATTGTTAAGAGTTAAGAGCAAAAGCGCGATTTTCAATAAAGGCGGCGAAGCGAATAAAAAGCGGTGTATGCGTTGCGAACTCAAACCTAGCGATAAGCGAAAGGAAAGAACGTCGGTTTAATTCGGGTGCGTTTATTGAACTGAACTTACTTATCCTAATATCTCGTTATTTCTCATAGCGAGTGCGTACCCAACATCGGGTCGTGCGGGAACAAGGTCTATTAAAAAAAAAGGAACCATAAAATTGTCAGCATTTTCATCAATTCCAGCTTATCAAAACGAAAAAAGGCCATATAGATGCATCATTTTCACATATGTCTGTTTCAAAAAGAACAATTCTCCCATTAAGAGGGGGAAGGGTTTAATTGAAATAACCAAAGCTTAAAAGGCTTAAAATCACTTTGATTTTTGAACAACCTAAAAGAGATGAAATCCGAGAAGTAATTTTCCTAAGGCACATGCAGAGTATATGTTAAAGAACGGAAGATGGCCTTAAGGCAAAGAAGCATGTGGTTACACATTTGCATGCATCCACATGATTCAAAGTATAAAAAAAAAATATATCTGAAAATATTTTAACTGCTAAACAGAAATTGAACTTTGGAATTTAAAGCACACGAGTGCCATACATTTGCATAACAAAATCAATGTCATCCTCAAAATTTTCGAGGCACATACTTACATATGTTTATAATCCAAAATCATTTTATTTGAAAATTTCGATCATCCTGAATATAGGCAATATGCAATTAATTGTTAAAAATAAAAAGTATAAAAAAAAGTATAAAAAAATGGGTTTTCGAAAAAAAGCCATTTGAAAATTTTGAACAGTTTAAATATATTAAATATGTAATTGATCGTATTTGAGACGAATTAAAAAAAAAAAGTTAAAAGAGAGAACTAAAATAATTTTCACTCTCAAAAATGTCGAGCCATATACTAAGTAATTGATGGTTCTTCAGATGAATTTTTAAAAAGACAAATGAAAAAAGTTTTTAATGAAGTACTAAGACTTTAAGAAGGAAAAAATACATATATATATATATTTAAGTATTTTCATTTACAAATGCTATCCGATTTAAAAATACTGATTTATTAGAAATTGTAAGAATTCCAAAAAAAAAAAATATATATATAATAGCAAAGTTTTCGATCCAATGAAAAAAAAAAAAGAAAAACTAATATAAGTATATCACGGTTTGAAAGAAAATATGAATTAAAATTCATAAAATATTGAATACCTATTAATTCTATAAAAAAAGGAAAGTTAAACATACATATGAGAATATTGTCAATATCGAAATGATTGAAAACAAATTGAGCAAATATAACAATAGTTTTATGGTAGAAAGTACAATTCTAAATCTTCTTCAAAACACTGAGATCCCACACCGGAACAGCAACAATCAAGACAAAACGCATCATAGAAGCAGCGACGTCAATTTTCATCACGCACCGGCACAACTATCAAGAAGATCGGGATGATAAGAAATCATCACACCCACCCAAGCAAGCAACCTACCAGAGCATTATCAGATTTCAACATGGTAGCCGCAATGATTTTATGATTAGTCACGATGCTCGTGACTTGCCGAGGAGGGGAGGGATGTTGTGAGTCGTACTAAACATAACTAACGTCACGTCACACTCCAACGTCACGCTATCAGCTCTAAGCGGTAAAAGTGACAAAACATATAAAACAATTAAATCGCAGCAGAGGAGTTCGACGACACAGCACCAAGCTCGAAATCCGACACCCTTCAGCAAGAACAACAACAACATTAGAACTCGAATACTGAGAACAATTACGTAAACAAGCATACCGATCGCCGGTACCGAAACTTGGCACAACGCCGACCAGAGGAAAAGGCAAGCGGGGGAAAAGACGAAAGATCACGAGCAAGAAAGTCAGCAATAAGCAACGGCATAAGCGGTTCAAGGTCTTCAAAGGCAGACCTACGTCAACAATAGAAACACAGCAATAAAGCTATTGGCAACAACAACAACAGGCGATCGAGAAGGGCAATCAACGCAACGTACGCAAGAAGTTACAAACCGGTCAACAGAACAACAAGAGCCAGGTGCAACAACAACAAGTGCCGTATGCACAACGGCAGGGGAAGTTCGAAGTCATACTTATGAAATCAATTAATATCCAATATTGCTAGATCGGCAATATTGATCTATTTAAGCGGAGCTTCGATCTACGGAAGAGGACTTGCAGTTTGGAATCGAAAGTCTAATCAGATCTCAACTTTGGCGCACCTACTTACGAGCCAGGACGACGAAGTGTGGATCTCAGTGTTAGCTAGGGAATTAGGGCAGTAAAGTAAGCTAGAGTAGAACCTGTAAACATCATTAAAAGACTTGAATAAAGAAACACCTATGGAAAAGGAGTAAAGAGTGTTTTATTCAACGGAATCCTTTGTTGGCGCTCTACTAGAGGTCCTTCTCCCCAGTACACACAACAGCTCCAAAAACATCAAATTCATCTTGTTTCTTGTCTGGAGTGTTTTAAACCTCAATGCAACGATTAAGAACAGCGGATTCCTCTGTTTCATTTTGTGTTAATTTTCGTTTTCTACCTGAAGGCTTAGAATCCACCTTAGGTAATGATGCAGTTGAAGCCAAGCAAATTTCGTCGGTGTTCGATTAATCATTTTCCTCTAGGATGCTATCAAGAACTTTAGCGACATTACTTTCTTCTTGAACCATTTCTTCTTTTGACATTTCCTTAAAAGAATAAATTATTTTTAACAACGTCTCCAATATTATTCCCCAGATTCCTAAAAAACAAGAATGGGAAAACATTTCGAAAGCGTTTTTGGAGCTATGGAATTTTCCGAACTGCATTGGGGCAATAGATGGGAAACATATACCAATCAAAGCACCTGATGGATGTGGAAGTGAATATTTCAACTACAAGAATGTACATAGTATAGTTCTTATGGCAGTAGCGGATGCCCATTATAAATTCACTTACATTACTGTTGGAGCAAAAGGTCGAAATTCAGATGGAGGGATATTTGCAAATTGTTCTTTTGCTAAAGCAATTGAAAGTAATGCACTAGATATTCCCACTGCAAAGACTTTGCCACAGAGAGCATTACCAGTTCCTTACTGCCTTGTTGCGGATGATGCTTTTCCACTTAAGCCTTACATAATGAAGCCATATGCTTTTCGAAAGCAAGGACTGCAAATGAGGATCTTCAACTATCGTTTGTCTAGAGCAAGAAGGATAATAGAAAACGCATTTGGAATTGCTTCAACGCGGTTTAGAGTTTTTCGGCAAATTATAGAGCTGCCTCCCGAAAAAGTGAAGCTTCTTGTTTCAACAATTTGTGTACTTCACAATTTTTTAATTTCGCGAAACAGTGGCAGGATATATATGCCTCGTGGATATGCTGACAAAGAAAGTGAAGATGGAACAATTTCTCCAGGTCTTTGGCGAAATGAACTACAAGCAAATTTGCGTCCGCTACAGAAAATTACCAGACCAACTGAATTAATGGCAAAATCCATTCAAGAAGAGTACATGGAGTATTTTTCGAATGAGGGTGAAGTTCCTTGGCAAAAAAATTTTATTTGAGACTTTAAAATAAAATACTTACCATTGAGTCTACAATAGGGCCAGCTGATCCGCTTTCTTTAAACATGAAGTTGAGTGCTTCAAAAAATTCCCATTTGGACTTATAATTTTCAAGTGCACCCGAGCCAGATTTTTTATTTCTCATTTTGTTTTTTTCACCTTACTTTCACACGGTTTTTTATACATATATGTGCAGATTATTGAAATATAAAGAAATATTTACCGCAATGTTGCGACCTCAAAGCATGCACTTTTTTCTTAATTTCACCCGCATTTTTGGTCCCCATACATTTTGATATTTTATTATAAGCGGTTTCTTTGGCGAACCTGTTGTGGTACTCCTTTAAATTGTAGTTCCACAACATCTCTTCGTGTTCCAGAAAATTTATGAGGGACCAAGTCACGTGTCCAAAACTTTTTTTCATCAGACATTTTCAATAAAAAAATTGAAAATAAATGAAAATTGACAGAAAAACTATCAGATATCAACTATAGACTATACATTTGTGACGGTATAGCTGCTAGCTATCGGATAGATAAAAATGAGAGTGTTCAGACGATTAAGTTGTCAACTTTCGTATAGTTGCTAGAACTATTGAAATTTTGAGCTATCTGAAAATTTTTCAACTATACGCACCGATCACACGTTGATAGTCGTCTATCCAGCTATCAAAATTGAACTACATGCTAGTTTTCTATACTGTGTGTTCGTAGCTTAATACAAAGCGCCGTCCGTTTTTGCTGCTCTGAACGCAATATGTTTCCCATCGAGACATCCCAAGCAATGCGGGAAGTGCCACCGTTCTTCAAAATTTTGAGCAATGCTTTCTCATTTTTGGCCAACTGGAAACTATAAATAAATTCAACAATAATATTGCAATAAACATCACTATAAACCAAATTGAAAATTGCATTTTCACCTTCATATATATATATATAGCCTTTAGACAAATAGTTATAATGTCTGTGGCAATAAGGAATAACTGCTCAAGTCGAACTTTACTATTTCGAGAAAACTCGATTTAAGGCTTTGCAAATTGTATGCCTTTCCATGTTAAAAGCAATTTAAATTTTTGAATTACTTTTTTATATGAAGGGTGTGAAGTCAACGGTTTTACTGAAACATGCGTCTCTTTATAAGAAATTTAATACTACGAATAAACCACTTTTAGCTTAAATTGATTTTAGATATTCCTTATGACCACATATATATCAGTAGATTTGGGAGTAAAGATTCACATACCTCTAAATATTGGTTTCTAAAATTTTCGTACAATATTTCGCAGATTTCAGGGACACGTTTCGAAATATACGACAGTGATATTCGTGTACGAAATTCCATGCTGCGATAAGTTTCTCCGGTAGCCAAAAAAAAAAAGCACACACGTTAACGCATCAGTTGGAGGAATAGCCGGCCGCATTCTGGTGTCTTTCCGTTCCATGTTGCTTTGAACTAATCCAAGTCACCCCGTAAAGTACTCTCCGCACCCTTGCTTATCCTTCTTAGCTTCCATTCCTTCACCCACTCACGTTTCTTTTTCTTAAAGCGCTTATTTCTCTTGGTAGCACATAAAGCGACAAAAATTATCGCATTTAAAGTTCCAAGAGCACACAATTCCTCTTCACTATCAGTCATTTTTTTGCAAATTTTATTCACCGAGCGTTTGTTATTGTAAACATATGATTTCTTTAGGTTATGTTCTATGTCAAACGTCAAAATGAATCGGCTTCAAATGAATCCGCAGTATAAACACAAAATGTCAAATTTACCTCATAATACATCCGATACCCGGACGCAAATGAGTCGTGTGTAGACAAGCTCATAGGTATTTCTCAAAAGTCTACCTAAGCAAACATGTACTACGTTTATGCATCATGTTAACCCAGGTATATTCAACCTTAGACCATATAGCAAGTATTACAGTATAAGAATTCAACAAAGCTAATAGGCAATTCACCAAAGACAACAACAACCACACAGCATACCAGGCAATCCACCACGATTCCACTTTCGGCATTGTTGTCGTCTCTAGAAATTGGGCACGTACAAGCAGTTTTTTTTTAAGGGATTTTTTTCATTTAAAAACAGAGAAAATCAGATATTATAAAGTTTTATTTAAGAATGATTATACCATTTTAAACTGTTGGACTTCTTTTAACATTTATTTTATCTATTTAGTATTAGAAAAATTCACGTTCTACAAAAAACTGACTTCCGAGTTTTTGGTATTATTTAATTAAGACGTGAGTGTGGCATCCATGGAGAACAGATAGTGCCAAATGGAACGAGTCAGTAGTGCAAATCGATGGTGAAAATAGTTACCGATTACAATTTATACGTTTTGATTTTAGAAATGACACTTTCTGTCTATCTGATTTTCAAAGGTATTCCTTCGGTATAAAATTCATAAATGCTGCTCTAAAACCAAAACTTTTTGAAATACTTAGTGGAATTATTTATTTGGACTTATTGAAAGGCATAAAATGTAATTCCAAATATTTGAAAAGTGGGCGCGCAAAAATGCGTTATTCGAAATGCTGATGCTCAAATGTACTCTAAAATGAAGGAGCATCTCTACTTTGGTGTTTCCAACTTCAATATTTTCTAAAAAGGGTCAGAATATAATTTTACGGCATGTTTAAAACCTGCAAATTCTGCGACTTGTTTTTGACAGTCAGCTGATTTTTACTCAACTTCACCACACCATTTGGAGCCATATAGCATTATGACAGGCTTTCCCATACTGTAATATTTGCCATATAGTCCCAGTCGGGAAGTGTAAGGTTTTTCAGCAACTTTTTCTGCAATAGCCTCTATGGACTATTGCTGAATTCATCGTTGAAAATTAACATTGCGATGTCCTAGGAAATGTAAGGTATAGTTGTCATTTATTTTTCGGTACGCTATCGCTGAAAACTTAATTTGAAAATGGTCGAAATAGTCATGGATAGCGGCGCGAGAGAAATGACACGAAATGAGTTCTTGGAAGCGCTAGCGTATTTTCAGTCCGCTATCGGAAAGCTTCGTTTGAAAATGGTCTAAATAGTCATGAATAGCAACGTGTTTTTGGTCCGCTATAGCGGAAATGATAGCTTACAAAGCTTACATATGGTAAAGCATAGTGAACGATCTCTTCGTTTGAAAATGCACAAAAAAATCATATATGAATTCTACAATGAAAAAAAGATTGTTGAATTCATTGTAGAAAATATTCCTGTTTGGAGGATTTATAAATCGGAAAAAAATTGTTTTATATTCAAAATCAGTTCGTTTTATTAAATAAAAAAAAAGGCAATTCTTAAACTAAAAAAATTAACATATGCGTATAAAAAAGTTTTTATCACAGTTTAAGGCCTTTTTGCTTATAATACTATATACATATATATTATATATGCTTATTAAAATATCTTTTTTTTTTTTTTTAAATAATTTTTATAAAATAAAAGTTTAAATATCTTATTAGTGGGCTTGGTCTGTTGTTTTCCTTTTCAGGCTTTTGCGCTTGTAGAATCTGCCTTTTCCCAGCCTGAAAGCTTTCCTCATGCTATCTGCATGTGCTTTCAGTGTATAGCCGTACTTTTTACAGGTTTCTAAAGTAAAAAAAAACTTATTATTATGTAATTTGCAAGTGATTTAACTTACCGAAGATAGTTTCATCAAAGTTTTTGAAGTTTTTTTTTTTAACTTTTTAGTTAATTATTCCTTAACCCGATCCGTGTTGCTATATCGGATGTCGTACTTCAATTGACAGTTTTTAGTTAAAAAACTAAAACACTAAACGCTTTGTTTTTCCACGGAAATTCACGTTCGCTACTATTCTGAAAACATTCATGTTTAGTAAGCGATAATTTCAGCTATAGCGGAGCGAGATTTTTTCATTGATCTATTAGGCTTATGCGTTTTTTCCATAGTTTCGGTTCATAAGAAAAAATTCAGGTACAGTAAGGCAAAAATTCAGCAAAAGCGGACCGAGAAGTTTTTTAAGGATATTTTTTGTTCTCTCCTTTTATGGTTGTATGGTTCTTAAGAAAATAGACCGGCTGACTTAAAACTGCTCGGTCCGCTATAACTGAATGTTTGCCTTACTATTCATGAATCTTTTCGACATTACATTTTTCAATTATTTCATCGATGAATTCATTGAAGAACAAATTCATGCCTGAGGCAATTGCCAACTGGGGTACATGGACTTCTACTACTAGTATGCTTCTCAGCAAAAGGAATCGTGTTAGCACTGTCATCGATAGAGGTATCGGTACGACGGAGTAGATCTACTCCACTTTCGATGACCAACTCGTGGCATATGCTCTTATGACTTCCAATGCCGCTTGTGTGTTAATTTCATTAGAAAGTAGGTGTATAATCAGGAGGAGTCGCGGCTCTATGTCACGCTGAAATCATGGATTGTTTCACCGGGACATTTCCGGCTGGGACATACTTAAATGCATACATACATTGAGAGCGTATAGGGCCCTTTATACGGTCATATATGTTCACGAATTTAGCATGAAGCAAAGTGTGTCATAAAAAACATATTGTGTTTACATGGACGAACATGTCATAAAACTAAATTTCGTTCTAAGTTTTAGCGAAAAAATATGGCACGCGCATTAGTTGCAGTACTTATTATCGACGATATTTTAGATATATAATGTGTGCATGATGCAGCCATTTACATTATAAAGCTTGTTCGTCACACCGACAGAAAAATCAAAATTTTTTGAAAACCGGCGAGCATGCTGTAGAACTTGCTTTTTTTCCGTTTACACACACATACTTTTCATCATACCCAACAAATCCACGAACATATATGACCGTATAAAGGGCCCTTATGAAAGCAAATAGCCAGTGATGCCAGCTTAGCGCTTTTTAGATCTAGCGCATCTAGCGCTTAGCTATTTTTGTTGCATTCATACCAAATGTGCATACTTATATTGTTGTTGTTATCTTCAACCATTATTGTTTGCGTGCACACTTTTTGTTTCTCAATAAAAGCAATTTTTTAAAACTGTTAATATAATAGATTTTGTAACGCTTCTCCACCTTAAGTATCGCAAAACTGGTCTACCAAAGGTGTTCCAGTATGGCTAGTCGCTCTGCATTTTAGGTGTAGCACTGGCTTAGCTCGCCAAGAATGGCCGTGGGTATTTTGCCATATCTGAACACTTAGGAAATGGTTACGTGAGAAAAAACTAATGCAGAACTTTTAGGAATCCATCACTTCAACTGTACAAACATACTTTATGAGGATGTGACCAAAACCAAAAGCTAGCGTAATTAACAATGCAGTAGAAAAAATTTGAAAGATTGTACTTATATTAAGTTCACAACGACTATAGTGCGCTACGGGCTAGAGATGAAATTCCCCGCACGCTCTTCACCCACCCTACCATGCTTACTATACAACGTTTATTGTTAGCCCGTCTCGAACTCAACCAGCTCCTTACATTTCGCCTATCCTAACAAGAATTCAACCTCGCATTCTCACATCAGCTTAATTAACAATTCAATAAATTTACTCTTTTTTATTTGGTTTTCTTTTCTTTTTTTTTTTTGTTTACACTACACACAAGAGGAGAAATTTTTAATCGCACAGATACCGCCTACGATCTATCAATTCTTAATTTTCAATTATCAAATTAAGTCGATTTGTCGACCAGCGATTTACAAGAAGACGTAAATTAACATCCTACCCATTATATTTTAACGCGAATACTAGCCACGTAACATATAATAATCTTAAGATAAGACTTACTGCATTACATTCACGATGTCGCCGTTGTCAGCAGGCCTGTTGATTTCCGCAGAACGCCGTAAAGTTTATTCGTAGAGGCTACATATATATATATACCTAAAAAAAAAATGCATCTGTAATTATGAGCAACCAAAGGTTCCTGGGAACATAGCATTTAACAGATTAGTTAATTAGCGATACAACATAAAACCGGCAGCGCCACTGTCAACCCTTAACATTACTGTACCAACAGCCTGGAGAAGCAATAACCAAGGCGAATCGCAGCTAACAGAGATCTATCGTAGAAGTGGGTTTTTTTTCTTTTGTTTCTTTCCGCTCAATTCTCATTCTCTCGTTCTCTCCTCCCATTCAGTCTATTAATCCGCCAAATAGGTCGACAAGACTAGAGCCTCTCAATTTATCTACTCAGAGTTAGCGAGGTGTCTGAATCCGTCGAAGATAACTCACTCGGTGTTCTCTTTTCCGGGGCGGCCTTAATGCTCGCATTAGCACCCTACGAAAAAAGTTGGGTCAGATATGGTGGTCCCCACCTTTGAACTGTCTTACCTCGATGAGGGCGCCAATATGAGACTTTAAGCGATAAATGGAGAACGGTGCGCTTCTTCGATGTCCAATTTCCGATAAAAAAATCGTTCCCTGATTTTAAATGACAAAAAGCTGCATTCTCGACTGGTGAAACTTAGCTGGTTAAGCGCGTGTAGCGCCACGAGTTGGGGAAATGTTGCTGAATATAAGAATTGTTTGGTTAAGGGGACGTTTTTTTTTGTGTCTAAGGGCGGATCAATTTATAATTACCTTAAAGGAGATTGTGATGTGTAGGATAAAGTTGGATTTGGAGGCAGTGGCTATAAGGTTGCCAACACTAAACCTCGTGCTCTTATTTCCGCAGCAAGGGTATTTGCACCGCAATATAGCAAAGTTTAAATTTCACTCAATTTAACAAATTTACCTTTGCAAAGAGGAAAGATCCCTTACTTTATCGTTATTATTTAATTTTATTTTTGATTTCAAGCAACACTTTAAAAAAAATTCTCTTTCTTTCTTTTCTCTTGGCACATGCACTTTCCGAACCTCCGGTGTGCTCGTTGTCAAATCCAAAGTGAGCGGAAGCTCGGCTCTCTCGTTAGAATTACGTAGTGAGGACGGTCAGTTACAGTGCAGTGTATTACTTTCAATGGATGTCACGGCTGCATATTGCCCCCTTTCTTTCCAACTGTTATAAACCGCTGTCTGGTACTTTTCAACCTAACATGATTGATTTTTGAACGTTGCTATGGTGCAAGAGCGAAAAGAGCTTAACTTCGCTTGTACCAGTTATATTGGCGCGAGGTTTATAAAAATTAGACGGTTTGAAAAGCGATGCCCTTACAATTTAGTGATTTCTAATAAATAAATGTTCAAGAAACGTTTTCAAAATTTTATGTTAAATCACTAAGTTTTAGCGTATTTTGCTTCTGAGGAGTTGGCAGCACTGCTGTTTGTGATATTCTATTCTCTTTGTCTTTTACTCTTAACGTACCAAGCACGAAAGCAACCTCTGCTATGAAACAACAACAAAAACAACGCTGAAATTTGCACATGAAAATTAAGAGCACGGAAAGAGCAAAAATGTGTTTATTGAAAATTTCTTTCGCCGATAAAAGTAGATATAGAAGTCAGATATAGCCCATTTACACTCCCCGCAATAGATTTTGATAATATCTACCATCTGTTAAAATTTCAGCTCAAAAGAAAGTATATAACTAAAGTTATAAGCATTAAACTTTTTGTGTTCGCCTATTAATATATAAGATTTCATAATAACGTATATGAAGAACAATTAACTACAAATTAGCATTCGATTTGAGAATAACTAATTTTTCAAACGAAAAGTCTGTCAATGAATGCCTTCTTGACTCCCGCGAAAGAGAACAGCCGTTCTACAGGTGCCGATGATGTCAAAGCTGTATTGAACAATTTTGAAGCTTCTTTCAAAAAACCATTTTTCTGCCAAATTTCGTTTCCAGTTAACGGGTCTCTTAGATATAGATGAAGTTCGTTTGAGACCGCTGTCTTCTGATCGTTTAGGTCAGGACAATCGATTTGAACTCCATCTGAAAGTTGAATGTCGTCATCTGTAATAAAGGGTGCAATATCACAGAGATGTAATAAAAAGCAATCCGAATTAGAAATCATCCTGATGAAGGCGGAAGCGAATTCGCCGAAATACGTAGATATATACAAAATAAAGCGATCGAAATAAAGGTAAACATCCTTAGCCTAAAAAAATCTATTAAGTATTTAAATCTTTTTGACGCAACGACTCACAAAACATATTATATAAACGAAAAGTATTCATTGAATAAGTCTGACATACCATCACCGTCAAAGTTGAAAAACTTGGACCTTTCTTTAAGACCATTTTCCTTTAAATGATCAACTTTAAGCGATAGGTTCCCTCTCTGTATATAAGAGCATATGATATTGATAACCCTGTTGATTACATTTTCTTCGGTGATATCAGGTTGTGCTTTTCGTATCACTTTAAGCCACTTTGTTTTTACGTCTGGAGTTGAACTGCTGCCGCAACTGCGAAATCAGACTCTGGAGATAACGAAAAAAATGTGTCGAACCGTTTGCTTAATTTTTCCTCCAACTTAGCAGCGACCAATCTTAAAATAAAGTTTTCATCCTTTTTCACCAGTTTAAGAAGATTTTTGGACAGTGTCATTAAAGCAGGCAGCAGACAACCAAAGTTAACGTTTTTTTCTCCCTGAAGAAAATCCAGAGTCATCGCTATTGGTTGCATGAGGACAGCGTATGACTCTAAATATTGAAGGTCACCTGCAGTGAATTGTGGCAAACTTAGCAAATCGCACAGTTGGTCAAAGGATTTCTTGTGCCGAAGTAAACCTTTTACAGCATCATATAATGAGTTCCATCGAGTTACTATAGGCACAATCAAAGAACACCCTAAGGTATCAACAATAACCTCCGATGATTTCGGCCATTTACACTTTTTCCACAACGAGTTTCACTTTTCAAATGCTTGAAATAAGCACACGATTTTTTTAAAAACGTATATGATTTTAGCATAGAGCACATACCATTGTATGCCGGATGTAAAGTGCCTGATCAGTTTTTAAAATTTTGACGAAGTCAGTCGAAGCAAGTAAGTGAAGGGTGTGACTAGAACACCTGTGATGCTTTTGAGATAAAACCTCGTTTTCGAAAACAGGTACATCATCATCGCTGTCGTAATCTCCATGGTCAGAAATTTCCACCATCCCGTGCTCTTTGAAAGCTTTAAAAAAGTTGGACCCGTTATCAGTTACAGTCATAATAATATTAGAGCTGTTGAGTCCAAAAGAATTGTTTATGTCTATAAGAACCGCTGCTATGTTTTCTGCAGTGTGTGGTCCATGCATTCTTCTGCAACCTAATGCAACTGATTTTCGTTGCAGGTTATCAGTTATACAATGGCATGTGTACCCCATGAAACTGCGATGGTTTCCTGACAAAATATGAGCTGTTGTGCAAAAATATTTTTCGGAAGAAATATACTGCCTAATTTTAACAACCATGCTATCGAAATGAGCAGTCAATTTTTTTGCAGCTGTCTGTCGGCTCATAATTTTATAGCCGGAGTCTTCAAACAAATAAATGAAAGACTTTTTCTCAACAATTGAAATTGGCAAAGCTGAGTCAACGAGTGCGTGCAATAGTTTCTTGTCAAACTGTTGCTGGTTTGTAAAAGGACTTTCTCCACAGCTACGTTTCAAAAGCAGATATTTTGCGTAGACTAATTCGTGCTTTATTTTCAAATGGGTTACGAAGTTCGAAGTCACATTCCCCGAGCCTCTTATGACCCGATTGCATGAAACACATTTAGCAGTTGTCGTGGTCTTGTCCGAATCGAAATTCTGCATTAGGTATACAGAAATATTGAAATAAAATACAGGGTGATAGCTAAGGTGAAGAGGAACAACGTTTGTTCTTGCGAAATTTGGCTTACTATTACCATTTACGAACTGCGGCACTTTAAAAAAATCTATTTTAGTAAGAACATGTTGTGATTCGAAAAAAAAAAACGATTTGCTTAAAATAAGAACTTTTCAAATATTCTTACTAAAAAGGATCTTTTTAAAGTGTCGCAATTCGTAAACGATAATAGTTTAAAACTTAAGTGAAAGTGGTCATACAGGAAGGTCCAAGTTTTTAAACTTTGACGATGATGAACTACATCTATATCTAACAGGTTGGCTGATAAGTCCCCGGTCTGACACATAGATGGCGTCGCTAGTATTAAATGCATATTATTTTTATATAGTGGCAACCTTCAAATGATTCGTGTCAAAATTTGACGTCTGTAAGTCAATTAGTTTGTGAGATAGAGCGTCTTTCGTGAAGCAACTTTTGTTATTGTGAAAAAAAAAGGGGAAAAAAGGAATTTCGTGTTTTGATAAAATACTGTTTTCTGAAGGGGAAAAATACAGTGGAAGCAAAAGCTTGGCTTGATAATGAGTTTCCGGACTCTGCCCCAGGAAAATCAACAATAATTGATTGGAATGCAAAATTCAAGCGTGGTGAAATGAGCACGGAGGACGGTGAACGCAGTGGACGCCCGAAAGAGGTGGTTACCGACGAAAACATCAAGAAAATTCACAAAATGATTTTGAATGACCGTAAAATGAAGTTGATCGAGATAGCAGAGGCCTTAAGGATATTAAAGGAACGTGTTGGTCATATCATTCATCAATATTTGGATATGAAAAAGCTCTGTGCAAAATGGGTGCCGCGCGAGCTCACATTTGACCAAAAACAACAACGTGTTGATGATTCTGAGTGGTGTTTGCAGCTGTTAACTCGCAATACACCCGAGTTTTTGCGTCGATATGTGACAATGGATGAAACATGGCTCTATCACTACACTCCTGAGTCCAATCGACAGTCGGCTGAGTGGACAGCGATCGGTGAACCGTCTCCGGAGCGTGGAAAGACTCAAAAGTCCGCTGGCAAAGTAATGGCCTCTGTTTTTTGGGATGGGCATTAGGGGTGTCCTTATTTTTAAAAACTGGATTTTTATAAACCGCCGGGCAGATTCTTGTTCCTTTGTCTTAAAACAGTAAGTAAATGAAATTTGGAGTAAATCCGATCATTTTTAATGGACCCGGAAACGACTTGAAAATGTAGTGGAGAGTGGAAATATAGAGTCGAAGTCCTATAACTCCCCAGAAGTCGCCCCTACGGACATATAATGTATGACCGACCCCCATTTTTTTTTACCCCTAACATTTTTTCTGAACAAACCTACCCCCTATCTCCCCTTCTTAAGGGGGCTCCCATACAAAACTTATATTTTTATAAACTTCCCCCCACCGTCCTAACTAGCCCCAGAGTGCTCCTAGAGGAGTCAAATGTATGACTGACCCCCATTAACTTTGTCCCCCTAACATTTTCTCCGAACATATCTATCTCCGCCCCCCTTAAGGGGGCTCCCATATAAAACTACCTTAATTTGAGCAAAATTTCATACAAAATGGCCGTCACTACAGTCAAACCCCTCCTAGGGGGCTGATAGATATGACCGACCCCCATTATTTTTTTACCCCAAACATTTTCTTCAAACATACCTACTCTCTATCTCCCCTCGTTAGGGGGGTCCCCATCTAAATTAGGCTTAAATTAAAAAAAATGCCTCACGAACTTCGATCTATAATATAGATGCCGTAGGAACAAGAACGAGCATGTTCAGCATGCATATTCGAAAAATTTACAAAATTACCTTTTAAACGAGCCTAATATGAAGAATATTGGATTCAGAAAAAATGTTAGAGGTAAAAAAGTAATGGGGGTCGGTCATACATTATATGTCCGTAGGGGCGACTTCTGGGGAGTTATGGGGCTTCGACTCTATATTTCCACTCTCCACTACATTTTCAAGTCGTTTCCGGGTCCATTAAAAATGATCGGATTTACTCCATATTTCATTTACTTACTGTTTTAAGATAAAGGAACAAGAATCTGCCCGGCGAACTGGAATCCAAACACTTTAAAACTTTCCCATACAAATAAGAACACCTCTAATGGGCATGGAATAATTTTTATCGATTATCTGGAGAAGGGAAAAACCATCAACAGTGACTATTAAATGTCGTTATTGGAGCGTTTGAAGGTCTAATTCGCGGCAAAACGGCCCCATATGAAGAAGAAAAAAGTGTTGTTCCACCAAGACAACGCACCGTGCCACAAGTCATTGAGAACGATGGCAAAAATTCATGAGTTAGGCTTCGAATTGCTTCCCCACCCACCGTATTCTCCAGATCTGGCCCCAGCGACTTTTTCTTGTTCTCAGACCTCAAAAGTATGCTCGCAGGGAAAAAATTTGGCTGCTATGAAGAGGTGATCGCCGAAACTGAGGTCTATTTTGAGGCAAAACCAAAGGAGTACTACCAAAATGGTATCAAAAAATTGGAAGGTCGTTATAATCGTTGTATCGCTCTTGAAGGGAACTATGTTGAATAATAAAAACGAATTTTGACAAAAAAATGTGTTTTTCTTTGTTAGACCGGGGACTTATCAGCCAACCTGTTAAGAGGCCCGTTAACTGGAAACGAATTTTGGCAGAAAAATGGTTTTTTGAAAGAAGCTTCAAAATTGTTCAATACAGCTTTGACATCATCGGCACCTGTAGAACGGCTATTCTCTTTCGCGGGAATCATCAACAGCCCAAGAAGACATTCATTGACAGACTTTTCGTTTGAAAAATTAGTTATTCTCAAAGCGAATGCTAATTTGTAGTTAATTGTTCTTCATATACGTTGTTATGAAATTATATTAGGTGTAGTAAAAAGAAATCCATTATTTTTCCAATAGATGGCGTTATTTATCTGCATCTCGCGTTGTATAAGTCCGATCGTGTTCCGCTAGGGGGCATTAGAAAGATAACAGTTCCTACTAAAAAAGCTTTTTTGACACTTTTTTGATTGATTGATTCAGTTTTGTTTGAGAGCTTGTCAAAGATGGACATCAGCAAAGAGAAAATTCGCTACATTTTACAGTTTTTCTTCGATAAGGGAGAAAACGCAAGCCAGGCGGCTGAAAATGTGAATAGCGTTTATGGACCTGATACTGTAACAGCCAATCATGCGCAATTTTGGTTTCGTCGATTCCGTTCCGGTAACTTCGATGTCAAGGATGCACCATGCACTGGAAGGCCAATTGTCGAAAATGTCGATAAAATCATGGAAATTATCGAGTCCGACCGTCATGTTTGCACTGTTTCGATTGCAAAAGAGCTAAAGATTGCACAAAAAACCGTTTGGAACCATTTGAATAAGGCTGGATACACAAAGAAGCTCGATGTATGGGTGCCAAACGAGTTAACGCAGAAAAACCTCATAGAACGAATTTCCATCTGCGAATCGCTGCTGAACCGCAACAAAATCGACCCATTTCTGAAGCGGTTGGTGACTGGTGATGAAAAGTGGGTCACTTACGACAACGTCAAGCGAAAACGGTCGTGGTCGAAACACGGTGAACCGGCGGAAACGGTGGCCAAGCCAGGATTGACGGTCAGGAAGGTTTTGCTGTGTGTTTGGTGGGATTGGCAGGGAATTATCTACTATGAGCTGCTCCCATACGGCAAAACTCTTAACTCGGAACTCTACTGTCAACAATTGGACCGTCTGAAGGAAGCAATCGACCATAAGCGGCCAGCTTTGGGCAATAGGAGAGGAATTGTGTTCCATCAGGACAACGCCAGGCCACACACATCGATAGTGACTCGCCAGAAGCTCCGGGAGTTTGGTTGGGAGGTTCTTCTGCATCCACCTTATAGTCCGGACCTGGCACCAAGTGATTACCATCAGTTCCTGTCCATGGCGAACAATTTTGCTGGTGAAACATTCGCTTCAAGAGAGGCTTCTGAAATTCGACTGTCTCAATTTTTTGCTAATAGGAACGAGGGCTTCTATGAGAGAGGCATAATGAAATTACCTTTAAAATGGCAACAAGTTATCGAACAAAACGGCGCATATTTGACCTAAATCGGGTCATTCTAACTATCTAAAATAAAGCCCTCAATTTAATGCAAAAATAATGGATTTCTTTTTACTACACCTAATATATAAAAATGAACAAAAGCTAGTGTTTCTTATTTGAAAAGTTTTGAACAACCATGTTATTAAATTAGAAATTGAATATAATTAAATGTAGTACAGCGAGGAGCCCATATGTCCTTGCCTATGACATCGCAATGTAAAGTTCGCCTCTCGAAAGTATTGCCGGTGGTTTGACGAGGGGGGTCCTAACCACAGATGGCCGGTGAATTCACTTGTCCGGTGCCGGTCCCACGGACTATAGGGAAACTTTGGAAAAACGATGTTATTCAATTACAAATTGAAAATAATTAAAATTAATAAAAAAATCAAAACAAATCAAAAATAATCAAAAAAAAAATCTAAAATATTCAAAAATAATCTAAAATTAATCGGGATTATTTTTTGATTATTTTTTGATTTTTTCTGATTTTTTTCATTAATATGAAATAATCCTGATTATTTCATGATTATTTGGTAATCGCAATCATTGATTAATATATGTAGGTCATACAAAAATAACACAGGCACACAAAAAAAAAAGTCATGTGCCAGAAAGAAGACCCACCTATTTCTATGTATTTTGATGCGCTGAATCCAAAAATGACCTTAAAAAGTTTTTTTCATCGTTCAATTTCCCGCTATTCACCCCCTTCAACCCCCTAATGACTCAAAATCGGGGTTTTTTTTAAACTCGTGAAAAAAGTGCATTTTTTATTTTCTGATCCTCAGAAATAAGTACTGATTAATAAAAAAATATTTGTTTATTATTTTCTACCCCCCAATACCCCCTAAAGTAAGGGGGTGATATTCCGTGTTCACGTAAATCCCAAATAAATAGACATTTATGCAATTTATCTTATTTCTTTGGTTCGTTGCACCCGAAAGTACCATTTAACAATAAACATGACAATTCACAACCCCTTCACCATCACCTCATTTTTGGGGAGGGGGTGGTGGGTTTTGGGGTGAAATATTTTTGTAGTGAAAACCCGAGTTGTATATCAATTTTTATGTTTTCCGGTACGCTGATTCCGAATATGGAAATGAAATATGATATAATTCTCATTCGTTTTATAAAATTTGTCATATAAGATCTGTATACATCTCAAAATTTTTGCCTTAATGGCAAGGATAGGAAGAGAGTTTACGATGCAGGGGAGGGATACCCCAGTATCGGCGGCTGGTCAGGGTGAGCAAGCGGGCCCGCAGGCGTCGTTATCCTACGACCGCAGCTCTAAAGTGGTGGGTAAATTGGCTACTTTAGAGTTAAATGTGTCAAGAAGAATAACTAGATCAAGTGATTCAGGTGTCCAAAATAAAACTATAAACTTGTCCCCACATATCTGCAACAAGAGCACCTCTATGTTTTGCTACGTTTGCGCTATTTTTGTCATGTTACTACTACATCATTATCATCACCATCATAATCATCACCATCATAATCATCACCATCATAATCATCATCATCATTGCTATATAAATGTCACTCCTTACTACCAAGCAAGGTATCAAAATCAATTTCATTTCCATATTCGGAATCAGCGAACCGGAAAAAATAAAAATTGATATACAACTCGGGATTTTGAAAAAAAAATATATTTCACCCCAAAACCCACCACCCCCTCCCCAAAAATGAGGTGATGGTGAAGAGGTTGTGAATTGTCATCGTTATTGTTAAATGGTACTTTCGGGTGCAACGAACCAAAGAAAAAAGATAAATTGCAAAAATGTCTATTTATTTGGGATTTACGTGAACACGGAATATCACCCCATCACTTTAGGGGGTATTGGGGGGTAGAAAATAATTAACAAATATTTTTTTATTAATCAATACTTATTTCTGAGGACCAGAAATTAAAAAATGCAATTTTTTCACGAGTTTAAAAAAACCCGATTTTGAGCCATTAGGGGGTTGAAGGGGGTGAATAGCGGGAAATTGAACGACGAAAAAAACTTTTGAATGTCATTTTTGGATTCAGCGCATCAAAATACATAGGAATAGGTGGGTCTTCTTTCTGGCACATGACTTTTTTTTTTTTGTGTGCCTGTGTAATCATTAAATAATCACTATTTCACTCATAAGAAAAAAATAATCTGATTAATTAATCATTAATTAAATAATCATTATTTAACAGGTCTGGACTGATCAGTCAGATTGAATGTGAATGAAAAATGAAATTTTGGGGAAGATGTCGGAAATTGTTTCAGAAACCGTTTCGAACCGGTTTCGGTGTTTCGGTTTTGGTTCGGGAACCGGTTTCCAAAAAAACAAAATATCGGTTTCGGTTTTATTTCGGTTAGGAAAATAAACCGGTTTAAATCGGTTACGGTTACGGTTTCGGTTCCGGTTACACGCCCTGGTTGTTAACTTAATATAATACTAAACAAGTAAGAAAGCTAAAGTCGGTCAAGCCCGACTTTGAAATACCCAGCGTCCCGACATTATGAGATCACTATGATTTGCTTCTCCATTTGTGGACGTGGCAGTGGGAGGGAAAAATAAATTATTTCCCTACACCTTTCATTCGCCTCGGTGAACCTATGTTGCGAATTTGAAGCTTCTACGCCTTTTACTTCGGAAGTTACCAAAAATCTTCATTTGTGGGCGTGGCAGTCGGCGGGCCAATTAAAAATTTTTCCTACACCTTTCATTCGCCTTGGTAAACCTATGTTGCGAATTTGAAGCTTCTACGCCTTTTACTTCGGAAGTTACAAAAAATCTTCATTTGTGAGCGTGGCAGTGGGCGGGCCACAAAAAATTTTTTCCTACACCTTTCATTCGCCTTGGTGAACCTATATTGCGAATTCGAAGCTTCTACGCCTTTTACTTCGGAAGTTACGAAAAATCTTTATTTGTGGGCGTGGCAGTGGGCGGGACACAAAAAATTTTTTCCTACACCTTTCATTCGCCTTGGTGAACCTATGTTGCGAATTCGAAGCTTCTACGCCTTTTACTTCGGAGGTGACGAAAAATCTTCATTTGTGGGCGTGGCAGGGGGCGGGCCAGTTAAATTTTTTCCTTACACCTTTCATTTGCCTTGGTCAACCTATGTTGCGAATTTGAAGCGTCTACGCCTATTAATTCGGAAGTTACGAAATATCTCCATTTCTGGGCGTGGCAGTGGGCGGGCCATATAAATTTTTTTCCTACACCTTTCATTCGCCTTGGTCAACCTATGTTGTGAATTTGAAGCCTCTACGCCTTTTACTTCACAAGTTACGATAAGCCCTTGTTTGTGGGCTTATTTGTGGGCGTGGCTCACGGAGGGCTCCAGGAGAGCGGCGTAATTTTTTTTTCCAGGATATGTCCCTTTCCGTAGTTTACCAGTACACCAACTATCAATGGAATGTGTTGAGTGGTTCGCAGGTTACAAGCATTTTACTAAAAACACATTATATTCATTTGTGGGCGTGGCAGTGGGCGGATGTCTCCCATTTTTACTAAGGATCATATTCGGATCCCGATATACCTGTGTGCCAAATTTCGACTTGATTGGTCCAGCCGTTTCGGAGAAGATCCGACCACGGGCGGACGGACAGACGGACATGTCTAAATCGATTCAGTTTTTGATCCTGATCATTTCTATATATATGTATATGTCTATATCTCCGGAGCTTAGTTCTCCCTGTTACAAGATTCGCACAAAACTTATATGCCCCGTGTCAAGGTGAGGGGCAACAAATGAGGGAGACGTACCTGATACTCCGTTGATGACCCTGGGGGGTGCCGGGTACGTTGATTGATCTGTCGGTTTGCGCGACGCGGTTGATTTTATTATACCTTGCAACGGTATGTTGAATTTGTTGCCACTTCTCCTTATTTTTTATTTTTTTTTTTTGTTTTTGTTTTTGTTTTTGGGTTTTTTGTTATTTCAATTCAATTTTCTTTTTTTTTTTTTTTTGTTTTAATTCTTTTCGTTTGGCCTTTTCACTTATTCAATAATTTCTTTTATTTTATTTTATTTCTTAATAAAAAACTCAACCTCTTTTTTTCACTATAATTCTTTTCGTAGGTTACACTTTAGTTTTCACGATTTTTTGTTTACTTTTAAAATTTAGATTTTTTTTTCTTTTAATTTTAACGTTTTGCCGGCGCGTGAGCGAGTTGTTAACGCGAAGAGACTTTTTCGACAGTGAAGAGGGCAGCGCGCAGTCCTCCCAGGCAGCGCTGCCGGTTAGCGCAGTCGAACGCGAAAAGGGTACTCACTAAGTTTGGTTATTTTGCCGTTCTTTAAAGCCCCGGCTTCAAAGTGGCTACGGCGAAAAACCAACATACTGCCCGCCTTGCGCTACGCAACTATAATTTCTCAATCCAGTTCGCGTCTGCTAGACGATTGGTTTGGGCCGTGGCGACGTTGGTAGGAGAAGGCGGAGGCGATGTTGTTGAGAAGATAGTGAACAATAAATGAAAAGGGGGGGGGGAGGTGTTGCGATCAGGAGCAGCGGCGTGAGGTGGAAAACTCGCGTCGACACCTCTAAACGAAAATCCAGGAGGAAAATCCTCCTGCTTGCAGCACCGCTCCAACATAAAGCACATCGTTCAGCGATAAGGAGGAAGAGGTCTTTTGGATAGCGTTGAAAACGATTCGTATCTTCGTGGATGTACTCTCGGGCTTAATCACTGAATTAAAGGTGTCGCGCATAAGTGGCTGCCGTGCGAGCCTTTTCTTCAACCTCCTGTATTGCGTCAGCGCTCCAAATCGCGACGAGTCCAAGCAAGGAGCGGCTTTAGAAAATTCGATCTTAAACGGTGGACGCACAACGGGCCTACTATCCGAATTTCTAGATGTGATTTGCGAATACATTTTTTCACAATAGATGTCCTCTGGAAGAGGGAGAGGCGAGGCTTTGAGTGACTCGTGAAGTGACTCCTGGTGGTCTCCGGAGAAGACTTGCGTCGTAAACGCTTCGATGGATTCGCTGGCGATTGGCCCACTCAAATACCATCCGAATATTGAATTTTGGGCAATAAGGCTTCCTCCGACATTCATCTTGACGCGCGGCCGCAGTAGTTTCGGCATGATATCAGACCCGATGACCATATCGATGCGGGCTGGATTCATAAACCGGGGATCGGCGAGCTCCAACGATGAGATCTCGTGGGGATCCAAATTGGAGACCCTTTTGGCCGGAAGCCAATTGGTCAATTTCGGCAACACCACGGCGTCGATTTCTTCCTTGAACGAAGAACGAGGCGAGTCGAGCGTGATGGTGCATTTCTTATTCGCGATTTGGGTGCATTGGCCACCCATGCCAGAGACGTTGCAGATTTTATGAGTCGTTGGAAAATTCAAATGCAGCTGCAGTCGATCAGTAAGAAATTTCCTCTGCGAACCTTGATCTAAAAGCGCCCGAGCCGTTGGCAAAGGCGCCTGAGTCTGGCTGATGGAGACGTGTGCGTGTGCCTGTGACGGGGAGGGGATGCTCACGGAGCTCGAAGCCTCTGGTTGCGCACGAAAATGCGGCGGTTGGCTCGTCGGAAACGGGCCCATCTCTATGGGAGATGTCAAAGTGGGGGTAGAGACTTTGTTGTCCGGTGTTGCAGCCGCGCTCGAAACATCCAACAAAGTGTGATGTCGTTGGCACTTCGCACAGTTGTGTTGACTGGTGCAATTGGATCGTTGGTGACTGGTAGCAAGACAATTGAAGCAACGCTTTGGTTCTGTGATATTTTGAAAACGTTCCGCGACTGGAATCGTCAAAAATTGAGAGCATTGGCGTAGAGGGTGATTTCCATTGCACAAGAAACACGATCCTGGTATTTGCTCTTGTGTGCGGAACGCGTAGGTCGATGAAGTTGGCTGGTTTGTTGATAGAACCGGCGCTTTTACTTCCGTGAAGCTCGAAAGGCGTTCGACGACTTCATAACGATTGCTGAGAAACTCGTTCATCTGTTTCCAAGTCGGCAGCTCTCGATGCGATGAAAGGGACTGCTCCCAATGTGCGATCGTAGAGGCTGGCAGGCGGCTGGAGCAAATATGGACGAGCATGGCATCAAAAAAATCGGCAACTCCTTGACTTTTCATCAGGGTGATACAACCGTTGACCGTCGTTTGTATTTTCAAAATTCCCTCGCTGGTTTCGTTTTCAATAGGCGGCAGATCGAACAAGGTTTTTAATTGATGATCGATTAAAATGCGCTTGTTCTCGTAGCGCGTCTGGAGAGCCTCCCAGGCATGGATAAAATTCGAGCCGCAAAATGGATATCTTTTAACAATCGCAGCTGCGGCGCTTGTCGTTTTGTAATGCAGATAGTAGAGCTTATGTACGGGTGGCAACCTTGGATTGTTGATGTATAAGGCTGTGAACATATCACTCATTGTACCCTCCGGAAAAATTCGCGACGTCACAAGGGGGCACTCGAATAAAATTATCTTCTGTCGGCATCTCAGCATATTGGGGAGGCGCCCGTGAGCTGGATAATGGTTGATGTGCGTGGGAATGCATCCGTAACATATCCTTCAGCTGCGCTCGAGCAGTAACATGGAGATCGCAACATTCATTATAAGTCACAAGAGCGATGGCGGCAACCTCAGCAGTCCATTTGTCATGTGCGAGAGCGCGGCTGTTAGTCTCTTGAACACGTTGCCAACAAGAGTCAGTTTCCTCAATTTTAACTTCGATGAGCGACTCGGTTTGATTCAAGGGATTGGAGCGCATAATCACATCACAGTAGCTTTTAAGCTGATCCACCGCATCATTGAATTGTAAATTAAAAGCCATTTTGGAGGCGAAGATGAAACGTTAACACAGAGCTCAAGCAACGCGATTCCGGAGTGAAAAAACGAACAAATATTTAATAATATTTCAGTAAAATTAACGAATATACTCGCCCACGCTTAAATTTAATTTTACCAAACGCAAAATTATCGCTGGCAATCTGGATGTACTAGGCTTTGTCGGGTGCGGAAGAGACCGGTCGTAGGGCACGGTGATGATCGATGTCGTCTGAGCACCTTCAAGTCAGCCGTGAAAAAGAAATAAACAAACTGGAGAATATATATGCAACCGTGGCAGAGAATCCTCAATAATTCCTGCGCTTCGCAACACCTCCACAAGACTCCTGGTACTCCGAATCCAATGTTAAAAAAATCCAAATTATTTAAGAAATTCCAGTAAGAAAATATAGGTCAAATTCAATTGATTTGTTAGAAATTCAAGTTTTTTAACCAATTCGCAAAGTCGATGTGATGCACGTAAATCAAAAACAGCGTGCAGGCAGAGCGCAGGCAGAGCGACGGATCGTATGTATGAGGCCGTGTGTTCTAATTGAGTTCACCCACGTTCGCTCGAACAGGCAATACGCGATCAACTTCTATGTTCGAAGTTCGATGCAACGCACAGCGTTAGAACTGACCTACGCAACACAATGCATGTATGCCCTATGCGTTTAGGCCTGGCTCGCTGTCTGCTGGCCTTGAATTCGTATGGAATTGCAATGGAAAAAAAACCAAAATGATTTCTCTGCGTGTTCCGCAAGCGAAAAGCCAACGCAATAAGAAAAGAAAGAAAAAACCGCAATTCGTTCTCACAGGGAACGAGAAACCCAAATGCTGCTTGCCAAGCCGCTATGTGCTGGTTGTTTTGCAATATCGACTGTGCACAAAAACCACCACCAAAGGCGACACGGAAGTGCGAGCGAGATAGACTGATATGTGTATGAAGAGAAAAGGTAAAGCTGCCCGGCAATATTTATCACGCGCTTAGATCGTGTTGCCCTTGACTTTGTTCGAGGGCAAATATCGGTCAAGGGTGACGAACACGTGGTGGGGTTTTTCGACCTTTTCTTAAAATGTGGTCCACCGGAACCTCCAGGCTCCTGGCAGGATCGCCAAATGTCAAGGTGAGGGGCAACAAATGAGGGAGACGTACCTGATACTCCGTTGATGACGCTGGGGGTGCCGGGTACGTTGATTGATCTGTCGGTTTGCGCGACGCGGTTGATTTTATTATACCTTGCAACGGTATGTTGAATTTGTTGCCACTTCTCCTTATTTTTATTTTTTTTTTGTTTGTTTTTGTTTTTGGGTTTTTTGTTATTTCAATTCAATTTTCTTTTTTTTTTTTTTTTTAATTCTTTTCGTTTGGCCTTTTCACTTATTCAATAATTTCTTTTATTTTATTTTATTTCTTAATAAAAAACTCAACCTTTTTTTTTCACTATAATTCTTTTCGTAGGTTACACTTTAGTTTTCACGATTTTTTGTTTACTTTTAAAATTTAGATTTTTTTTCTTTTAATTTTAACGTTTTGCCGGCGCGTGAGCGAGTTGTTAACGCGAAGAGACTTTTTCGACAGTGAAGAGGGCATCGCGCAGTCCTCCCAGGCAGCGCTGCCGGTTAGCGCAGTCGAACGCGAAAAGGGTACTCACTAAGTTTGGTTATTTTGTCGTTCTTTAAAGCCCCGGATTCAAAGTGGCTACGGCGAAAAACCAACACCCCGCTTACGCTGGGTATAAAAAGGAAATGCTACGATTTTACTTACATTTCATTCCTCAATCCGGATTTCTCATTCTGAGGACCACAGTCTTCGTTATTTATAAGTACTTCGATTAACATTTTCCTTTTCAGGCAACACGGTGGGAATTGCTCCAGGGATAAGCTTGCACCAGCTTCGCTTATAAAATCATAAAATATGGAAATACGAACGTACATGTAATGTATGCAATTAATCACACTTAGGCAAGCGATACACTATAACATGATTGCATGCAACACAATTGCCGGCAATCCATTCCGTGCAATCAAAAAAGGCCGGTTTGTTTAGAGTACGTGCAATAAATTACGTGAAATTGGGCGGGGAGTGGATTTCATGCAAGTTACACGCGTATTGCTTGCAATCGTTGCATGTACTGTATACACACTTGCTGCACTGTACTATACTAGAAGCAAAATCGAAGCAGGCAATGAAAAAGTTTTTGACCTTGTTGACCGGGAGATGTACTTTTTTCCGCTTAAATAATTTCGAATTTCTTTGTTACCATTCATTTATACGCTCACCGTGAATTGTACAGAGATATTAACACTAATGCAGATAGTTAAAGTACAATGTGGAAATGTGGTATAAATCAGCAATTATTTCCGCGGAAAAAAGTACATCTCCCGGTCAAAAATAAACTAAATGTTCACTATAAATATACAGCCTTTTCTTCTTTTTAGCATTTTCTATTCCGGCTGAGGCCAGGGTCTACTCTTCCCGGTATCGTTCTCCATTTCTTGCTTTTTGGAGCATCCGGTTCACATAGGCCAACTGCTTCTAAATCCTATCTGAGTGCATACAACCATATCTTTTTTAGGCGCCCCTTTGGGCATGTATTAGTGTCCGACCGAAGGTTCGGCTTCGGCTTCGGTAATCGGCCAATTCTTAATCTTCGGTTTCGGCTTCGGCTTCGGCTTCGGCTGGAAAAAGCCGAATATTTTAGCCGAATATTTTTGCATTTTAATGGAAGTAAAAAAGTCACGATAGATTTTCAATTGCTTCACTGAGACCTTTTACACTAGTGAATTATTGCCGTAAATTTCTAGGCTCGAGTTGTCTTCTGTTCGCTGATGACCTAAAATTTTTTATTAAAATTAATGGCTTGGCAGACTCATCAAACTTACAATCGGATTTTAATTACTTGCATACTTGGTGGGTTAAGAATCATTTATTCCTAAATTTGGCAAAATGTGCATACACGATTTTTTCTAAATCAGATAATGTAAATCAAACTTCCTACGTCCTGGGTGGTTTCCAACTCATTCGCGTAGATGTTGTTAAGGATTTGGGTGTTGTCTTTGACAGGAAATTTACGTTTATCCACCATATTAATTATATTGTTCCAAAAGCATACGCAATGCTTGCATTTGTGAGAAGGAACTCAACAAACTTTTTAGATCCTTACACTCTAAAAACGCTTTACATATCCTTAGTGCGCTCAAAATTAGAATACGCAGCAATTATTTGGAGCCCGTTCTATGCCTCGCACACTGCACGCATTGAACGTGTTCAAAAATCCTTCTTGCGTTTTGCTTTACGCTCCATGAATTTTGAAGATCATCTTCCGCCTTACTATGCACGGTGCATGCTCATTGGTTTGAAATCCTTAGAGACTAGACGCACTATAATTTCGCTACTCTTTATTGCAGACATTGTCAGTGCAAGGATTGATTGTCCTGCATTGCTTAATTTAATTGATTTCAATGTCCCTTCTAGGGCCCTTAGACGGGTAGATGCCTTCTATCTTGGCTTACGGCGCACTAACTATGCAATGTATGCGCCCATTTATAGGGCTGAAATGGCCTATAATAACGTTGCCCTAAACAACGCTATTGATTTTTGTCTTTCTAAGGTTAGCTTAAAGTTAGTTTTAAATAATATTCTGTAAATAGTAGTGTCCGACCGAAGGTGGATTTTTAGCCGAAGCCGAAGCCGAACAATCGGCAGAGTTGAAGACTTCGGCCGAAGACCGAAGGCCGAAGCCGAATGCAAAAAAAATTTATAGTAAGGAAACAAAATCAGTCTTTATTCATTTTACAAGCAAAAAAACGAGCCCGAAGCACTTTCGAATTTAATATTCCCTCTCGGCACAGCCTTGCACCCGTCTTCGACGCTGGCTGCACGACTTGAACTAATCGTTGACGACACTTGCGAGACTAAAGCATAGGTGGCGTCGATGCCAAATCCATACAAATGTCGCGAGTTTCGTGCACGACACTTTGCAGGACATGTCATTCATGAAGTCATGCATCCCATGCGTGGAGGAAGTCATACATGACTGGTATTCCGTAATGCAAACATGAATAAGTTCTTACAATTTTTTAAAAATTTCATTGTAATATTTATTATATGTATATACATACATATATAATTCTACTTCTTCTTGCGTGTTTATCTATCCCGGTCTATATCGGGGTCCGCAAGTATATACATATATAATTGATTATATTAAATCTATTTAACAACTATTAACAAATCAACATAGAACGTGATTGCCAAACGAAATGCGAATGTCAAAATCGGCTTCGTTATAATAACGATGTCTTCGAAGACTTCATGCACGATTTTGTCTTGAACGACCGATTTCCGAAAGTGTTATTATTATTATTATAATTATTATTATAATTATTATTATTATTATTCTAATTATACGTATTATTATTATTATTATTTGAGTATTGCGCCTTAATGAATTAAGACGCAATCTTAAAAAAAATAGAGAGGCAGTAGCTTCTGAGTCTATCGGCCCTCGAATTTCTTGAAATAAACCCAAAACGGGAAAAATTAAAATAAAAAAAATTCCGGCCTTAACAAGGCCCGGTGGTGTACACACATTTAATATCAAATATTGTTTTTCCCTATTTAAAATTCCAAATACCTTTTGTTTTTAAAATTGTTAATTTCTCGATTTTGATCTCCCTCGTCGTGGGATTTGAATCCCGGAACTCTCGACTGGTGGTCGAGTGCTCTTCCTCGACACCGTCTTTGCCAAATTTAAAAGACTGGATTTTTTACCTTTATAAGTTTAAAGTCAAATTGTCAAAAGTTTTCATAATTTTTTCAATTTTGGGCTTGATTTGGGCGCGCATTGGGATCAATTTGGGCCCATTTTGATTTTTTTTGGGCTTGATTTGGGCACGCATTGGGCTCAATTTGAGCCCATTTTGGTTATGTTTGGGCGCGCATTGGGCTCGTTATGGGCACGTTTTTGTTAGATTTGTGCTTGGTTTGGGCGCGTTTTGATTTTTTGGCGTCATTTAGGCCCGATTTGGGCCTGCATATTTTTACTCGGGGAAGCAATTGAAAATTTATCGTGACTTTTTTACTTCCATTAAAATGCAAAAATATTCGGCTAAAATATTCGGCGTTTTCTAGCCGAAGCCGAAGCCGAATATTAAGAATTGGCCGATTATGCCGATTACCGAAGCCGAACCTTCGGTCAGACACTAGTAAATAGTAATTTAATCTAGAAATTAATTCATAGTAGTCTGTAAGAACCTGTGGTCATAGACTTAAATAAATAAATAAAAATCTCACTTTGTGGGCGACTAAAGCGAAAGAATTTAGAGAAAATTTGAGCGGTTTTTTTTGTGCTTGTCAAATGAATAAAGACTGATTTTGTTTCCTTACTGTAAAATGTTTTGCATTCGGCTTCGGCCTTCGGTCTTCGGCCGAAGTCTTCAACTCTGCTGATTGTTCGGCTTCGGCTTCGGCTAAAAATCCACCTTCGGTCGGACACTAGCATGTATGGTACCTCGAGTAACAATCCTTTTTTGCAATGGCTGCTTCGTGGACCCGCATTAGATGTCCATACCATCGGAGTCGTGCTTTTCTCATTTCCGCAATAGGCGCAACATCTTATTTGGAAAGAATCGTATCATTTCCGATAATTTCAAAACACGAGATCCCGAAACACTTTTTAAACGTGAAGTGCGCAATCTTGTTTGCTATCATTCTGAACTGACAGTGCTCGTTTTTTGTTTCAAACGTTTTTCATTGCATGCGAACGATTGCTCAATTCCAACGAGTTTGAAATGCGCAACGGGCAACACGCAATCAGCAAAAATCATCAAAAGCGTGTACACTGCGTGCAATAATTCCATGCAATAGTTGCATGCAATATTGCTCGCAATCTGAATAAATTCAAAAACGGGATACTGTATACACTACGTGCAACGCGTAATCGTGCAATAATTGCGCGTTCCATACAACCCGGCAGCGATTTCGTGCAATCATGCTATAGTGTATCGCTTGCCTTACCCATTTCATTTTTAATTTTTCTCAAAATCATCTGGTTTGATATGTAACGAGCATATTCTTGCAGTTCTTGTGTTAATTTCTTTCCGAGACTACAAAACGACACCCAAAGGTGGAGATCCTCGGAGTCTTGCATCAATGCGAAGAAACTTACAACTAAATCACAAGTTTTCGTTTAAATCCTTTCATGCACAACAAATTTTAAAATTATCTTACTGAATTTTTTTCTATTGTCTGAAACACATTTGCCCAGAGGGGATTTCATTTTTAATAAATTTTGAAGCTCTTTTTTTATATTTTTTTTGCTCTAATTACAAAATCCGGAATACATTTATGGGAGACGCCTACATCTCCAAAATTCTTCGATAGGCAGCCGTGTCTTACAAGATAATTTATATCTTCCTTGCTTTCTTTTTTACGTAGATGATGCATTTCCGTTGTCCTAAAGAATATTGAAGCCCTACAGGCAGAAATTTTAATTATTGCCTGAGCGCGGCACGAAGGCGTGTCGAAAACGCTTTCGGAATACTGTGTTAGAATTCCGGAGAACGTTTCCCTAGAAACCATTGCGCATTGTGCTGCTGGCAGAAACAGTGTTATTGGAAAGGCGAAATTTTGCAAGAGAATTTTTGATTGCGATGTGGCAGAACAGAGCCGCACATATTTAATAGTTTAAAATTCATTTTAATTTATTCATGAATCAAATATTCAAGAACTTTTTTGACTGATAAATTGGAGTATATTTAATAAGAAAAAATTAATAAAAAACGAGAAGTCTTCTCCTGTGACTAGCGGAACCTTACAGAACCGAACACAAAAGTTTTTTTCGATTTAACTCGCGATGCAAACTGCTCAACAAATCTAATTCTATGGAAAACCGGATTAAAATTGAGGCTTAGGTTTACATAGACGAAGAATGACCTCCTGATTTCAAATCTGCAATCACAACTTAGGGGTCATCTAGTTTGGAAGTTATAATCATTTGTAGTATGTATTCAAACTCACTTACAGCTACTACGTAGCGCTGTCAGAATTTATACTTTTAATTTAACTTGCAATAAGTAGATTTTTTTAGCTGTATGTATTTCAGATAATGAAAACCAAAGAAAATTTCGCGTCCGAAGCCACTATGTCGCGTCTGTAACCACTATTTCGCGTCCGCAACTATAATAAAGAGAAAAAATGTCGCGTATGTAACAAATATGTCGCGTACCTAACCATAATATAGAAAAAAATGTCGCGTCTGTATCCATTATGTCGCGCCCGTAAGTATAGAGCAGCGGTTCCCAAAGTGTGCCCCAGGGCTCCGCGAAGCGCTGGAAAGAACTCCGCGAACAAATTTTATAATGCATGCTCTATGTTGTTTGTAGTAGACTTCGGGAAAAAAGCAATACAGATCCTTCTTCCCTTCGCTACCACATATAATATGTTATATTTGTGAGTCCGGCTTTTCATGTTTCGCATGAACAAACACGAAATACCGCAGCAAACTCAATATTGAACCTGACATTCGGCTCCGACTATCATCGAAAGTACCGGTAATAAAAGCGATTTGTAACAAAAAGAAACAATTTCATTCTTTAAATTAATTACACAAAGCGACAAAATGCAACTTTTATTTTGTTTCTGATTTTTAATGGTTGTTTTCTGGCTCACTAAATCTGAAAACCCAATTTAATTTTTTTTAACTTGATTTTGTGGTCAGGAGGACCATATTTTAAATGTTCGCGACAATTTCTAGATTTTCCTCAAAATCAAAGTTTTACTTCAAGATCTGTAGAAGTAAAAGGAGTTTTCCCACTCTACTCAAATTCAAAATGCTTCAGGCAAAAATCATCCAACATGTTATTCAAACCGCTGCCTAAGTAGTCAGAATCTAATATACAGCAGTCAGACAAAAAAATCGTGTTTACTTGTATTACTTTTTCAATAATTTTTATTTTTTGTTTAACTTATTGTTTCTAAACAGAAAAATGTTTTAAGTTTTTCATTATTTTGTTGTTCATTGTTAAAAAATAATTTATCTTTTGAAATAAAACATTTAATCCTTATTTTATTTTGTTCATCATCAATGCCACGAAGGTCCCAATTGTATGAGAACTATTTATTGCCGGTGAATAGTGCCATATGAAACAAATTAGGCTGGGGCTCCTCAACCATTTGTTTGTCTCCGCGTCCGAAAAAGTTTGGGGACCCCCTGATATAGAGAAACAATGTCGCGTGCGTAGCCATTATGTCGCGTCCGTAACTATCAATTGTCGCAATTTTTGGGAAAATTAAAAATTTTCCTCATAAATCGCGCGATTTTCAAAGTTCACAATTTGAAACTCTTTGCTATTCTCTCGATAGTCCTGAAATAGACCGATTTGTAGGCGTTCAAAGGGTGCAAGTGTCGCTATCTGCGACAACCTCAACATAACTGTCACTGAATACAGATTCCTCCGATAACCGGTGGTGCTCCCTCACAGGCTGATATACCTCTGCAGCGACCTCAAAAAATTTCACGAGAGGATCTGAGTTTCTTGTTTTGCATTCTCGCAAAAACATAAATTTCGCCAAACTAGTCCGGAAAAATGATTTCGGCCGGGAGTACAGTTTTAAAATTTGCCTTATGTATTAAAATTTCAGGTCATTCGCTTTATTTATACATTTCTATTATAAAAGCTAAAAAAAATCTTAGATTCTTAGATTCTTAAACAGGTGGCAGCACTTGAAACAATTTTAAAAACTTTCTTATAAAAAAACAAAGCTACTTAGTTTGGCAACGCAAACAATGCTGAAAATTGGGCGAAGTTTTGGGGATTTTCGGCAATCTGTAAATCGCGATTCCTTCTAATATAGGTGCGACCCCCAAAAACTGATTGCAGATTTGGAGTTTTTGATTTTTTTTTGCACATTCTCAAAAAAAAAAAAGAAAAATCGCAGAAACGCCCGTAAAATAAACTTGTTCCAAAACGGGTTTAAATATTTTTTATTTATTCAAAGCGATCTTTAAAACTTATTTGCCAAGTGATTCCAAGTTACGCTTACTGAACTTCGATCTGTTTTACAAGTTTTTGAACCCAAAAGATGGCTCCGTTTTTGGCTACGGTACCAACGAATTTTATTTTGCCTTTGTAATCCAGCGGAGCTTGGTATGCAAACTCAACACGTCTGACAGGCTCCTTAATTTTTTTGTGCGTTACAGTGTTCTGAAATAAAAAATAAAAGAAATTAATGAAATTATCATGCTGAGAAAAATCCTTTTTCATTCCTGAGGGTATTAATGAAGCCAAAAATACTAACAGCTTACTATACAGAAGCATCATTAGGCTTTTACAAGTCTATAGAGAAAAAATAACGGCTTAAAGTTGAAAATCTCTTCGATTCATGTTAAGTAATTTTCATCAATTATTTCCTCCATACAATACTACAAGTGACACTTGGTTATGGCGGGAAAAAATCGCCGAGACGGGTGAGGGGAGGTGGAAAAATTGTATGGAAAATGGGCTCTCACCACAAAGTTTACACATTCAACAAAAGCAATACAGTCGCAATAACGTTAAGACTTTCACCAAACCGCGTGTACGTACAATCCCTGTAGTAAACGAGCGGTCAGTTTGCAAAATAGGACCCACCTTAGGTGAGACTGTTAGCAACTAGACCATAAAAACTATGAAGCACGTCTAACCTAAGGTCGACCTCTATAGGTCTCACCGCTGACTGTTCCGTAAGAGATCGAGGGGCAGTGAGTTCATTTTTTTTGTGTACTCTTGCTGTGCGCTTGTTGTTGTCTCCTTTAAGTTCGCATTCTGATCGACGTAATGTCAAGAGTTGATTAGCGTAAAGGGTAAGACTCTCGCTCAGCATCCACGCAGGTCGAGGTTCGATCCTGGGCTCGGTTGGACATTTTTTTGTCTTCTCTATTGGCTAGAATTCTTTTTATGCTCATATTTTAATGAATTTTTTTTATTAGTTAATTTTGAAAAAATTTTTTTCTTTAATATGGGGCATTTCACGTCAAGTGTACCCGCTCAAAAAACTTCATAGCTGGGATTTCGATGAAACTTGGTGGAAATGTTGCGCTATGAGAGTACATGAATTATGCAAAAGGAGGACGGGGAAATATTTACCGGGTGCCTAGATACAGGGTGTCAAACTTTCAGGCCTTTTTGTATTCAAAAAATTCTACGTCTTGCAAATTGGAAAATGAAAAAAATGTTATAAAGGATTTTTATAGATTTTTTTCTGCTCTTTCCGAAAAAAAAATATTACAATCTCCAGAAATTATTATTTATGCAAAAAAAAACGGTTTTTATTTTTAAAATCAATTTTTCGCTCAATGCGACATTTTTAATTTTTTTTTAAATAATTTTAAACGAAAGCTGAGCTTTTTTTCTATAAGATAAAGTCTTAATTGAAGTGGGATCTCCAAAACTTACGAGTAAACGGAGGTGTTGAACCCAGCACGACCCTCGCGCCAAGCACGCAGAAGCCGCTATTCAGCTTTATCAACTAGAAAAGTTCAGCAGCCACACCTGAATAGCGGCTTCTGCGTGCTTGGCGCGAGAGTCGTGCTGGGTTCAACACCTCCGTTTACTCGTAAGTTTTGGAGATCCCACTTCAATTAAGACTTTATTTTATAGAAAAAAAGCTCAGCTTTCGTTTAAAATTATTTTTAAAAAAATTAAAAATGTCGCATTGAGCGAAAAATTGATTTTAAAAATAAAAACCGTTTTTTTTGCATAAATAATAATTTCTGGAGATTGTAATATTTTTTTTCGGAAAGAGCAGAAAAAAAATCTATAAAAATCCTTTATTACTTTTTTTTCATTTTCCAATTTGCAAGACGTAGAATTTTTTGAATACAAAAAGGCCTGAAAGTTTGACACCCTGTATCTAGGCACCCGGTAAATATTTCCCCGTCCTCCTTTTGCATAATTCATGTACTCTCATAGCGCAACATTTCCACCAAGTTTCATCGAAATCCCAGCTATGAAGTTTTTTGAGCGGGTACACTTGACGTGAAATGCCCCATATGTAGGTAGGTTGGTAGGTTGAAGTGGCTGCCACTTAGGCCGTTAATCGGCCCATTGCGATACCATGGAGATTTTTCTTGTGTTTGTGTGAGTGTATATATCTTATTAATAATAAGTTATTATGTAGTGTGCCCCTAACATGCGATTTTTGAAAAACCAGTGCTAGGCTTGGAACATTACACTCCGTTTCGCCTTTGCCGGGAATTGAACCTCGGACCCTGGGATCAAGAGCATAGCACGCATCCCCTACGCTATCCCAGAGCCACTTAATATGTAAGTATTTTCTCATATTTAAATTTTTTTTTTAAAGTATTTATTTTTCAATTGAAAATTTTTTTGCTATGAAAATTTCTATTTTATTTCACAACAACTTGAGCATCCAAAAACTCAAGTCAGCATTTTGATCAACATATTAAATTTCCTTGTTTAGCGTAATGGTTAAGACGCCGACTTACCAACCCAGAGATCAGCGGTTCGAGGTTCGTTCGAGACGAGAAAATTAAAAAAACATAACTAATGTTTAAACAAAAAGATTTAAAAAATAAAAACAAAAAATAAATAAAATAAAAACAAGAAAAAAAATAAATAAAAAAATATTAAATTTTTTTCCCCATAAATTAACAAAATCGTCAATTGACCTCCAACTCACCCAAAACGTCTCACCATGGCTGAGACTTACATGCACTACTATCTTTCTAATGTAGGCCCCATGTTAAAGAGGTGAGTTATATGCATGTAAGAGTAAATTATGTCGGGACTAGTTGTAGTCTTTTAGAGGGTAACCATAGGTGAGTAGGGGGTGAGTCTCAATTACTGCAGGGAATGCCAGTATTACTAACACACATTCAAGAACAAGTTTCAACTCCCCTCAGCTATCAATTGTTTTCAGTCGCACTTACATCGACTATTTTCTCTGACGTATTCGCTGTTATGTATTCTTATCAAACCAAAAAGCAAATTCTAGTCCTAGCTTGGCTATCTCGCTACACCTTATCTGTGCTTAGATTTAGCTTCCCAAACTCGAAATTATGATAAACAACAAAATTTTTGCGAATGGTGGGCATGGTCAAATCTTAACCGTTAGAGGACATGTTGTCTAGCTGCGAAAAACTCAATTCAAAATAGTGAAAATCAAATTTTCGCGAACTTTGCAAAATGTGGTCATGGTCAAAATTTATCCATAAGTGAAGAATTTGTTTGGCGGCAAAATACACAATCAGAAGGAGCAAAAAAATCATTTTTGTATTCAGATATGAGAAAAAGAGAAAGAGTGTTTTTTTCTAATGTACAGGATGATGAACATTAGGCTTATGACTATTTTTTAGAATCATTTTTACATGGTACCACACGATAGATAACGTTGTAAAAATAACATTTGAAATAGTTTTGAAGGCTTTGGTGACACAAACCTTCCCCACCGCAAGCAATGAAGTTATTCTAGGAGTAAAATTTTAGTGTTTTTCCGACTTAGCTTTCGAAGCAGGCATTTAAGGTAGGTGAAATGTTCGTGAGACCTATATTATTTTTTAAATATGCATCTTTCTGTCATACGACATTAAGCTCTATCTCTGCGATACAAACCACTCTCAATACAAATTTAGTTTTTTTATAAATTTCTTGGAATATATTTAGTAATGAATTTCAAATTTACAGTACGAGGTGTCTTATACAATGGAAATATATCCTGGATAACTTTTATGGCGCGTTCTGCGAATACGTTGCTACGTTGCTGGTTTAAAATTGCTGATTCTTCAAGTATCCAGTGTTTTAAGAGGCAGGCGTGTGCCTTTTCAAATGCGATAAGGGATCGCTCCAAAGTAGAAAAATCATCTTTATGAAAGCAGTGATTAGAAAACCAAATATCGTACCATGCGCCACGTATAACGCGATTCGGAGTATTTAGCAAAATGCATAAGACATCTAGTTCTTTTATATTTTAGGTAATGTAATTGTTTAGTCTGCCATATTGGACCAGTTTTTTGATGCAGAAAACCGGGGTACTGATTTTTATGTAGAATGCTAAAACGCTGCGAGATATTTGTTAATATCGTTCTCCTACATATTAAGAGTCCAGTTTACAGATTTTCACACATTTTTTGTTAACTGAAGTCGGCTTTTATAAACTTAAAAGCGATAATTGGCGTATCGAACGCAAGATTGCAGCATGCTTCACTTTGCACTACAATAAAAAACCCCAAACGGTACCCTAGTGGCACCGGTTGTTACATAAGGCATTATGCAACGCTTATGAAACAAATGCATAGTTTCAAAGTGATCACTGAGATGTTACTGTAACGCTTATGGAATCAAAAAAGCCCAAGAGGCGGAGCCTGTTGCAACTAAATTTATAGTTGCATAAGGAAGTTACAAAAACTTAGTTGTAACAAACTGAAAATATAATTCTGGCTTTAAAAATATAATTCTGGGTTTTGGTTATAAAAACTTTCGTTATGAAACTAAAAAGGAGTATTTTAATAAGGAAGTGGTTGCAAAAGTGTTTCAAAATTTTTCTAATTTATTTTGCTTTTATGAATGACAGAAACCAAATACATAGTGTGAATGCTTTCATGTTATGAAAATGTATAATTGAAATTTCGACTTTCCTCAAACCAAAACTAAGGTGCCCTTAAAGATATATGGTGAAATCTAACATTCTACCCCTTATATTTTTCACGCGCCCCCGATCAAATAAAAATTATGATGTTTTATTCATAACTTAATACCTATACGCATAAATTTTTCTTGTTTAGAAAAAGTGTGGTTATGGAATGTCATTAGCAGAGCACCTAAAAGTATGCAAAGTTAAAACCTTAGAGAATTCTCTGATGCACGAATAACGTGACCAAGCTCGAAAAATAACTTTCATGAGGCTAAGTCCGGAATTTAGTTTTAGAAAATCATAGTCTGATGCATGCAATTCAGGTTTGCAACGAAATTATTTATTCATAAGACGAAACATATGATGACATATTTTTCAAAACGAATTCGAAGACAATCATTGTCGAATTCAAAATCATAATAAAGTTCTCAGTTGGGGGACTGCAACGAATGGTCACTCTTTGCATATATTAAGAAATTTATCGCAGAACGCAGATGGACCAACATGTAGGCAAGCTTGAGACAGGAGAATCGTGACATAGTGGGCCTGGGAATTTTATCTTAAAAGAGAAATATTGATAAATTCTCAAATTTTCTATTTTCAAATTACAACAAAAACAAAAACGATAGGAATTATTCTCTTATATTTTATGGGGAGTTATTAATGAAGATAAGCTTTGGATATAAGGTCCAAAGATTAAAATCATAGACCCACTATAACACGTTTCTCCTGGCCTGAACCATAAATGAGTTGTTGCGCGACAACGCATTAAGTCTACAGTACTTTTCTTCCAATTTTCAGACAAATGTAGTTTTATTTTTCAAGGATTTCAGACATTTATGTCTCGCCAAATTTCAAGTTTATGGCCAGTCACTATTTTCATTAAGCCACACATGCTTGCATATATGAGCGTTCGTCTCTGTCGTATCTAGGACAGCTGATCAATGTGCAATTTATTACTTGCTCCTTTTTTTCGCCTTGAAATGTCCATTGGTTCTTATTTTTCTCCAAATAACCTTGTCGTTTTCATTAAACTCCATATTTAATACCAAACTTCTGTTCAATTTTCACTAGACATAACCATAAACAGCTGTGTTTATAAAAATTGACTTATTTCTTGACCCTTATAATATGCTTTTGGAATATTTTAAGAGTCAAAAAAGCATTTTTTCGGAAGCATACTTATTACTTCAATAATTGTTACATAAACGGCTTTGCAACCTATTTGCTACTTACAAAGTGGAAGTTCCGAAGAGAAGTTGCTGCAACTATTTTAAAACATCATAGCTCCACCCATTTTGACACAAAAAGTTCATGCAATTAAACTTAGTTTTACAAACCGCTTGTGTAACTTAAGTAGTTGTTCATAACAACTTTGCATCATCTATGCAACTGAGCATGTTTTTTGAAACGTCTATGCACCCCTTATGCAACAAGAATAATTTTTTTTCCTTTAAAAGATGTTACAATGTGCCACTAGGGTAGTGATGATTACCTTACGGGTGCGATATCGGTAGCGATTTAGTAAGATTTGATGTAGTTGACGAAGATGAGATCCAGCAAACTATAATTGGAGTTGTGAATGCAGCTGTACTAGAAATCCAATAACGGCATCAAAAAAATTAGAAAAAATTCAAGGAAAACATAACCATGTGTCTCCTAGTCACAGAGGGAAAATTAAGGTCCACAATATGCAATAAAAAAGTCGTCATCAGATAGACTGTTATACAGATAATTTAAAACATCACTGTGACGTAAGTATTTATTTGGGTCACTATTCGGAGGTATATAGAAATATGTTATGCTGTTGTTGTCGGCACGCATTTTTACAGATATAATTTCAAAATTGTCCATCTCATTTAGGGATACTAATTCGGCATAAAAAGATGACTTTACTGTAATCAACTTAACACCATCAGCTCTATTTGTTATATCTTTATGAAAGATTTGATAAGCACAGCACAATGTTTCATAATAAGAAACAGAATTCCCTAGCCTAGTTTCCGTTAAAATATTGACATCATGTGTAAGCACATGGATACACAAACATACAATTTCCTTATATTCTTATACCCAGCGTAAGTGGGGTATATAAGTTTTGTGCGAATCATGTAACAGGGAGAATTACGCTCCGGAGATATAGATAAATATATATAGAAATCATCAGGATCAAAAACTGAATCGATTTAGACATGATCGTTTGTCCGTCTGTCCGTCCGTCCGTGGTCGGATCTCCTCCGAAACGGCTGCACCAATGAAGTCGAAATTTGGTAAACATAAATATCGGGGTCCGAGTATGATCCTAAGTAAAAATGGGAGACATCCGGCCACTGCCACGCCCACATATGAATCTATTGTGTTTTCAATAAACTGCTTGTAACTTGTGAACCACTCAACACATTCCACTGATATTTGGTGTACTGGTAAACTACAAAAAGGGACATATCCTGGAAAAAAAATTACGCCGCTCTCCTGGAGCCACGCCCACAAATAAGCCCATAAATAAGGGTTTATCGTAACTTGTGAAGTAAAAGGCGAAGAAGCTTCAAATTCGCAACATAGGTTGACCAAGGCGAATGAAAGGTGGAGGGAAATAATTTATGTGGCCCGCCCACGGCCACGCCCACAAATGAAAATTTTTTGTAACTTCCGTGGTAAAAGGCGTAGAAAGTTCAAAATCGCAATATAGGCTGACCAAGGCAAACGAAAGGTGTAGGAACAAAATTTTATGTGGCCCGCCCACTGCCATGCCCACAAATGAAGATTTTTCGTAACTTCCGAAGTAAAAGGCGTAGAAGCTTCACATGCGCAATATATGTTGACCAAGGCGAATTAAAGGTGTAGGAAAAAATTGTATGTGGCCCGCCCACTGCGACGCCCACAAATGAAGATTTTTCCTTACCTCCGAAGTAAATGGCGTAGAAGCTTCAAATTCGCAACATAGGTTCACCAAGGCGAATGAAAGGTGTAGGGAAATAATTTATGTGGCCCGCCCACTGCCACGCCCACAAATCGAGAAGCAAAACATAGTGCGCCAATAATGTCGGGACGCTGGGTATTTCAAAGTCGTTTTTGCATTACAATTATTTTTCTATGCTTTTAGCACATGGATGAACAAACTTACCATATACTTATATTTTAATTCTTTTTGTTCATAAATATACAAGCCTGACTGCACTAAGTCTCTCAAGTTTAACAATTATATGTCTGGGCGTTTGGCTGATCTTCACTTAATATCAGAACAAGAGTTCGGCAATTTTAACCATCCCAATTGCTACTCCACGCCATCTGATGTCTGCGGTGTATTTTTAGCAAATCGGTCAACGCAGCGGAAAATGTTAGCACATGAATGAACCAACTTAAAATTTCCTTATATGTTTTTGTATTAAAATTATTTTTATCTATGCTCTTAGCACATGGATGAACAAACTTAGCATCTATTTATATTACTATTCTTTTTTGAAATTGAACACAAAGACCAATTCATTTTTTATTTTATGCAGAACAGGCAAGAAAATAAGACGAAGTGAATTCTTTAACTTTAAAAACCGTAATTCATCAGTCCCACGCTCAAGTGGAGCTGATATGCAAAGGGTGTAGAGTTTCCGTCTTGTAAATTGAAGCTATGCGCACAGCGGCTTCGACGCCGAATTCTGGCCATTGATGGTCTTATTTGTTTTCTTTATTCTTGGTTACTTTGTATTGCATTTGTTTTTGTTTAATTTTAAGTGCTACAATGTATTTTTGTATTTTTGTTATTTTACTTATTGTTGTACTCATTATTTTGGTGACCCCAAACATCAGAATCACGCACCGCGGACGATATGCAAAAAGCAACTTTTTGAATATCAGTATTTCATCTGTACTCCATCGGTACTTTATAGGTGCTTTATCAGTACGCCATCAATCCATCATCCGACAAAGGCCGGGGGAAGGACAAATTACACACATATTGCTACCTTCATTACTGAGAGCAGCGCGCTTTTTTTCTCTGGACAATTATTCTGGATAGTCAACAAGGTGACCTACAGTCTCAACATTGTTCAACAAATTTTATTTCTCAGGGCAATTATTCTGTACGGTGAGCAAGGTGGCCTACAGTTTCAGCATTGTTCGACAAAAAATTTATCAACACACAACGTATTCCTGCCTTCATAACCGAGAGCAGCGCGCGTTTTTTTCTGGACAATTATTCTGAATGGTCAACAAGGTGA